>NQII01002120.1:97390-117871 GCA_002778355.1 Clitarchus hookeri | reverse complement strand
CCCCTCCTTCGGCCCATATTCCCCTCTGCCATGATTTCCCTCTTCTCGTGCATCATATTATTTTTTCTTGTGATCGGGGCAGTTCATTTAATTCTCTCACCTTGCGCCTCTCCTATTCTACGCCCGATTGTAGTCGCAACGAGTCTCTGCAGAGTTGCATAATGTTTTCAATTGTCAAATTTATCTTCGGACGTTTCGCGGTGATGCGGCGCCTTGCATTTCATTCTATCGCCTGAGCTGCTGAGATGTCAGAGCAATAAAAAAACAGTGAATCGTAGACTTATAACTTGTGTGTCGATTGGGTCTTAAATTGTGTGGCGTAGATGTGTCGTCTTGGGCATGCGGTAAGTTTGTGTTATTTTTTTCTTTCAAAATTGTGGTCTCGGTCGCCAGCCTAAATTTGGTTTCGGTTTGACTAAAACATAGTTCTGCTGTTTCCCGTTTTAACGTATAGGGTCTAGTCTTATTTGCCGCCCAAGCATTTTTCAATATTTTTAATATGCTTCGTGTACAAGACCCTCGCGTTGAGCGTAGTTAATTTTTAATTGTGGTTGTTCATTACATTTTTATTCACTGGAGCTTTGACAGGTCACTTTATATTTGTTATGCATCCTTTGAATTGAATATTTGAACGTGTTATTTTATATATAGGAGGCTTAACTGGGTTCATAAGTCTGCCCTCCATTTTTTTTTGTAATAGCTATTATTCACAAGTCTGGTCAAATTATATGCTTTAATAGAAACTGTAAATTATAATTGTTTTAAATCATCGTAATATCACGGTTAATTTGCATATGATATTGTTTTAAATAATATATATTCAACAGAGCAATTAATTGATTTTCATAACGTTTTGCATTATTTTTTTCAACTTTTAAATGTTTTGTTTGGATCTGGAAGGAAATTATATTTGAGATTACAGCTTTAATTAAATGCCAAGTTGTTTGTGCCACATTTTTAGGGTGCTGTCTGTCATCATGTACATTTACTTGGCAAATACAAACATCTGTTGAATTTTTCGTTTGTAATCATTTGTGCTTCGGCACAAACAGGTTACCATTGAGACGTAATGACAGCATGCGCAGCCCAATCACACCATCCTCAACAATACCTGCTTACATGTTGAGAGTAAACATTTGTTGTTGGGAGCAGATGAAGATTGACTATTTTGTGCATGTAAACACACACGTATACACGACAGAGAAAGACAGTTTTTTTGGCCTTATTCGCCTAAAAACAGAAGTCTCATTTCTTTTTGCGTTTCTAAAATTTGCAGCGAAATTAATTTCTTCGGAGTCCCAGGGACATAAGATTTTTCTCGTACTAATATTTCTTAGAAATTAGTTTTACAGATTGCGACAACATATTTTTTTAGAGCAGAGTACTTTTTATGCAACGGTTTGCAGAGCTGTAGAATTTGAACGTACGCAGAGTTAAAGGCATATACAAATTAACAAGTAATTCCCTTAAAAAATGTTATACGGTGTTGTAATTTTTGAATACTTTGACTCTGCAATCGGTTGGCGAAGGCCGGTAAACCTCAGTACCCGCGGTTGTTGTCGTTTAACCTCCTAGAAATCTCGAGTCACAAACGCAGCGTAGACGCCGGGTTTGTTCGGCGCGTTCCTTCGCCGAAACGGGAGTTAAACTGCGCACTCGAGATAAAGAGGAACTCTTGATGGATGCGGAGTGAGCTGCGGGGAACGACAGGGCGCTTACGCTAGAGTTTCCATTCGTGTACGCGAGCCGCTAACCTCGCAAACAGCGCAGAAATATGCGATGTTACTAGTTACTACCCTCGCTCTTTCGTGTACTAGATTCTTACACTGTAGTTAATTCACGGTTACTCACAACTTCTCTGAAGCCCTGCTGAAGCCTACGTCCAGGGTTTCATCCACTTAATGCAAACACAGCCTAACCAAGTCAATAATTAGACCGGAGTGACCACACACCGTATTCGTGCGCACTCAGTAAGAAATAGTTCTTATGCAAAATAGTATTACACTAAGTGTTACCAACACACCTATATTCTCCCTATTTTAATTCATATTAACTATATATTAGTTATATATAAAAAATTAAGTAAACTTTAAATTGAACCAAAAGTAAGATACTCTTATTTTAACAGAAGTATAGAACGCTTGTAATGAGCTACGTATATAAGAAAGAACCGAACACGTCATGCGTGAGGTGATTTCTCAAAGGTTTGATTCAAAAAAGTGTGAAGAAACCGTGAACAGACGACAGCTGACCATTAGAATTCGAATACAAAACGCTCGAGCTGTAATTTTAAGACGTTGGTCCCCACCCCTCCTCCCTTCAGCAGAGAAATCTCTCGGTCGCGTGGTCCAGGCGTCGTCGTCTCCCCTTGCCCACGCCCACGTGCCTACCTCACGACGTACACATTCCAGGAACGGCATCGTCCTCATAGCGGGCAAGTCGCACGTGCCTGGCGCACCACGCGAGCTGTCAGCCTCGACACGTCCTCGCACAGGACGGCGTCTCCCTCGTCGTGAGGGGGCCGCGGTGGTATGGTGGTAAGACTACTCGCCTCCCACCAAGGCAAGTCGGGTTAGATTCCCGGTATGCCTGGCGCACCACGCGAGCTGTCAGCCTCGACACGTCCTCGCACAGGACGGCGTCTCCCTCGTCGTGAGGGGGCCGCGGTGGTATGGTGGTAAGACTACTCGCCTCCCACCAAGGCAAGTCGGGTTAGATTCCCGGTATGCCTGGCGCACCACGCGAGCTGTCAGCCTCGACACGTCCTCGCACAGGACGGCGTCTCCCTCGTCGTGAGGGGGCCGCGGTGGTATGGTGGTAAGACTACTCGCCTCCCACCAAGGCAAGTCTGGTTAGATCCCCGGCGGGCTCACCCGGAATTTCATATAAAGAAAAGGTGGCGGACGTTGCCGTTGGCCAGCGGGTTTTATCGGGACACTCCCTTGCATTCCGCCACCACTGCTCGCTCGCCGGCGTTCAAGATCTCGATTTTAAGCGTGTTGATCACAAAAAGAAAATTATTACGTATCTGTCCAATAACTGTATAACTTGTAGACACTATATCTGTGACTGCTTTTTCCTCCGATAAAATTTCTTTTTAAAAAGTTTTTTTTTGTAAAATGACACGTCAAAATATTACAGTTTTTGAAATGCACAAATGAAATAAACCAAACTATTTGCATAAATACTAACAACGGTAATTGGATGGTCTTGTATTATTTCATTTCAAGGCATGCTTTGCGAAAGTTACTTTAGAAACATTCAGGGACAGCCGCAAATAAAAAATATATGCAACAGCTTCCTTACTTTCTACGATTTTTGGAAATTGCAAAAACATTTCCTGCCGCAATTTTTTAAGACTTCTTCAAATAGCTCTTGGCGTTTTCTTTCAGTTTGAGTGATCTCATTTCTGTACGTAAGTTATATGTACATATCAACAGTATAATTTTAATTTTGACATGTATCTATGCGAAAACTATGCGCGCTCAAAATTTTTTTTCCAAGGTTAGAGTAATTACTAGTAAAGTCTAACAGTTAAGCAATATTATGTGGTACAAATAACACAATTTTTTTGTGGCCAACGCCCTAAAACGCAAACCCATACCTCTCGACTCAGCCTTAGTCAACATCGCTAAGAGCTCTACTTTCGAAACTCGACGTTCCGGTGTTTTGAATCTTATCAGGAATGCCGGGTTATAGGGTATTCACGGTAAATTGAGCACTCGTGGAAGCCCTGTAATTTGGAATAATATTCAATAAATATATTTTATTGTAGCCATAGACGTTAACTATCGAATCCGATGAAATATATATACTGTGTTTATTACTTGGATGGCAATGTGTATTATAAAAAGTGGCAGAAGGATAAAATTGGCTGATAGGAAAAAAGTATCTCGGGCATAAAAAGTGTTCACTTTACCGTGAACAGTCTATATAATGCGAATGACAGCTTCACAGCAGCCATTTCCGTGTTCCAAAATTAAAATACCTTTCTACCAACATAACTGTAAACTCACGTGGCATCGACTAAGGTTAGTTCACTGTTTACTAACTTCTTTGATATACTAGAACACTACATTTGAATAAGTTGTACCGCAAATACACACACTGAAGTTAAACTAATTGTCATTATTTTTCATTAAAGTCCGGGTTTGGAGGAAAACAATATATACAAACGTAACGTCACGGTTCAAACTCGTGAATTTGGCAGTTTTTGAGACCGAGGAAGAAAACCTATCTACTTCAATTTTTGGTCCATAGTTTGAATCACTGAAAAGCGATGGATGTGCGCCTCGTAAAAAAAAAGAATGTTTTGAAATGTGGGTGTTACATCGCAAGATTACGCACGCAGACTAAAGACAACTGAACTTTTGAAAATCAACATCACTAAAAGTCTAATTATTTGAACCAACTTAAAGCGTTACCCCTCGCATGTCATTCAACATTCTTTAGTGACTCGTCGCCCGCTATCATATCACTACTCTGCTCTTGACACACACTTCGCTCGCTCGCTCAATGCAAAGCAGCGAAACGTAACTTCATTTAATAACATTCATAAAACTAGATAATTAAAATATTTAAGCCAATCTTTGTTGCAATGTGCTCCAGCTTCCCTATACTTTTAGTAGGACTTAAAAACATGGTTCAATTTTAAGTAGTACGCTGTCAACGCTACAGTGAGTATTTCAATCTGTGTATTGTCAATTTATCGTTTACTTCCAACTTTTCTCAAGCATTGCTAAAGTTCTACTTTCAGGCTATTCCTCCGCGTCGTGCAAACAAAACTTAACTAAGCCTAGAAAATTAAACCTAAGGGATAACGCACCGTATCTGTGCGCACTCAAGTTTAATAATATTTTGAATGAGAACTATTTCCTACTAGGTATTACCAACGTACATACATCCCTCTGTTTTTATTCATATTGGTTATAAATTGAATATAATAGTTTATAGACAAAATGTAAGTAAACGTTCGATTAAACAAAAAAATAAAATGCTTTTATGTTATTAGAAGTATAAAATACTTGTGATACACGGCATGTTCAGGTAACAACCAAACATGTCACACGTTGAGTGATTTTTTCACAGGTTATATTCAAAAGTGTGTAGACACTGAGAGTACACTATATTAGCAACGGTCTGAGATATTTTTCCCATTTGTCGATTTGAAAATTCTCCAGACAATCGCGAACTAGCATCACCAGTAAAATAATCGTTGTACCTGTTCATTGACAGTTAAGTCGACGTAAAAATAAAATATATATTGCGATAGCAACTCTACTATAAAGTAATTGCTTTCGGGAAATTAAACATTTAGCTGAGAGCTATCCTGGTTGTCCGTTGCAAAATTAATTAATGATAAATCAGAAATAGTCTATTTAATTAATTATAGCAGTATGAATTTTTTTTGCGGAAGTACTAGACAGGATTAAAAGACACGGATAATTCTATGTTTGTGTTTCATTCAATTAGTTCTACATAGCACTTGGCATATAATGTTAAGTTATTTTATTTTGTTTTCATCCCCCTGTTGGGAAATATTTTAGTAATGAGCATTATTTGCTGACTGGCAGCATGTGCTTCATAACGTGAGCTCAAGTTTTATGTTTTGTTAAAAATCTCACGCCATGATATTTTATGCGATACACACAGGAGACAATAATACCTACATTAATAATCTCTAACGAGAGATTATCAGATTAATTTCATCACATGCTCTACGCGAGTTGATCATTTAACAGAGGTTGTACTTAACGCGTCCACATGCGCTGAGCGGGAGTTTTGTGCGGTGCTTAACAACCGAGGTCTTCAGTGCCGATGGCAGCGAAACGAGGTGGAAACGGAGCATCGAAGGAATACAATGACGACGAAAACGGAACTGCCCTGAGAAAACCCACACGCGAAAATTCAAGAATCGAACCCGACTCGCCGCAGCACCATGGCAGCCGTTCCGAATGTGCTTAAAAAGCCTTGCACGATTCGACAGTAGAGTCGCTTGTTGTTAGGCCTATTACAGATCGTATATTGATAACTGCTCCCTTACAACGATCACATTTGATGTTGGTACCAAACTGTCTCGAAAGAGTGTATTTAATGGCGTACTTTCAATCTAGTTTGCGTTAAAAAAAAAGCCATACATTTTTATCGCAATATTAAAAGCCAAACATTTCAAGACACTTATTATTTATATGCACGGAAAGCTCTATGTACTGCACGTTCCATTGAGCACTTTTCCTTCGATTTTAAATACACAGGAGTTACGCGAAATTTTTAATCCGTATTTCATCAACTCGACGAGAAAATACACGAGATCAGAGGCTACAGGGACTCCGGCGACGCAAACATTAAAAACGCCACTTGTTTTGTTCGTAAGAGACAAATTTTCATCTAATCTCTTTGATGGGGCACTTAAGCGCAGGGAAATTTATGCGACGTCACGGGTTTGTTATTAAACTTTTATACGGCCTTGGTAAAATATAGACTATTTCCTTCGCCGAGCTTCGTTTTAAAGGACTCGTTCGCCCTCGCAGGACCTGCTGCCGCCTACATAAACTTTGTAAAAAGGCCTCCCATAAACAAAATTCCATTCGAAATTTAATTCTCAAAAGAGCGAACTCTTGCTAAGTGATTTTGCTTCGCGGTCTCCTGTAAAATACAAGCTACGTTTTTTTTGCAGAGAAATAATTCACGCATTCGTTAAGTTATAGAAATTTGTTAAGTAACTTATATCCACTTCGTGGCACCACTGAATATAAACTGAGAAGAAAATATGCTAAAAGATATTTGCTCTGAGTTTTTTAATCTAGTAACAAGGTATCGCTATAGTATATTCACACTTTTTAAAATCAAACCTTTCAAAAATTAACCCCACGTATATTTTGTTTGGTTGTTTCCTGAATGTGGCATGTATTACAAACGTTTTATAATTCCATTAAAATGAAAGTATCTCGTTTTTTGGTTAAACTGAACTTCTGCTTTGACTTTTTCTATAATATTTCTCTTGTAGTTAATATGAAAGAAACACAGATAAATAATTATAAAAAAAATATCAGGCCCACGAAAAATACAGGCGGCTGGAAATTGGGTAGTAATGACGAAATATACCAAAATATAGAATATATAACAGGAACAATAAAACAAAGATGACTGATATATTTGGACATTTGTACAGAATGAATAAAAATCTGTTAACAAAACAGATCTTCAAATATATCTCGAAAAAAATTCAACAACAAGTTGGATTCAAGAAGTAAAAAAGGATTTTTAGAAAGAAACAAAATACAATCAGAAGATTCTACAGAAAGAAAAGTTTTTACGGAAAAAGTGTTACAAATGAAAGGATTCTAAGGTTGGAGAGAAAGAAAACAGGCTCAAAATGACTCGAAGAAATAAAATAAAAAATTTGAATTGACATGTGGTTCCTAGATGGTCTAACGGAAATTAAAAAAAAGCACAGGGAAAATACGTGTTNAAAAAAATTTGAATTGACATGTGGTTCCTAGATGGTCTAACGGAAATTAAAAAAAAGCACAGGGAAAATACGTGTTTTGGTAATAGCTGATAATAAATAGTTCTTACGCAAAATATTATTAGACAGAGTGCGTACGAATACGTGCATTGTTCTTTTGGTGTAATTATTTAGACGTGGTTAAGCCTTGTTTGCATGAGGCGGAGGGATTGCCTGAAAGTAGGACTTCAGCGGTGCTTGGAGCCGCTTGTGGCTGGGTGGTTGGCCTGCTCGCGATTCCCGCCAAGGCAAACCAGGTTCAGTCCCCGGCCGGGTCACTCCCGGATTTTTCGCACGTGGGAGTCGTGCCGCGAGGTCATGGATTCTATTTCGGCCTGTTATACCAAGTTCTGCTCCGGGGGCGTCCCCGAGATGACGTCAGGGGTGTGGGTAGTGCTCCGGCCAGACCACACGCTTCGTAAACTGAGTGCTAGGATCTCAGGCCTTGTGGTAGGACATGCTGGGTGCGATCTGGTAAATCAGATCGGGGCTACGCTCGGTGCGGCCTGATGAAAGGTCGGAGCTATGGATTTGGTGAATTTTGGTGAGCGCTGGTCATGTCTGCGATGAGGGGGCGTGATCCCTCTTCCCCGCCTGCTGGGAGGCCGGGGTGCGGAATGGCCTCACGGCTAAGAGCGCCCCGTTGACAAATAAGAGCATGGCTCCGGCTGTATTATATATATATATATAAATGTTATACAAATTTGGTGTTTCTCAAGGCACGATAGTAGCTAGTTCTTGATTCTTAACTCTCCCGTCTCCACGTCCATGTTATCATAATTATATTTGTCCTGGTGTACACTAAGACTACTTAGTTGTTCACTAATTTTATATATCCTCCACTAAATGCGTCTCAAAGGGCTACCAAGGGGATGATCTCTCTTGATTGAAATAAAAGAAATTCGCATGTTTCACAGGTGTGAAGAAGGGCGAGGGGGCGCTTACACCCACGTTCCTCTGCGCTAAGAATATTCGCTTTTGTATCTCAGTACTGAAAACAGCACTTAAATGACNGCGCTTACACCCACGTTCCTCTGCGCTAAGAATATTCGCTTTTGTATCTCAGTACTGAAAACAGCACTTAAATGACGGGTGAGCCCGTGAACACGTCCTTCACAGAATTTGTTGCGATTAATTTAAGATTCTTGAGATAATGCAAACGCAGGTGATTTTCTAGTCACTTTCCAAACGTCTCGAAAGAGGACAAAACGTGAAGATAACGCAATGAAAATACAGCTACAGATATTCCGGACCCAGGGAAAATGGCGGATACACACAGTGCAGTTCTTTAAAGCCTTGAAGCTTCATCAATACATGTCTGAAGGTTCTTCCTAAGAGCTTGTCGGCAAAACTATTGTTAAACGNGCGCTTACACCCACGTTCCTCTGCGCTAAGAATATTCGCTTTTGTATCTCAGTACTGAAAACAGCACTTAAATGACAGGTGAGCCCGTGAACACGTCCTTCACAGAATTTGTTGCGATTAATTTAAGATTCTTGAGATAATGCAAACGCAGGTGATTTTCTAGTCACTTTCCAAACGTCTCGAAAGAGGACAAAACGTGAAGATAACGCAATGAAAATACAGCTACAGATATTCCGGGCCCAGGGAAAATGGCGGATACACACAGTGCAGTTCTGTAAAGCCTTGAAGCTTCATCAATACATGTCTGAAGGTTCTTCCTAAGAGCTTGTCGGCAAAACTATTGTTAAACGNGTAAAGCCTTGAAGCTTCATCAATACATGTCTGAAGGTTCTTCCTAAGAGCTTGTCGGCAAAACTATTGTTAAACGTCGTGCAAAACATGTTTGGATATCGTTATGACCACACGAAATGTTAAGTTAAGTTACTGAGGTTTGATGTTAATAGTACGGTTGAATTTCTTTCACGATTGGATTGTACATCCACCGTTATTTATACGGAATACGAAAAAGAACCACGGAAAGCAGCAATAAAAANAAAAAAAAAAAAAAAAAAAAAAAAAAAAAAAAAATTAAAAACCACTGCGTGGTCACACAATGTGGACTACAAATAGACAATGTATCCTGTATTTACAGACCGTTGTAATAGGAACGTGAATGAATAAACCAGCACTCAAATAACAAAACAACTTTCAATAAATTATTTGTTTGTAATTGCGCTAAGTTTCGACAACTGCAGTAAGTTCATTTTCAGTTTTGTATATATGCCTGTATATTGAGGTTTACGTGCCATCAGTTTTTTTTAATCTTTATTGTTGGGCTATACNTCAGTTTTGTATATATGCCTGTATATTGAGGTTTACGTGCCATCAGTTTTTTTTAATCTTTATTGTTGGGCTATACAGGTACATAATACTTTATAATGTTCGCTTTTATTATTATTATTGTGTAGTCACCATAGACGCTGGAGAAACTTTCAATGGAATCAGGAATGAGTGACGTGGAAGTAGGTACATTTTAGTGTTATTTCGGCTCTCTCACCACGGTATATAGTCTCCGCTCCCCCTTAACCCACCTCATCTCCATCGATGCATATAAGCGAAATATTGTAATTTATATGTAACACTAGCTGTGCCCGCGGCTCCACTCGCGTGGACTACAGAATTATTGTTTAGTTTTTTTTCCATTAGACAGTTCTAATGACATTTTTATATCCTTTGATAAATATTAAGTTTTTAATGGGGAAACAACAGCTTTAATTTTACTTATTTATTTATTCAGAATTTAAAGGGTAAAAACGCTTATTAGTATTTCTCTGTTATATATAGATATATGCTACCGTGGAGTTTTTTTAAGGTCTATTTATTCTACACAATTCTTTACTACATTATATTGTTCCATCTTTAACGTTTTATACAGCGTATTGCGAGGGAGCGCGCTGGCGCAAACTTTTTTCCGACTTGATTCACTATTACCGTCACTGCTTATTCCTTATGTTACTTTACGTAACAAAATATATACTAAAACCTTCCCAGAGAACATAGCTATGAATTAAAAAATAAAACAACACGTAAATCGGATAAGTGGGTTCTCGAGTGACAAGTGCACTAACAGACAGACAGAGACAAAGGGACGTCGAGGTTTATAATATGTATAGATATAAGTTAGTGTTCCATTTAACGAAAGGTTTGATTCTAACTGTTAAAAAAAACCGCGAATAGGCTAGAACGCCTTAGCGACCAAAAATATGACTATCACCAAAGACATGCAGAAGTCAATAAATCTTAAATGTGCACCTTAACGACGACATATTCTGAACGGCGGCACCACACACGTGAATAAACCATTTGAACCGCTATAGCGGAAGCGTTCCTCCGGTGATTCAAACGATTAGGAAAAAAAAAAAAAAAAAATTGTGCGTGAACTTCTCAGTACTAAGCGGTAGCTGTTCCAGTATCGCAATTATTGAGCTAAACAATGTTAAAGNTCAGTTTTGTATATATGCCTGTATATTGAGGTTTACGTGCCATCAGTTTTTTTTAATCTTTATTGTTGGGCTATACCGGCACATAATACTTTATAATGTTCGCTTTTATTATTATTATTATTGTGTAGTCACCATAGACGCTGGAGAAACTTTCAATGGAATCAGGAATGAGTGACGCGGAAGTAGGTACATTTTAGTGTTATTTCGGCTCTCTCACCACAGTATATAGTCTCCGCTCCCCCTTAACCCACCTCATCTCCATCGATGCATATAAGCGAAATATTGTAATTTATATGTAACACTAGCTGTGCCCGCGGCTCCACTCGCGTGGACTACAGAATTATTGTTTAGTTTTTTTTCCCATTAGACAGTTCTAATTACATTTTTATTTCCTTTGATAAATATTAAGTTTTTAATGGGGAAACAACAGCTTTAATTTTACGTATTTATTTATTCAGAATTTAAAGGGTAAAAACGCTTATTAGTATTTCTCTGTTATATATAGATATGCTACCGTGGAGTTTTTTTTAGGTCTATTTATTCTACACAATTCTTTACTACATTATATTGTTCCATCTTTAACGTTTTATACAGCGTATTGCGAGGGAGCGCGCTGGCGCAAACTTTTTTCCGACTTGATTCACTATTACCGTCACTGCTTATTCCTTATGTTACTTTACGTAACAAAATATATACTAAAACCTTGCCAGAGAACATAGCTATGAATTAAAAAATAAAACAACACGTAAATCGGATAAGTGGGTTCTCGAGTGATAAGTGCACTAACAGACAGACACAGACAAAGGGACGTCGAGGTTTATAATATGTATAGATATAAGTTAGTGTTCCATTTAACGAAAGGTTTGATTCTAACTGTTAAAAAAAAACCGCGAATAGGCTAGAACGCCTTAGCGACCAAAAATATGACTATCACCAAAGACATGCAGAAGTCAATAAATCTTAAATGTGCACCTTAACGACGACATATTCTGAACGGCGGCACCACACACGTGAATAAACCATTCGAACCGCTATAGCGGAAGCGTTCCTCCGGTGATTCAAACGATTAGGAAAAAAAAAAAATAATTGTGCGTGAACTTCTCAGTACTAAGCGGTAGCTGTTCCAGTATCGCAATTATTGAGCTAAACAATGTTAAAGNTAATTGTGCGTGAACTTCTCAGTACTAAGCGGTAGCTGTTCCAGTATCGCAATTATTGAGCTAAACAATGTTAAAGTTAACGTGTGTGTATGTGTGTGTGTGTACATATATATATACATATATGTATATATATATGTGTGTATGTTTGGCCATCCCTCTTCCGTCGGAAACGTTCGCAGTAAACTCGTCGAGGAAGCTGTACGAAGGCATCGCGTTAGATGCCAAAATATTTGTTACTTTATATGTGTGCTAATCGCTATTAAACATCTGGACTTTGTAAAATTATTCCCGGTTACTTTGTGCAACACAATAAACCATGCATTTAAAGTTAACGACAAACATAAAACAGAAGACAAGAATGTGTTTGCATTTTTTAAATGTTGCATTTTATTTACGTATAATTTGGCTGTTCGTGACTTTTCGTAAAAGAACTTCCGCTAAGCATATCGTAATACGAACTAAGATAATGTCGTTCGACTTCCCTTGGTTATTCCTTTGTTGAAATAGTTTGGTTTGTTAAGCTCATGTGAGGCAAAATACACAAAAACAGTGAGTTAGGCAAATAGGCTAATTATACAAAACTGTAAAACCAAAATAATAAGTATTTTTTATTTTTTTTTTTGGAAATTACATTACGTGTGGTTATACATAAACACATTTTAAATCTTATCTGAGAGATATTTTGCTATAATACATTTTTACATTTTACATCAAACTGAATTACGGCGGTCAAGGTTTAATATATATTAACAAAAAGATAACCTCGAAGGTTATACTTTAATTGCTTAATAATTATTAGGACGAAAAACTAAAATTTTGTGTAAAATTTCAAAAACTTTTTTTCACATAAATAATCATTTCAGCGCAAGTGTTTCTTGAAGTCATAGGAATAGTATGAATCAATTTCTTTGAAATCCCACAATTAACAGTCTACGAATAGGTTTTAACTTCCGTAAGTCTTAACTTTGCATACAATCGCAAAATTAAAATAAATTTAGTGCGGACCACTAAATTAATTCCCTAGAAAAAAATTTTAGTATCTTCTGGCCGACATTAAAGAGTATTTTTTATGTATGATTATGCTATACCATTCTGTGCCATTTATAATTTTGTTTGGCACAACTGCGAATGTAAAATTTTCATAACTTTTTAACATGATATATATTTTAATCAGTGTCAGCCCTCCTTACACATTTATTACACTTTTAAAATTTTATATGATATAATATTATGAAAGTACTAGCGAACCGGCCCGGCTTCGCCCGGGTACAATTGAGTTTTACAGTGATACACTAATAAATAAAATTGGGAAAAGACAATTCATTTATGTAAAAACAGAATTATAAAATTATGCTACGTTGGCCTAGGTTTTTAACCGATTATGGCAACCCAAAAGGAAGAAAATATTTTTTACCCGATAGCCAAGAAGTAGGATATTGTTTTTGGAGGGCATCTGTGCAACTATATCGTAGTTACCACATTTCCGCTTTCCAGCGTCGATGTATGAAAATCAAAACGTGAGTTTCATCAAGTTGTAGCTTTAGAAAATAGTGTACCTAGGTACTATATTTTGCGCTTGACTGAGGTATCATAATCGATCACCAAAATTAAACAACGTTCCCAGCGGCACACATTTCGTTGGGCAACCGTTTAGTGGCATAACATCTGAGCGCTTCCGGGCTTCGGAGGGCACGTTAAATATTCGGTCCCGGTTTTTATCNTCAAAACGTGAGTTTCATCAAGTTGTAGCTTTAGAAAATAGTGTACCTAGGTACTATATTTTGCGCTTGACTGAGGGATCTCAATCGATCACCAAAGTTAAACAACGTTCCCAGCGGCACACATTTTGTTGGGCAACCGTTTAGTGGCATAACATCTGAGCGCTTCCGGGCTTCGGAGGGCACGTTAAATATTCGGTCCCGGTTTTTATCGATTGATAGTAGTCGTTAAACCATTTCAGAGGTCCTTGGGTGGCCTGATATACTCTGACACCAGAGGAAAAAAAAAAAATTTCATTCACGTTCCCAGCCGTTGCAGAATTACGTTTTGTTGTTATTCTACAGGAACCGTGCAAATTTCCGGGATAAAAAGTATCCTACGTCCGATTACAGGACCTACATACCAAGTTTCATCAAAATCCGTTCAGGCGTTATGGAGCCGAATGGTAAAACAAACACAAGCGCACACACGCAAGCGCACACACACAAGCGCACACACACACATACTTTCGCATTTATAATATTATCAGGATTAAATATATTCAAATTAAAGAAAATACTTTTCGGACACTAGAACAGCTTCGGTGACAAGGGGCGAGGGCGAGGCAAAGGAATTGAGTTTCCGTAAAGTATTCGGGACCGCCAAGGCAAAAAAGAGCTGNGGAGGGCACGTTAAATATTCGGTCCCGGTTTTTATCGATTGATAGCAGTCGTTAAGCCATTTCAGAGGTCCTTGGGTGGCCTGATATACTCTGACACCAGAGGAAAAAAAAAAATTTCATTCACGTTCCCAGCCGTTGCAGAATTACGTTTTGTTGTTATTCTACAGGAACCGTACAAATTTCCGGGATAAAAAGTATCCTACGTCCGATTACAGGACCTACATACCAAGTTTCATCAAAATCCGTTCAGCCGTTATGGAGCTGAATGGTAAAACAAACACAAGCGCACACACACAAGCGCACACACACACAGACTTTCGCATTTATAATATTATCAGGATTAAATATATTAAAATTAAAGAAAATACTTTTCGGACACTAGAACAGCTTCGGTGACAAGGGGCGAGGGCGAGGCAAAGGAATTGAGTTTCCGTAAAGTATTCGGGACCGCCAAGGCAAAAAAGAGCTGGGAGAGAAGTCCATGGGCACTGGATGCTGTAGAGAAGAATCACAAGGGGTGTGAGGAGAGCAGAAGGAGAAACATGATCACAGTTTAAACTGTTATCCGCGAGTGAAAGTTTTCGGGAAACAAGGCAACTCGGGAGAGTTAACATTTTCCATCTTCGCCACCCGCGAAACGGAGGGTGGCAACGTCGGACGGTGGTTGAGGACGGATGGGGGATGGGGTGCGAGGTGAAAAGGAGATACACAACATGATTTACGATGCTGGCTAGGGGGGGATTAGGAGTGGGGGGTGCATGCGAACTCCCCTTCCATGCACGGATGCACGCGTGACATTCGGGTTTCGCCGCCGTCACGATCCATTTCTTTCTCCTGTTAACTCCCCTTTTTCCCTTTCACCCGTTTGCTTTCCAATCTTCACCCCTCGCCCTTCTTGTAAAACCCACCGCCCAAAAATCTTCTCTCCAAGTCTCCGGACTTCTTCCGGCGAAAATTTTTTAACANTGCAAGGATGCACGCGTGACATTCGGGTTTCGCCGCCGTCACGATCCATTTCTTTCTCCTGTTAACTCCCCTTTTTTCCTTTCACCCGTTTGCTTTCCAATATTCACCCCTCGTCCTTCTTGTAAAACCCACCGCCCAAAAATCTTCTCTCCAAGTCTCCGGACTTCTTCCGGCGAAAATTTTTTAACANTCCTTCTTGTAAAACCCACCGCCCAAAAATCTTCTCTCCAAGTCTCCGGACTTCTTCCGGCGAAAATTTTTTAACAAGCGGAGCGGTGAAGCCATTTCAGGCCTGCCGGCTCGGCTCTGCTTATATAAGATTCCCAACACGCCTCCATCCCTTCCGGGCCGCATTCAAAAGGACACCGAAGTGGTTTCTTTTCTTTTACCCCTATTTATTTTACAGCAAAGCGACTGCGTTTTGTATAAAAAAAACGGGGCATTTATTTCGACTTAAACGGCTGCTCGGTCCTCTGGAGATATCAGTCTGAGATCTGTTTACTAGATACGGTTTAATTCTACGCAACTTCCCCCTACCGCGAAAGTGTTTTAGTTTAAGCCGCGCTTTAGGGTACTAGCTGCCTAAAACAGTTAAATGTAATAGTTAACAATATTATGTGTCGATGATTTGGCACGAGACGTCATCTCAGATTTAACTTTTTGTAACCATAGTTTTTATTTAAATTTTCCTTATTATTAAAGAGATTTTCTTGTAAATTATTTCTGATAACTATTGCAGTTAATTAGCTCAAAAGAGAGAATTTTTTTATTGTTTCTTATATACACCCCTTCTCTGTGTCAGATGGCTAATTCGGATGGATTAAACCTAGTATTAAACCTAAAAATGGCATACACGTCCACCTTACCAGATAATAGAATCCAGGACTTTTCCCACTGTTAATTTCCCCACTCGGGGCCGCGGTGGCTGAGCGGTTAGCCCACTTGCCTCCCTCCAAAGCGAACCTGGTTCAATCCCCGGCCGGGTCACTCCCGGGTTTTCGCTTGTGGGAATCATGCCAGACGATGCCTCTGGTCGGCGGGTTTTCTCGGGGATCTCCCATTTCCCCCGCCCTTGCATTCCGGCGCTGCTCCATACTCAACTCGCTTCACCCTCGTCGGCTCTCAAGACCTCGATGTTAAGAGCCGCCCAAATCTCTTCGCTCACTCAGTCACTCGAGACATCACGCCCTACCTAACCCTATCTTTAGCAGCCGAAATAATTACTAGGCTGTCAGTGATACCGTGCGGAGTTACGTCCTACTGGGTTTACTAATAAGCGATTTAAGCAACTGAGGGTTTACAGTACCTCGTCCGTGGGCAAAAAAAAAAATCCTTCGGAATCGCCACAGAAGAATTGGCACGATCACAATTCCCGTTTGTGGGCTGACTTGCACCAGCCAACCCACACACGGAAACACACACACGATCCCTATATATGTGTGTGTGTGCGCGCGCGCGGGAACAAGGCACAGGCTCGTTCGCCGAAATCCCATCTCCGGAAATCCCACCCTCCACATTCCAACGAAGCTGCAGCGCTACAACGCCGCCGACGCCGGAAATCGCCGAGGCGGGATCCGACCCGATCCGATCGCCGAACGAGATCGCAGCGCGCCCTCACTCCACCATTACGTCCCGTCCTCGCCCATGCAAAACAATTTTTTTTTTTTTTCCCCCCCCCAACCCGTTCACTTCGCTGGCAACTGAGGTTCGCGCGTTACACTTCGCGAGTGTAATGGCACAGAAAGCCTCGGGCGATCGACGTCCAACCTCCGGCACACCATTATCCCCGCGGGCCCTTGCCCTGATAGAAAAAAATTTCCCTCCGAGGAAAACCGCTTTCCCGTAGAAAAAAAAAACAGGAAAAATCTACCACTTTCTCTGGTCCGAACGTCATGTAAAAGAATTCCACTGGAATATTTTTCATTTTCCATTAGTTACTCTTTCTCCGCACTAACGTCTGCAGATTTTTTTTTTATTCCTTACGTTTCCCCTTTGCACCCACATTTAATTTCAAGAACATAAAACACTCAAAATCCTTTACATTCTTTCCAAGCAGTTTTTTTTTTGATCCGAGCATTACGAATTCTTGAAAACAATTAGCACGCTCTGAATGGACGAACATAAAGGGGAGAACGTGCCCCAGGAATAATTTCCCGAATAGTCGTAGGAAGAAAATGCTGACGTTTGCTTCCTTCTTCACTATGCATTTTTTTTTGTTTCCGTGACGTAAGCCTGCTGGGTACATCTTCCGTTTCGCGATATCAAAGCCTCACGCCCGGGCAGAAAAACGCACCTGTACTCTTGTTCCGGCATTCTTGATTAGTATATGCTCAAACTACGAAGACGGTAAGTAAATCTATATGTAAAATTAAAATTACATGATGATATCCAACAAATGAAATAAGAAAATACATTTCTAATAATTAAACTGCAAATGAAACAGTTAAAAAATTGGAGACCTTCAAAAATAGAGTTTTAGTTTAAATTAAATAGTTACACATAAAATTATTAAACATAAAATTTTTTTTTTAACTGAAACTATTTTCGTAATGTATAAGGGAAATAGCACACACTCGTTGTCAGTCCATTAAATAACTCTATAATCAGCTTAGAAAGTTTGGAAATTAAAATTTATCTTACACGTTCTTTCTGGGCACCAAAATAATCATCTGATACCGGCATATCTTCTGGTAACCTCATTAATGATCCCTTGAAGAAATAAAGACACAGACATGCCGAAAATGATGCCACTTGAATAAAAAAGTAGCCAATAATCCGTTCGCGTATAAATAAACATGCGTGTAAATTTGCACATTGGTGTACGAAATACTCCAGTCCAACGAAAAAATGTATATGGTTAATATACAGAACATAGCACATCAAAGATGATCTCTATTAATCACTGTATGAAATACATGTAATACATAACACGCTTTCTCTCAATTAATGTGAAGATACGATCTTTGGAAAAAGGTTTATTTGTATTTCTGCAGTCCCTATATGAGTATTGAAAAACTTTAATTGCAATTGCCTACAACATATCTAAAGGTGTAACATTTTTTTAAAGTAACGCTACTAAATAATATTAAAACTGTAATAATTTCTTGATATTAACGTTCATTGAAAGAGTAAAATATTTAAATGATGATATTAACAACTTTTGACGAAACGAAAGACAGACATTTATTATAAATACTGAAAGTCGAAAAACCTACGATATTACAAAACTCCACACAAACAAAAACCTGAAGTTTGGAAAGAACGGTAATATTTTCTAAGCATTTATGTACTAACGTGTGTGAATTATTACATTTTGTGTAAATGAATCGCAGACATAAAAAAAATCGCTTTATTGTTTGCGAGTGCATTTTTATGAACTTTCTAACTAAACACATTGTGAAAGCAGTAAGTAGAGTAAAAATACTTAAAGTATTAATATCAACAGCTACTGTTTAAAGGTCCTTTATTGCAATAAACTGAGTAATGATTCTTCTGTGAGAGAGGCTAGAAGATAGTTTAGTGAATTAGTTTTATTTAATTTTATTTATAAAATAAAAGTTTTCTCTGTGTATGGCTATTATTTACATCACATCTATTAAACTATGAAATTATTGTTGAAATTTTTGCTATGATCGTTCAAGAAGCTAAAACTATTTTCTACATTTTTATCATAGTAAATACTTTTCCTTCGTGACTTGAAATAAAATACTGAATAAAATATGGCAATAAAGAAAGACTATAAAAAAAAAGAATGGCACGGGTTATAGAAATTCTTTATTCGTACAAACCTCAAAACGGAACAAAATTAAAATTTTTCGCTACAGCTCAAAATAGTTATTAGTTTTATTAGAACGTCAAAGAGTAAATTTATTGGAAATTTTTTGTGCGATTCATACGTATTTTAATTTAAAATATTTAAGATAAAATCCAACATCGAAATAGCTAGAAATTAAACTCTTGCCGAATCTGAACAATGTGCCGGCCGGGTTTCACAGAAATCGCAAAATGTCACGTCAAGAAAACTATTAAACTTAAAAACCAAACTACATGTTAAAATAGCATGTTAAAGTAACATGTTGAAAGTTATACGAATCAATAATTAATGTTAAAACACTCTTATTTGAAAAAAAAAATATTCTTAATGTTATTTTTTATAAAGTTTGGTCATTTTTGTCACTTTGTCATCAATATACTGCCACATGACCATAAAACAGCCTATACTCTAAATTTACAACAGCTTTTACTCTAGAAGAGGCTTAACATTCATGTACCTTCTTTTTTTCGGTGAACTAAATATTTATCTTGTATTTTGTATAAGTTAAAACGTTTATTTCACAGTCAATATTAATTAAATAGAGGAAAAAAGGTAAGTTAGTAATGGTCAGCAAGACATATTTATTACGTAAAATGTTATTAATCTGAGTACGCAAACAATAATTTACAAAAAAAAAAAAACTTTCTATAAAAACAAACTTCACAGCCTTCTAATGAACTGGAAGTAGACTTGCGGTGTTAACTAGGAGTTTGCAATGCTGTATTTTCACCCGTCTCTCCGTCCGTTTAAATCTACAGCTTGCTTGTATATGCTTTTATCTTACTAGGACACTTCTCTTCCAGCGCTCTGAATGCCTAGAGAGTCAGGCACAGAAGGTAACTGACTGCCCAGTTGTTGCGTCACGTGACTTAGCAAAGAGTTCGATCTGTCGGGAGCAAAAACGAGAATGAACTTCGAAGTAAACATATCCGGGCTTTCACTGCAACCGCCCTTATTTTTGGCCGACTGATGTCGTACGCGCGTAACACGACGTTCGTGCAAGTTTCTTCCGGAACTCCTGACGTTGGGCGTCGACGCGGAGCGTCGTGCTGTCGACGATCTCCCGTCGGACAAGACTCAACGCCTTGGGGGAGACGTCCAAGCAGAATGCACCGCGGACAAAGCACCGGTTGTACAAGCAACCCAGGTGCGCCAACACACAAAGAAAAAAACAGAGCACGCGAGATCGTAATTTATACTGACGCGGGCGTGCGTCTAACGGTTTCGTCTTGGTCGATAAAAAAAGG
>NQII01002120.1:57103-97384 GCA_002778355.1 Clitarchus hookeri | reverse complement strand
AAAAAAAGGGGGGGGGGGAGAATAATTCTAGGAATGGCTCAGGAGTGGGACGGGACGGTTAGAAGAGTAAAATATTAATCTCGCATGACATGTGCTTGCGTCTTGGACAGAAAAGTCCACCCTCCCCCCTCCCCACGGGGAGACTGCATTCTTACCTTCCTCTAGCGTACGAATGTGTCAACCCCCACGCCTCTGGTCCTTTCACAAATGTCGTGGGAAAGGACGGAGTGGGGAAGGAGTTAGTGCTACCACCCCCAAATCCTCCCCCCTCCTCCCGGGTCTAACCCACTCCCGGCCCCGCACTCTCTGTGCGCCACTGATTTATTTAACCTCGAATAAACGTCGCTCGTAATCTCAGCGGCTCGGGTTTCACCCAAGGGACATTTCTGGGCGATGTAGGTCGTGAGAGAGGGAGTTCAGAGAACGAGTGCTAAACGGGGGAAGGAAAGGAGAAGGAGCTATGTTTGGTTTCCTCGAGTCCGTGATCGATATTATAGTTCGGTGGGCCGGGTATATGCTATTCACGGTAAACTGAGCACTTCCCAAAGCCCTTCTTAAGAGGGTAGTATCAATTCCATCTTCGATTTTTCTTACAAAATTTCATAATGAAATTTTATGACAAGACATGAAAAATTAAAGCTAGACATGACATAGAGAACTACTTAACGATTTTTTTTTAATTTGTGCGGTTTCAATTATACTTGTATTTTACCCATGGGGGATTGACATTATTAAATAATTAATTATTATTTGATTACGGTTACAGATGCTAAACTATCATGTAAGAAAAAAAAGCTGGATTTCTAAATAACTCTAAGTTTTCCCCTATGCCTTGACTAACTTGGATTTTAAATATTGACTCTGAAATTTAAGTTATGGATGAATAGAAACAGTAAGCAAAAAAATGTTTTCAAAACTCGCAAATGTTTGACTAACACTTCTAATTACACCTTAAGACAAATATCTACTTTCCCTACTTCGTTACCAACCTTACCGGGTCCATGCCAGTTACTATGCTAGTTAAAATATATGCACGTTCGGGCAGTGATATTATTCAAAGGATGATTACAAAAGTTTTCAGTTAACCGTGAGCAAACATTTAGACGACCTACCGACCAGAAATCCACACACTGAATAAAACCCGGCATTTTCAACCATGTGTATGATAAACGATGATAAAGCACCGTCACTCTTAAATTATTTCCGCTCCGTTTTCAAGATATTGACAATTGCTATCTAAACAAGACAAAAAACATACAATTATTATCCTCTAAAGACTGTCGTGGTAAAAAAAAGTCTGTAAAATCAACATAAAAAAAATCACTGCCTGTAACTAGATTTGCGCTAGAGTAAGTACAAACTGACATGCATGCTCCTAGTTAAGTTGGTAGAGAATTCATAAAAGTAGTTTTATAACTAGACGTATTACAAACGTAACGTTTAAATTTATGGCCAATGAAGTTAGTGTTTCTTGTTTTTTTACACATTAGAGTATACGAATATGTGTATTAGTAACACATTTACATTTATTAAGGTTCCGCGGTTTTATTTGGATGGCGCAAGAATTAAGTGATTAACCGCATGGCAAATTTAGTTTTAATCATGGGAGAAGGATACAAAATATTAAGAAAAGCAGATCCTAAGCAAGGATTTCGAGTACTCAATTAACCATGTATAGCCTATATCCATGAGCCAATCAGATTTCTCTGTGAAATTTTTATATAGACAAATATTCCTATATCACACGTATTCCTACACTAAAGGTTTTCAACAAAAATAACCGATTTTCATCGCGACTATTTTAAACATCACTCTTAAAAAAAAAGTCAAGAGTTTTTAAATTATATGTCAAGTTAACTGGGAGTACGGCAGTCAATATTGACGTTTAACTATAAGCAATTATAAGGTGAGATTTGTTTTGGATGGACGAGTTCTAAAATGCAAACTTACACGTGACCCCGTCCCACGGTGGGTGAGAACAACATGTTTCCACTCCACGTACAAAGACTTANAAAATGCAAACTTACACGTGACCCCGTCCCACGGTGGGTGAGAACAACATGTTTCCACTCCACGTACAAAGACTTATATCACCGTGAGGCCCTATACAATTTCTCAGATTATATGTTCTACACCTGTAAGAAAACGTAGATAATATGCACATTGAAATATTTATGTTATGACTAAAATGCAGTTCACTTCAACAAAACCGAAAAGAAAAAAAAATACAAATTCCAATTGCAGAATTTTTAGTTGTTTGTGTATAAGATATACTACCTCGGCGCTATTGGAAACCTCTCAATAAAACCGGATATTCAAGAGCGCGTGTGTAGGGCGTATACNAGATATACTACCTCGGCGCTATTGGAAACCTCTCAATAAAACCGGATATTCAAGAGCGCGTGTGTAGGGCGTATACTTTCCAATTTACGCCCAGTCGTATCCGGGACCTATCTAACACTCGGTTTTACCGTAAACGCAGATATTGCGGGGTTCGAACGAGATTCGTAAAGAAGCAGTGGAACTCATGGGCAGTTTCCCGCGGTTTATTATTCGAGCACGAGCATAACAATCGCGTTTCTTTCACCCGCAACCGCCACGGAGCTATAAGCAAGCTATAAAGCACCTTTGAAACTGCATGGGGAGAAAACTGTATACCCGAGTCGGTTTTCCAATATGAGCCAGCTTTTTCTGCAGATATTTCCAAGTCTTTTTTTCCCCTCTTCGTAACGTAGGTAGAGTTTTCTCTGCAAATATCGTATTATGAACTGCTGTATGGGCGAAAACGCATTAGTTAGTCTTCCTAGGGCATCGAAAATGGGTCGCTTAGCGCCTACAACATACGCAATGACACACACACACACGCGAGAACGATGGCAACTGCAGATCCCGCAGGCGGCAGAGAATGACGGAAGAGATTTGGGCGGCTCTTAACATCGACTTCTTGACAGCCGACGAGGGTGAAGCGACGTGAGCATGGAGCAGCGCCGGAATGAAAGAGCAGGGGAAATGGGAGATCCCCGAGAAAACTCCCGCCGACCAGCGGCATCGTCCGGCACGATTCCCACATAACGAAAATACGGGAGCGACCCCGCCGGAAATCGAACCCGGTTCGCCTAGATGACGGTCGGGGGGGGNTCTAACCACTTCACCACCGCGGCCCTCGGCGGCATAGAACATTACCCAAGTCTCGTAAATGCTCGTAGCTGTGAAGGTGATTGGCAGCACAACGTAGGTGAGGGCTTGAAGTATCGTCGACAGCGCGGTGTTATGGTGTGATCAGGCCTTAGCTGAACGGCTTGCCTGATCACACCTTCAAACATTAAACCTGGAGACGAGCGGGATTGCAACGCCACCATTTGGTCGTCGATCCTTGCGAAATAAGAGAGTTGCAGAAATCCGCAGAACCACGCGCTTGATATAGGCCGGCGTAACACCCGGAAAGTGGTCTTTTCGTCTTTACTGCTTTGGGTGACCCGAACAGCGAAGCAGACCAGGAAGATGGGTGTGTCCGGCCGGCGTTAACCGTCTCGCAGAATCAGCCTCCAGCTACAACAAGGTGATGACTTTCCAGTTAGGTTTAAATAAAATGGCGTGAATTAAATGTAATAAATAATCATCTTGGTATCCAATTTAAAGCTTCCCCGATCAATAGTCATTTAAATAGCTACTGTATAATTCTAATGTTAATAAAACTCATCTTATACTGTTGTGCTCTACCGAATCATGAGCCATTATTGAGCTACGTCCCTAGAAACTTTCAAGTACGAATTGGCTGAAAAGCTAGTTCGTAACAGCGGTCATCAGAGACGGAAGCAAGTTGCGCAGAGAAGCAGGAGCGTGGATGGAACAAGCCACATGGCCCGTAATGAGGAGCCTAATCTGGAGTGATTCGGGAAGCCATTGAAAACCGAAATCAGAATGACCATAAAGGGATTCGAAACCAGGTCCTTCCAGGTGCGAGTCACAATATTTACCGCTCGGTAAGAATCTATTAGAGTTTCAACTTTCAAAAAGTTTTCAGGGTCACACGTTTCAACTTCGTGGTGTTCTGAATCATCAACGAAATGGTCTCGAGGGGTTGAAAACCTGAATGCGTGGTTTTGTTCTGCAAACGGGCCAGTTTGCGGACTGCCGGGGCAAGTGGGTTATTCGCGAGGTTGTGTGGATTACAATGCAAAACAAGATCTCCCCGTCTCGACGGCAGCATAGAGACACGCCAGAACGATCTGTTACAGAAGGCTGCCTCAAGACCACAATCATTTTAAGATATTTGTTGTACTTTGTAGGGTGTTGGGTCTGCTTGTTTCCTGTTGCAAAGAAGTAACGTTACGAATGGGCGGGACAGCCGGATGTAGGTACATTCAGTGGAATTCCGAAGCTGCACTCTCTCTGTTTCTTGGCTGGCGGGTAGGTACATCAGCGCCGCTCAAATGTTACCGCCGACTAACACTTACACGAAAAGGCGTTTCTGTGTCATCGCTGATACTGGAACTTGCCAGTTCTTCACACAGCATGACATTTTTTTTTTTCGAGGTCGTGGATTAGTCTCGTCGACAGCGAGATCCTTAGGGATAGAAATATTTCCCTACACAATAAAAAATTGAAACAAAGAGGCCATTCCCTGTATTAAGTAAACATCCTGGCATTAGCTTTTGAGTGATTTCGGAGAACCCCGTTAAATCTAAATCAGGATGGCTGGGCCCGGGACTCGAACCCGGATCCTTCCGAATGCGATTCTAATGAATTATCATTGCGCCACCTTGCTTTGTCGTCACACGAATGGTGTCGATAGATTCATATTTCCCTTATGCAACGTCATAAAAACCAATGCAAGCCATACGATCCATATTCTCAAATCTAAAATCTAACACGTAGTGCTCTGCCTAATCGCTAGGAAACTAGGAAACATCGCGGCCTCTTTTCAATAAGATGCCTCGTTGTCTGAAAGTTGGCACGCTTGCCTCGAAACCAAGGCGCCGCGGGCCCTCATCAAAATCAGAAAAAAAGAGTTCTCACATCACTAACTTCCATTCCCAGGAAGCGACGCGAAGATAGAAGGGAAACCACTGCCCAGCGTGCCAAAACAACCCGCAGATTTTCTACCATTCCATCATCATCCATCAGCGCATCTGACAGCAAGGGAGCGTGGCTCGAGTGCTTTTGTGTACGCAATCAAACATTTCCGCGTCAATATTCATACAGGAATTTCGCAGAGAGCGTTGAATACTAAAAAAATTTTTCCAGACACCACGACAGATAAAATTTTAGCTGGTTCCCTTGGAAGTTACAGCCAGTGAAACAAACGTGCTGCTTAATATTAAAGAAATGTCAGATTTGTTTTGTAAAAGCGTATTTAGCTAAGCTTAATAAAGATAACGACTCGTAGTTTTATTGATGTTTTATTTAGTTCCTTTAAAATTTTATTTCAATGTCGATAACATTGATAATATTTTATTTGAGTGTTGTATTTTTAAATGTTAAAATTAGTCTAGATTCGTTGCAATAACGCTTAAAATAGTAAAGCAATTATATATATTTACCAGCAAACTGAAAATGATACGACCCATTTGAAATTATTATACGAATTTTTTTCACCAAAAACCAGTTATATCCGGCCAACGAGCCAACTGCACGACCTTGAAATATAACATCCGGTTGGGACGAAAGGAGTTAAAATAAACTAGTGTTATTAGTCTTCTTGTTAAAGGTACACAAACAAGCCGCGCTTTCTAGTAATTTCACGAAACGCAGATTAGTTGAGGTTATGCTCACCTAAAATGAGAACCACTGAACCTATTTCAGTGAAATATGCTCAAATAACATTTATTCATTGTAAACAATCTATAAGTGGCCCCAAAATACAAACGCAAACAGTGGTACCAAGACTTAATCTTTCTGTACTTTGCTACCAACGCTACACTCGATTTGGCAGTCAACTTGATGTACGCAATATGCAGAAAGGATAAGAACAAGGATTTTTTTTCTTCGATTTTTAGTTTCAAAATTGCTTAGCTCACCAAGAACTCAACAGGGTCGAGCTGTTCATGTATTAGTGGAGATAGATATCCATCTTAATAACGAAGCTGGCTCCAAGACGAAATTGCTAGCATTTAAATTACATGCTGGGCATGTCAAAATTAATTTCTTATTTATATTAGCACTAGCGAACCGGCCTGGCTTCGCCCGGTAACAATTTAGTTTTTACAGCGATACTTTGAAAGACAAAAATGGTTACTGTAGGTCATCCTTAAAAGATAAACATAGGCTATTGCAGATTATTCTGTAGAACTTTTTGAGGGATACAATTCTGTGGTACAGCAACTTGATGTATCTCTTATGGTTTAGTCAGCGCAAGCCATGTAAGCGCCCTAAAAGTGGTTTTTTACGACTTGATTACAAACTGTTCAACATTTCTCTACTATTCTTACATCCTTACATTAAATATATAGGTTTATACAAAAAAAACCTTCCTCAAGATATTTTATAAATTATATTAAAAACCGCATCAAAATCCATCAAGTAGTTTAGAAGTATTAAGCGAATACACAGACAGATGCGGATAAGCGACTTTGTTTTATACTATTTAGAGATGCTAGTCCCTTGTATCTATCATACAGGTATTATGTGCCTTCTAATAAAATACTTATAGTTTACGTTTTAATTTAAGTTTTCCTAGTTTGTAGTATAAATATAAATCTCTTTAGCTTCGATGATTGTGAACTATTTATTACACATCCTAAAAATAATGTATGCCATACATATTTGCATCCCGACAATGATGTGTGTCTTTCAGCTGGATGCACACGTCTTGCTTGATTTCCCACGTGGCCGTACTGCGACAGTGCGGTTTCCGCTAGTTGGTGAAGATAGGGATGGAAATTTAATTACACTGAAACGCCAAAAAAACTAGTACACCTGCCTAATATCGAGTAGACCCCCNCGATCATGCAGAAGTGCCGCAAGACGACGTGGCATGAACTCGACTAATGTCTGAAGATATGCATGAAGCAATTCACACCCCGAATACTGCAGGGCAGTCCACAAATCCAATACGCGCCAATTTGAGAAAGGGTTGCACGTCTGTCACGTTTAATGATTCTAGTCAGTCGTCGTTTGTCCCGTTCTTTTACGATATTTTTCCGGCCGCAGCGATGTCGAAGATGTGATGTTTAACCGGATTCCCGATATTCACGGTACACTCGTGAAATGGTCGTGCGCGAACATCCAAATGTTATCGCTACCTCAGAGATGCTATGTCCCATCTCTCGTGCGCCGACTATAACACCACGTTCAAACTCACTTAAATCTTGATAACCTGCCATTGTAGCAGCAGTAACCTATCTAGCTGCCGACCGCATCGCGTTACTGTGATTGGTTTCATGCCTCTGTAATTTGCATACGCACCCCTTTACCAGTTTTTTTGGCTCTTCAGTGTATATGCCAAGTTTCTGGATTTAAGAATGTGCTTTAGTTCCCGGTCCTCTTAGATGGCAGTTACCTAGATGAACATTAAACTAATATATCGTGTATTCCCCCCCCCCCACTCCGGTTGCCTTGTAACACAAAAGGAATCTGAATCCCCGCACTTGGGACTGAAGAGTTCACGAGCTGAGAAACGCTTTCCGCATTTCGTAGCGAGCTCGCGGGATTCATTCCGGTACCAGAAAGTGCGCGTGTCGTTTAGTATAGTCTGTTCACGGTAAATTGGACTATTTTGAAATCAACCTTCGAAAAATGCCAATGTCCCTGCCCGCATATATTTCAACGTGCAAGTTGACTGGTCGGCACTCACTAAAGTTAGCAACGGCAGTGGACAAGTACTTAATGCATACAAGTGTAAGAATTAGAAAATTTGTAAAGCATTTAGTTTTCTAAAAATTACGCAGTTACACTTGACCGTGGTGTGAATAAAGTGACCACGCATGCGTAAAATGTGCATACGAGCATATCTTGAGCAGGGCTTTCGAAGTGCCCAGTTTACCGTGAAAATGCCTAAGGAAATCGGAAAAGTGATATCAAAATATACTATAACTTGGGGCAGTGACATGTCACGAAAAAATTTTGAGAAAAGATACAGTCCAAAGCACTATAGGATCGTCCAGATTCTTTGATTGGCTAAAAAATGTTCTGGCCCGGGTTAACCGTCTGCGCCCGAATCACGAAGGTTCAGTGTCTGAGTTAATTAGTCCCGAGTGGCTTGGTCAAAGACGGACACGGCACCAGCAACCAATGGAGGTATAACAACAGCTGAGGTGTGTATATAGTATTGAAGTCTACTGTGTGCTCCAATTTTTACGCGAAAAGTCACTGGCCCTAAACGTGGTGATTGCAAAGTGTCGGTCAGCGAAAATCGCTGTATGTAGCGTTCTGTAAAAGGTATTTATCTATCCGCAAAACAGTGTTAAAACTATAGCGACAATGCTGTATTACAATCCCATAGTCACCGCTTGACATTCTGAGGAAACAGAACGCACGCGTAGCTTGTTTGTGCTATTTTCCGTCGCCTTCACAATTCTTCTATATAACCGTATGTGACCTTGAGGTGTTCAAAATTTCTTACCGGGGAGGCTCCTTAACATAATAATAATAAAAAATGGTTGCCTGTAAAGTCGGTTTTACGGGCGAAGATTTTACGTGACAACGTAGTGCTGCGCGCGCGGCAGACCGATCATAGTTGAGTGGGAGAGAGACGCAAGGCATTCGGCGGGCCTCTCTCTTGTTCGGTGACTCATCGTAACGTTACCGAGCGTTACACTTTTTCATAAGTGACTCCCAGCCGCAACCTAATTTAAGACGTTGTCACGTCAAAAACACAATATCTGTCACTGCAACGAATATTCATTAAACATATTTTTTTAGTAATGCGAGAGCGTCTTTATTTATCAAGCGCGTTATTAATTTCCTTGTGGTTCGTCTAATTACATTTATTAATTGTAAAACTGCGACGCTAGCTCCACCGCGTCGTTCGTCTTTGGAATTGCTTCCATGCAAGGTGGCTTTCTCCTTGGCCGGCTCGGCTCCCCTCCTGTTTCCTCCCCTCATTTCCCTCCCTTGATTACCCCTCCTCGGTGACTCATCGTAACGTTACCGAGCGTTACACTTTTTCATAAGTGACTCCCAGCCGCAACCTAATTTAAGACGTTGTCACGTCAAAAAAAAAAGGTCCAACTTATCATCGATTTGATTATGTTCGACATTAAATCAGTTTATAATTTCAGTTTTATGCTGCCTTAAAAATACACTAAAACGAATTTATTTTTCCACATTCTAGATTTGCACATTTTTTTTCTTGTATTACTTCACGGGGATGTGTTAGCAAATATTTTCAATGCTTTTTTTTAAGCTAAGAAAAAATATAATAAACTGTGTTCTTGGGGGGGTGAGTAGAACCTACTACAGTTCCGGATCCCACAAATATCTTGACGCAAAGCCATCATGCTAGAATCCAACTGCATTCATAAGTAGCGACCATACAAGATTTGAAACTGATTCCAGCTAGAGGCTTGTCAGACGAGAGCCTTTGCGAGGAATTGCCGGTGTAAAAAAGCCCGCTGCGTAAAATTATTGCAAAATTATCGCACACTAATAACAGTTATCTTATATTAGCTGTATACTTAAGCAGAATAACACGTATAAATTGTTTTCTCAGTTTATTCATAATTCCCGGGAGCCATCGCCTACGTAAAAATATGCAACATTCTCAAGGTTTTTTTTCTTACAAATCACAAAATGATACCAATTTACTTTGGTTTGTCTACATAATGAGCCACGAAAAAAAAAAAAAAAAAAAGCTCTGAAAATCGATATTTTCGTAACCCGCCCTTACCCGCACTGCTAATAAATATCCAACGCTACAATTGGCAAGGAGTTTCATTAGTTGCCGGGAGGGTAGTTTAACAGGTATATTCAAACACAGATTTTCTTCGTTCGAAAAATACTGGCCGTTAGGCAAATGACAGTACGCGAACAAGTGCTTGTTCGGAAACAGCCATATTCACGTGCTCTGAGACGCAAAAAGCCCCATTTTTGTGGACTTTGTCATAATTTTTTATTTAAATTTGTCGTAACCCTTTAATTAATCTACAGCACTATAAATGGTATAATTTAATTCTACGTCTTTTATTGGGTATATTGGCGAGGTTTGTCGTAACTGGGATCGTTGAACGACCTGCGGACAATGAAGTTCCGGGTTCTAAATCCGGGTAAGCTATAAGTAGAGACCTGAAAAAAATCGCGATCTCATTTCAGGACAAGCTAGAATTCTAAACCTCGTACGTTTGTATTGCTTATTCTATTGGCCCACCCGTTAGTTTACACCTCCTGGACAACTCTGAGCCAANTTGTATTGCTTATTCTATTGGCCCACCCGTTAGTTTACACCTCCTGGACAACTCTGAGCCAATAACAAACACACAAAATGCAAACCGAATCATGGTCTTCCGCTAATACAACAATCAACCAATGAACAGTGATATTTGCATGATTTTTACATAAGACAATGGAGTATAGCCTACAGGTCATTGAACTCGCGAATTTCTCATGTTTCTAGCTATAAGGAGTCTGTCTTTTTAACGTAATTTAAGTTGGTATGTATGCTTTTCACCCCCTCCTCACTCGTCACACAGTCACCTATTGGTATACTTGCATCACAGTAAGACGTTGATAAAGCCTTTGGTCTATACTGGTTGCTTACATGCGCTTCTGTTGAAGGGGTGTNCTTGCATCACAGTAAGACGTTGATAAAGCCTTTGGTCTATACTGGTTGCTTACATGCGCTTCTGTTGAAGGGGTGTACTGAAATGACGTCATGTTTTGTACTACGTATAGCGGTATAATGATGTTCGTTCAGTTACGAGACGAGGGCGTGTGGCAAAGATAAATAAGGCAATTTAATTTTTAAAACCTTGTCTGGAAATAAAGCAGCCAAACCTTTGCGCATGGAAAAAACACTATGTTGCTGCCACGAATTTGAACTGGGCCAAAACCTGTGTGCGACCCTTGCAGGTTAGCCCGCGAGTGTATCCAAGATTAAATCCTAATGCGTACTCATGTTTGAGTGCGTGCTTATAAACCAGCAACCTTATTGACGAGCTCAATAGGCGTATCTGCAGACATTAATAAAAAAACAAAGCTGTTATTATTTATTTGTTATTGTGTTGATATTTGAGCACTCTTCACAGATAGTTTTGAAAAANCTTGCATCACAGTAAGACGTTGATAAAGCCTTTGGTCTATACTGGTTGCTTACATGCGCTTCTGTTGAAGGGGTGTCTGAAATGACGTCATGTTTTGTACTACGTATAGCGGTATAATGATGTACGTTCAGTTACGAGACGAGGGCGTGTGGCAAAGATAAATAAGGCAATTTAATTTTTAAAACCTTGTCTGGAAATAAAGCAGCCAAACATTTGCGCATGGAAAAACACTATGTTGCTGCCAAGAATTTGAACTGGGCCAAAACCTGTGTGCGACCCTTGCAGGTTAGCCCGCGAGTGTATCCAAGATTAAATCCTAATGCGTACTCATGTTTGAGTGCGTGCTTATAAACCAGCAACCTTATTGACGAGCTCAATAGGCGTATCTGCGGACATTAATAAAAAAAAACAAAGCTGTTATTATTTATTTGTTATTGTGTTGATATTTGAGCACTCTTCACAGATAGTTTTGAAAAATNAAAAAAACAAAGCTGTTATTATTTATTTGTTATTGTGTTGATATTTGAGCACTCTTCACAGATAGTTTTGAAAAATTGAAAAGTACATTTGTTACTTTACTAAACTGTTTATTTCTTTGAGTTTAGTAGTGCTTATTGTGCACAACAGAAAATCACGCACATAATTTGGCTCTCTATAATCGTGCATTATACATATGTGCCTCTACCGAAGGAGTATTAGATATTTAATGCCCATCTTGTAAACGGGGTTCAAATAATTTTTAAACTCTGCTCTCAAAGAAGCTTTGACGTGATGGAAATTGTTAAATTACCGTTATTTCCCAGGAAAAAGTTTACTACGATGCCCTATCAGGAGTACCTCGGAGAGACAAAAAATAAATTATTTGTGAATAATAACATGAAGGCAAGACTTCCAGCTAGAAATTCAATAAACGCAAGGATGTCTACAATGAAGACGCTAATAATTCGAATCTTTATAAAAACAAAGCTTCTCACTCTACTGCATAAAGCTATAGCTTTAAACAGATTTACTAAATAAAGAAGCATTAAAAATCGGTATTCGTATCTAGAAAATTTCCATATTTAAATTTTTTGTGTGTTCGTGTAAAAATCCACGACGTAAAATTTCTTTCTTGAAGTTCACATTTATATCATTTATGCGAGTTGGAATAATTCAGTAGCAGTACAGATTCCGATAAAATAAATAAAGTCTTGTAGTGACACAAAATTACTAATCATATTTCTAAGATACGTATATTTTTATATTAGCTTCAAATTACAGTGCAAATAATATAAAAACTAATAAGCTCTCGATATAATGTTTTCTATTGGTGATAGTTTATAAAAAGTTTCTAGCCACTGAGAAAATTAGCTCTGCATATTGACATAATTACTTTCCGTATGCATAATACTTTTAAGATAACACGAAATTTCATTTAATTAAAACATATGCATGCTGGAATACGCTAAAATCTAACCTGAAAAAAACCATAAATACTTTATGGAGGAAATTGACAGTTGTTAAGCAAGTATAGTCAATTAGTTTACATTTTTTACTATCAATGAGTACATCATTATACACATATTTATAAAATATTTTAATGAATCAAAAACATGGACATCCAAAATGACTTAACTGAAAAGAGGAATGATATTAATAGAAATAACAATGAAGATAGGTAATAAAAGGAAATTTGAAGTGCATTAAATAGCTTACGATGGGAGAGGCGTGCCAGAACTAAACTTTATTAGTTTCTATCAGAAAGGCCCCACGCCCATATTTTCGTAAATAGCTACTCCACTTGAGTATTGGTGGCGAGACTAAATACTGCTCCCAACGTTACTTTGTTATCTCGGAAAAAATACAAAGGTTAGATTTGGACCCCTTCCACCAAACACTATAGCTAGAGACCTGAAAAATTCGATAGTTCAATGACCTTTAGGCTATACTCCATTTTCGTATGCAAAACCATGCAGATATCACTGTTCATTGGTTGCTCGTTGTATTAGCGGAAGACTGTGGTTCGGTATGCATTTTACTGTGTATTTATTATCGGCTCAGAGTTGTCCAGGAGGTGTAATTTAACGGGTGGACCAATATCATTAGCAATAAAAACGTACGGGGATTTGAATTCTAGCTTGTCCCGTAATGAAAACGCGTAATTTTTCAGGCCTCTAACTATAGTGTATTTGCATTATACGTCCAAGTCCATTAATTCATTGGTACATATATGTTTTGTTCGAATGTTAATAAAACTATTTCATGTTACGGAAATAGTTTTCCCATAATTATAAACAACTGAAGTGAATTAAACTAAATGAGTAAAATGTAAGTGAATATATAAATGAAATTGCAACTGTACATCGATGAATTGCAAATCACAAATACTTCATAACGCACTGTCGTCGACTGAAACAGTCTCAGTACGGATGCGTTTCTTATCAAAGACGGTTAGCTAATTTTGCCGCCATGACGGGATCGAGCGAGTCGGAGACGAGAACACAACGCCAGCAATGCAGCACAGAACTGCCAGTTGCGTGATGGGTTATTACATTTAAAAATAACTTCACGTAATAAGCCGAAATTTGCGTGTCCTTTAAGGCTACCGCCTAGCGAGGGCTGCGTATGTGCGCGAGTCAAAAACCGACTAAGCGCTATGGAAGATGACGCCCAGCGTGTGTAAAGCGATATCGCCTCTACGCGCAAAGTTGTGAAATCGCGTGCAGTGTTCCTGTCGTACCGCTGAAACTATGGGACTTTAAGCAGAGACCGTATAATTTTATTTGACGCGACACTGTAGCGAAGTCCAATGCACTCCTCTACCGTTACAATTACTCAGTCAGTGGGCTAAACCAGGTTCGTTTAGGGATGGAGGTCTTAATTAAATAAAAGTTAATTATAATTTCCTAATTCATTAAAAATAATTACAAAAAATACTCTAGATTCAAGATCTCACAACAAATTAATATCTCTTGCTATTCGCTATTAATAAATTCAATCAGCACAATTGACAGTTACCTCAAATAAATTAATGTAATTAATTAACTAAAATTCGTCCCGACAACCAGTGTATCCAAACCTATTACTTTCTAAATTATATTTACATATTTGATAGTTTCAGTAATTTACGATGAAGTCCGTAGTACATGTTCGTACAGTCCCACCTAAGTTTAGTCCAGAGCCCACCAGTCCGCAGTGTTCTGGAGTTCCTCGAGCGTCGGCTCTCAAGACCTCGATGTTAAGAGTCGCCAAATCTCTTCGCGCACTCAGTTTTTCGAGTGCTCTCGTGCACAGTAGCCTTCACTCGTCGGGTTTCACGCCCTCTCGTCCATTCACACCACAAACCCACTCGTCCGCCGTCGCCTCTCAATCTCCCGTCGTCGTCCGTCCTCTTCACCGATGTCCCTCGCCGCACTCTACTTCGCCCTGTCATANGTCGCCTCTCAATCTCCCGTCGTCGTCCGTCCTCTTCACCGATGTCCCTCGCCGCACTCTACTTCGCCCTGTCATAACAATGAGGAAAAGACTTCTACCAACAGACTTCTACCAACAGACTACCAACCTACAACTACAGCTGTATGTATAGTCTCGTCTGAGATCACCCAGAAATCTCTCTAAATGCCGCGTTGCGCCGAGAGTCCTAGCCCCCAGAATATTGTTCCGCATCCTCTAAATTCGTCGGCCTCTCCAGCAGAGAGGGAGGAGAAGCCAGCCGATGGCATTCACGAAGAATATCATTTGCAAGTAATGAAGTTTGTTAGGTGCAGTGTTTACTTGGACATGAAGCTTGTAGACATTAGTATTATGAAAGATGTAACGAATAGGGAAGACATGTTTTACACTTTAAAACTGCAAAGATTGTTCCGAGCTGTAAGAGAATACGCTTTGAAATTTAGTTACAAATTGGCTACCAGATAAATCCACAGACTAAAGATTAGATGAAATGATTTTAGTTTTCTGCGCGTCCTAACATTGGCACACTATTAACACACAGAAACGTCAAAATCACGCGTTCAAACAATATGGCGTGTTCGTTTACAATTTTATTTCTGTGTATATATATATGTTAGCAGCGATTGAGGAAAAGTAATTGCATGTCTTAGCGTTGAATTAAAAAGTGTTAGGTAAAAATTTGTGAACACCCAAGTAGTTTATTTTGTTTTCTGTTTTCAAATGCATGTAGGTTTGAGAATTAGCCAATCTTTTACTTTCCTAATAATTTGATAGTGTAACTTGGCAGATGCATTAATAAAGTTATCAGGCCCATAGCAATGTTAATTTTACACGGTGTAAGAATACACAATGGGCATAAAAGTTGATCTTAAACAGGGCTTTCAAAAGTGATCAGTTTACCGTGAACTTCGTATAACTTGAATACATATCATAGTTGCTTTAAAACGTGGTCACAGAAAGTGTTTTAATATTTCAGAACAGGAATTGATTATGATTTCGATAGTAAATCGGAAAGATTGGACAATTCGGAATTATTCCGTATCAACTCGAGAATCGACTTCTAGAACTCGCTGNCGATAGTAAATCGGAAAGATTGGACAATTCGGAATTATTCCGTATCAACTCGAGAATCGACTTCTAGAACTCGCTGCGCCGATTGTCACGGAAGACAAAACAACACCGCTCACTGCCTTATAACGCAGACGCAGTGTTCTCACATCTTCCTGACAGTACTGCCACTATTGAATTAAGATACTTCGTACATGCCATATCGTTAGTGAAAATAAGACACATGCAGCCAAGCGCAGAGTAATAAGCAGGAACACCCGTTTTTCACGAAAATATATTTCCCACCACGTTTTAGATTTTAATGCACTGCGGGCACATCGGCATTTTTCTTTGTTTGCTAATTGACCACTTGTCTACTAGAGAAGACATTTTCTTATTAGAGTGACCAACCTGAATTAAGATTCTCTGACGCTATAAAGATGTTTCGCAAGCAGACAGCTAACACTCATGACACGTAAATCATCCAATCATAATATAACAGCTGTGAAGTACAATTGTCCATGAAACCTTTTCGCGAAAATTGGGAGTCTGAGGTGGTTTCGGCGCTGCTGGAGTGCGCACTCTGCTCACTTGTTTCCTCCACGGGAGAAAGCGAGCAGAGAAAAGGACCTCCCTCCCCCCTTCCTCACGCACACAGACGGACAGCGGACACTGACATCCCCACGACGACGGCCAACGCGCCCGGAGCAGTCCGCTCCGTCGCGCGCAGATTGTCCGAGGGGACGGGTTTCACACCTCGGCGACTTCACGAGCTGCGAACCTCCTCTTCCCCCACAACCCCGTGGGTGGCCTGGCCCACCCTACCACTCTCTTGCCCAACCCCGCCGCAACCCTCTCTTCCGCCACTTCCGGAATACTCGCCCCCCCCCTCCAACCGTCCCATCGCATTACAGAATAGTGCCCGCATCCGGTGAGCCTTGGGGCGCCAAGATGACGATGCCCGTCCTGACGATACACCCATCATCCTCTCTCCAGCCAGTAGGGCTACACTCTGCAGTGCGCATGCTAGGAGAAGACTGATGACCTTTTTGAGTTTATAGTCTGTTCGTGGTATCTTCACACTTTGTAAAATCACCCCACGTGTGACGTGTTAGGTTGTTGCTTAAATATGTCCTTTATCATAAGGGTTTTACAATTGTTAACATAAAAAAACATTTTATTTTATGTTAAATTGAACTTTTACTTATATGTTATCTATAAACTATAATAGTAGTATGATAAAGTTCCTTCTTATGCAATGTATTTTAAATGGGAGCGCTGTTGCAAGTGGTCTTCGGCTCGACTCGGGCGAGCTCGGTAATCTTCGGATCGACTCGGGGTGCTCGGAAGCCGTCGACTCGAGTTTGCCGAGCGTACCAGAAGGTGCTCGGCTGTTACGCCCACTAATTCTTCAAGCATATGTTTGTTTCTGGTAGCCATGTTGGTTTTATAGGCATAGGTTATGTCAAAACGTAAAATTTTTTTTGAACGTGTTATTTTCTTTTATTTCAAAAATAAACATCACGCATTAAACTATGCGGAGCACAACACATTTTTCGTTCTTCTATTTCATTCTCCAGTATATTCCTCAATTTCATTCCACAATTTAATGTACAGTTTAGTTTCCATCATTTCGTTGAAGGATGCACTGGCAACTAGTGTTTTCAGCATTTTCTCTTAGTGTGTGCTGATGAGGGATAACGATGACGTCACGCGATTTTTCTCAGTGGGCGAAAACAAACACTACATTTATCAGCCTTTATGTGTTTATTTAAGTTAACACATCAAGTGAACTGCCTAGAACAGTATTTGCAGCTAAAAATCACACAAGATGGGTTCTTCAAACAGTCTTCTTCTCATGTCGTTGCGCATTGAAACTTTTACTGAAGGACTTGGCACTGTAACAAAATTGTTTTCCATGTAATTTGTGGGCAGTCGTTGGAAATATGCATTTAGTAGTAAATGACATACACGATTTCACATCGTCATTGGCTTGCATCGTCTTCAAGCATACACCGACTCCTGCACACAGACTCATGATTGTGATGGGTGTTCATAACCAGTCTAGGAGTTATTATTTATATTATAATAAATACCTTTTTTTTAACGAACCCTCTTCGAAAGTTAAACCTTTCGCCACAGGTTATATATATTTAATTCTCACATCAGGCCTGTTACAGTTATAATGCTAAACTATCGATTCACGTTTTCCTTTACTGTTTTATCGGGCATTTTATATGTTTTTGTTCTTAAACATATTTTTAAAAAAATGTCTCCCATCACTCGGAAAGCCACTAGGTTTTTTCTAAGACCGAGAGAAAATTAATGGTCTTAACCGTTTCGGGTTTCGAACTCAAGGCCGTAAACCATGCGTCACCTTCGTAAATTGTTAAAAAATTTGTATCAGTTGCGCATGAAGACTAAACAGTGAAAAATTAATGTACGAACATAGCTAAAAGGCTTTAAAAACTAGGGTTTTTTATCGAATTGCGAACTTTTTGTCTTGCCCAGATCTCCATAAGCGACAGCTAAAACCATCGTTTCACCTTATTATAAGTTCCTAAAAGAGTCTCTGAAATTTTTTGTAAGTCCGAAAGTGAGTTATTAATTCTGTTTATAGTTTCGGGTCTCAAAATCAGGGCCCTACGCTGTACCCTACCTTTGTAGGTAAGAAATTAGTGTACTAATTGCAAAGGTAAGAAATTAATGTACTAAAATTACTAAAAAAGTTTCAAAAGCTCGGGTAATCAATCGATTTGCAATCCTATCATGTCACCGATTCCTGTACCCGATGTCTAAAAACTTCAGTTTCGCTTATAATATAAATTCCTGTAATATTCATCGAAGTCTGGGAAAAATTACCAAATTTTTATAAGTCCGATAGAAAATAAATATTTTTATGGTTTCGGGTCTTGAACTCAGGTCCCTACACCATACCACAACTTTTTAAATTGCATAAATCGTATATCAGGTACGTGTAATCATGTAGACAGAAAATAAATTACAAATTTCAATAAAAATTATCCAAAACTCGGATCAGTTTTCGAACTGTGGACCGTATATCTCGCTGTAACACCTTTACTCTTCATCCAAAATGTACCTTACAATCTACATTATAAGTTTCATACACCATGTACTAATACGGGATTTATTCCAGCAATTTTTACTAAAGTGTTATTTAGGTGGTTCTTGGAAGTAGACTATTAGAATGATTATGGTGAGTTTGCGACAAGGGGCTGGTGGCAGGGTGCTGGGGGCTCGGAACGTCGGAGCTCATCATGCTTTGTCATTCCAGTCCCCGGTCGGCCATCTTGTCTGCAATGTTGGATTCAGGTGACCTTGACCCTAGTGACATTAAAAACAAAAAAAAAATTGTGTAAAATTTTTATTAAAATTTAATAAAAATCATTAAAAATAAAAAATAAAAAATCCCAAAAAAATATACAAAAACTATTTTAAAAATTATAAAACATTAATTATTAACAAAATTATTTAAACAAATTAAATGTTTGAGATCAAATTTCAAACATTGGTCGCGATTTAGTGCCCTTTAAGACTGGACTGCTGTGCCTTTAAGACGAAAAATGTCTCTCTTTTTAACGTAGCCGACATAGAGGCGGCTGTGTCGGCTGCCATTGACAAGATCTGCGTGGAAGAGACTAACTATATGGGGAAGGGTAGCGGCTGGACTCTCACTGCTGTGAAACGGGTCTAGTTACGCATCAACAAGCTCAACCCTCTTAGAGTCTCCTAGTATATCCCGTTGCCTGCAGGTTTAGCGGAGAAACGGGTGATCACCAACCCACGCAATGCTGACCCGCAGTGTTTTAAATGGGCGATACTAGCACGTTTTGTAGAGGGAGGACATCCGAATCGCGTCAACCGGCGATACATCAGGCTAAAGACGCGCTTCGATTTTTCAACCATATATTTTCCCACCTCTGTACGGCAAATACCATCTTTTGAGAGAGATAATCCGGGGGTCAGCGTCAACATATAAGCGCTCGATGAGAATACGAAAGTAGTGCCGATACGGGTGACAGATGTGGAAATGGCCCAGCATTTTGATTTACTGCTGCTCACCACAAAGGACCAGAACTCGCGCTATTGTTACGTGTCAAATTACCCGCGACTGGTAAGCTCCCAGGTGACAACACACGGTGCTCATTTAGATATTTGTAAACATTGTTTCAAGATATATGAATCGACCACGGGTGACAGGGCTGACGGATGCCGAAACTCTGGCCGAGCACAGGAGGTATTGCAATGACCATACGGCTGTTCGCGCCGACATGCCACAGCCAGACAGGAACGGCAGGCCGCCTGTGCTCAAGTTCAAAAATTATCAGAACAGCAAAAAGGTACCTATTGTAGTATATGCAGACTTTGAGGCAATGCTGGTGCATGTGCAAACATGTCAGCCGAACCCGGATGCATCCTACACTTATAGGTACCAAAACATGAACCCTATTCTCATGGCATATACGTTAAAGTTGATAATTCAACTATTCTTGCCTATAAGACCAGCCTATCACCGGGTGTAACTGTTTACACGGGCGAAGGCGCATCGAAACACTTAATGGAAGAGGTGGTTAGGATAGGTCTCCTGGTTAAAGACATATATAGTCAGTCTGAACCTATGCGAGCACTGATGCATGAGGAACAGGTTGACTATGCTCTAGCCACTACCTGCTGCCACTGTTCTGGCATGTTCACCTGCAACAACCAAAACTTGCATGACCATGATCATTTTACCAGCAGTTTTATCGGGCGTCATACAATAATTGCAACAAGCTTCGTCGCCGTCCCTAGAGACTGCCGATACTCTTCCATAAATTAATGTATAATGCCAATTTCATAATTAAGCAGCTTGGCTATGATTCCTAGGACATATTTATTATTCCAAAGAGCAAGGAGAAACTCATTACCTTCAGTAAGAGTTTGGGCGACAAGTTCACTATAGAGAACACTGATACATAAAGGTTCATGTCTGCCAGCCTGGCAACGCTCGCTGAGTATCTGCCGTCCGGTGAATTCCATAAAACATCTCGCTTCTTTACCGTAGAGCGCGAGCTAGAGCTGGTAACCAGGAAAGGTGTCTTCCCCTACGAATATGTTAGCTCATGGGAGAAGATCGCCGAGCTGCGGTTAACTGCTATAGTCATTCTATATTAGGCTTACTGGGGGGAATGTTAGTGCCGAGGACTACCAGCACGCACAAACCGTCTGGGACGTGTTAGGCTGTCATACCCTCCGGAATTAATCAGAGCTCTACCTGAAGACAGACGTGTTGATCCTGTGCGACATCTTCGAGAATTTCCTGGGGACTTTGTCGAGGTACATACAGTCTCGACTGTGTGTGCTATGTTAGCACCCCTGGGTTCTCGTTTGACACAATGTTGCGCAAGACACAGGTAGAATTAGACTGGCTTAGCGACTATGATATCCACCTGTTTATTGAGGCTGGTATCTGGGGATGGGTGACTCAACGTATAAACAGCATGTGTTTGCCAACAATAGGCATATATCAGACACGTACGATGCCGAGAAGCAATCTACCTACCTGCAGTACGTAGATGCCAATGACTTATAGGGGTGGGCAATGTCCCTGCCACTCCCATATGGTGGTTTCGAATGGACCAGCACAAACATCGATGTGATGAGCATGCCGGACGATGGATATGTTTGCTACATACTGGAGGTAGATGTAGAGTACCCTCGCGCTCTTCACAAAGAGTATATGGATCTTCCATTCTTGCCAGTGAACGAGTGTCCCCCGGGGTCCAAACAAACGAAACTCATGACGACCCTGGAGAGCAAGCTTCATTATATCGTACATTACGTTAATTTAAAGCAAGCATTCGGTCATGGGTTATGGCTGAAGGCTATTCAACGAGTCCTGGCTGAAGCCGTGGCTGAAGCCATATATAGATTTGAATACTGCGAAACGTCAGGCGGCCACGAACACCATTGAGAAGGACTTTTAGAAGTGAATGAATAATGCAACATACGGCAAACTTATGGAGAATAAGTGCAAACGACGGTGTATGGAACTCGTGTGTAGATAAGTTCGGGCGAAGTAGCTCATCGCAAAGCCTGCTTTTACATGCAGGACTGTTTACGATGAGATGTTGTCCCTGGTCAAATTATGCCAAGAGAGCATTATGTTTGACAAGCCTATATATGCTGGGTTTGCCGTACTCGACCTGTCAAAAACACTCGTGTATCGATTTTACTACGATGTAATGCGAGCGTGGTGTGGGGCGCAGTGTGAATCTCCTTCACATGGATACTCATAGCCTAGTAATGGAAATCGCCTGCCCTGACTTTTACAGTGAACTCACTATAAATCCGACGCTCATGTTGGAGTTAGACACCAGTGGCTACCCGACCACTCATCTTTGTTACACGTCTACCAATTCTAAGGTGATTGGGGAGTACAATGATGAGTTTGCGGGTAACGAGATGATTGAGTTTGTTGGGTTGAGGGCGAAACNTCTAAGGTGATTGGGGAGTACAATGATGAGTTTGCGGGTAACGAGATGATTGAGTTTGTTGGGTTGAGGGCGAAACTGTGTACCGCTGCCTGAATACGGCAGGGAAATGCGCGAAAGGGGTACAAAGGTGCGTAGTTGAAAGGACGATAACGTTTGATGATTATCGGCGCATCCTTTTGGCCCAGCGCTGCATGAGAGTGCAGGTCGCTGGTATTAGGTCGTACCACCATGAAGTTTACACGGAGCAATCAAACAAACTGGGTCTTTCGTGGATGGACGACAAACNCGTGGATGGACGACAAAAGACAAGTCCTGGATGATGGCGTACATACCGTCCCCTATGGTTATCAGGCTTAATAAAAAGACAGCTCTGGGCCAGGTCTACATAGTTATGNAGACAAGTCCTGGATGATGGCGTACATACCGTCCCCTATGGTTATCAGGCTTAATAAAAAAACAGCTCTGGGCCAGGTCTACATAGTTACGTATGTCACCAGAGAGAGTACTGGAGCGTGTACTGGAGCACTTACAGGCTTATTCGTTTTCCGCTTGTCAGGTATATTGCTGAGGGTTTTGGTAACCATATTTCTCGATAAGCATACTGTAGCGCGTGCAAGTGTTGCAGGTATGTCAGGCATGCTGACTGATAGTCTACTGTAGCTCGTTCAAGAGGCAAATTTCTAACATTGTCAGGTAAATTATCAGTTTTTTATTTCCTGCAGTATACTGGAGCCCGTACAAGACCGGATGGCTTGCCAGGTATACTATTTATTGGCCCGCGCAGTCTGATTCAGTGTACTGTAGCTCATGCAAGAGTTACAATCTTCTTCTTGCCAGGTATTTTGGGTGGTAATACGCCGGATCGCATGCAAGCGACCATATTACTTGCCAGGCATGATACCAGCACGTCCTGTACATGTTTTTTTCTCGGAGGTATACTGGAGCACATGCAAGTAGTAGTCTTGCCAGGTATACCAATCATGCGTTCCTTTTTCCTCATACAATATATATTATATATCACGCTAATGTTATGTATGAGTGCACGGTTTCAACTTGTCGTGCATTTGCAAGTATTATTCTGTAACTCACGCTACTGTCTTATTGTCAGGTATGTATCTATCTGTATTGTGCGTGTTTTAATCACACACTTACTGTCCCTAACTTCGTGTCACACATATGTGTGTAAATATTGCTAGAGTCATAGTCGGCAACTGCTTGTCAAGAGTATGTGCGTTTTCCCCCTTTCTGTATGCTTTCCATTNAATATTGCTAGAGTCATAGTCGGCAACTGCTTGTCAAGAGTATGTGCGTTTTCCCCCTTTCTGTATGCTTTCCATTACTGTAGCTTTGGCTTCGTAGTCGTCCCCCTGCTGCTTCGCAAGCCACCTCTTCACGATACCTATAACGTTACATAAATATATGTATGTACATATATATGTATTGAAAGTGTTGTAGGAATAGTGAGCAAGTCCGGGATCTGTCTTCATGGTTATGTAATGCAGGTGGTGAGCGGAAGGACGGAGCTGCAACTGGTAAATGAAGGAAACTTGCAATACTTAGGAAATTATACTTGGAATAATTTCCTANTGCAATACTTAGGAAATTATACTTGGAATAATTTCCTATCTTTTTAAAATATGATTGCACTTCATTTTATATCTACTATCAAAAATAACAGCAAGATAAATTAATCAAAGGTCCAAAAACTATGTTAAATCAAAAGTATTGGAAAAGTGTTTTAATAAATTCATTTTACATATGAAGAATTATTTTTACGGTGGAATACACTGAAATGTATGTATTAAATCAAAAGTGTTCAGTAAAAAAATTTACATATGACATTTGTGTATATTATTTTAAAGGTATTGATACTTCCAATTCATCTTACATATGAATAATACATATCTATATAACTTTTGATAATNGTATTATTTTAAAGGTATTGATACTTCCAATTCATCTTACATATGAATAATACATATCTATATAACTTTTGATAATGTATTAAATAGCATGTATTGTTACTTCCAATTCCTTTTTAAATATGAAAAATCAGTTTTGTAATGATTTATTACAATCAAAGAAAATTACTCCAAGTATATTATCAAATATATTTTTTAATATGTTTGTACTCCATTATATCTACTATCAAAACATTATGGTGACATCAGCTCAGCAAGATACATTCATCACAGTTCCAAAAAAAAATTGTGTTGGTATTGATACTTCTAATTCATTTTACATATGAATATTACATATATATATAACTACAGAAAACATTATTTAGTGATATCAAAGAATCGCTTTTTGTATTATTATTTTTTACGGTGGAAGATACTTAATCATTTGTGTTTAATCAAATGTATTTATACTTTCAATTATCTTACATATGAATTATTAGTTTATTTTGAAATAATAAATACATTTGTTAACTTTAAAAAAAATTAATTTTGCAAAAAAATGTTGTAAAAATAAATTTTTGATAATTTAAATTTTGGAAATTTTCTAAACAAAATGGCTGTTGCCATAATTTTGAAAACAAAATGAGGGTCCGCTGGCTGCTAATATGGCAGCCATAGCGGTGGAATGCGAACGCATAAACTTTGCCTTTTGCTTGGTAAGGTTCGGTGGCTCCGCGTCACGAAAATGTGTTNAGCGGTGGAATGCGAACGCATAAACTTTGCCTTTTGCTTGGTAAGGTTCGGTGGCTCCGCGTCACGAAAATGTGTTTAAACCTATATTTTCTAACTACTCACCTAGATGGGAGGCGAGTAGTTTAACCTCTACACCACCGCGGCGCTCCAGCTTGTTTAAATTTTCGACAGTTCAGTTCTGTTTTTTTATAATAATTTATAAACACTCCTCTGTCACGTTTTGCGCCGAGCGTGGTTCCTCCTGTCACACAAAGTAGCGTAACGAGAAGAGCCAATCGTAACAGTAGGATGCCATTTTGCAAACGCGCGTGTGCTGCTGTAGTTTGCGATAAATGCTGTTAATGATAAAGTGNAAAGTAGCGTAACGAGAAGAGCCAATCGTAACAGTAGGATGCCATTTTGCAAACGCGCGTGTGCTGCTGTAGTTTGCGATAAATGCTGTTAATGATAAAGTGAGCACGTTTGTAATAAACCTTAGAAACAGCCACTGATCCTATTTGCATATATTTCAACGGGCGCACTGAGTGATTTTACGTTGGTTACGATGGAGAAAAAGTTGTTTAATATATTAACGTCGAATAACAAGTGTTGGGTAACCATTTGTGATAACTTAAATTATTTCTTTAGCTTCGTTTTTTTTAATGCATAGGAGTGTAAAAACAAGCAGATTTGTAAAATATTTACTTTACTAATAATTCCACAGTTTCNGTTTTTTTTAATGCATAGGAGTGTAAAAACAAGCAGATTTGTAAAATATTTACTTTACTAATAATTCCACAGTTTCACTTGACCGACGCATGAATTAAGTGACGAGGCCCATGGCAGCGTTAGTTTCACATAAGGCGGAAGGATACACAATGTGCATGCAAGCAGATCTTACGCAGGGCCTTCAAAAGTGCTCAGTTTACCGTGAACAGCGTACACAAGCGTTGGTTCGACCTCTGCACAGTTTACCTGCTCTGTGGCAGAGTCCCTGTCATCACCCCCCTCTTCACCGCGCAGCAGGCAGCACTGTAGAGCTCAGCGAAGCACCCCCAACCCCTTCTCGGACCATTGTGGCGACTCGACTGCAACCCCTTCCCCTTCTAGACGCGTCCTAGCGCAGTATTGTCTCATTCAACTGCCACACAACTCCCTCTCACGCTCTCTCTCTCTCTCTCTCTCTCTCTCTCTCTCTCTAACTCCGTCTCCGTCTAGCTCATCATTCACGGTAATGCGCGGCCGCTCCACATCTGCGACGCGTAATGTGCAGCGCAGTCGCCATCACAGCGCCGGTTCGCCCTCGCCACCTGCGACAGCTCCTGGCTCCGTTTGTCGGCTCGTCTATGCCCCTTCTCCTTCTACCACATACACACACACACACACACACACACACACTCACACACACACACACACACACACACACACTTAACTGACTGCGACTCCTGCCTGCCGCAAGTGGCGATGCACGTCCCTGTATTTTTGTTTTATCCAAAGCAACAGCAATTCCTTCATCACGCGCCCTCAACCACCCTCACCCGCTCCCATGGTGATTGCCCTGTCGCCGTGAGTAACAAAACGCGGTAGGCCACGCCAGCGAAATTAGGAGTTTCGAGGAGGGGGCGAGGTTCTATAGCACATTCACGGTTAACTTCCAACTTTGCTGAAGCCCTGCTGAAGTTATACTTTCAGGCTATTCATCCGCTGGTGCAAACAAAGCTTAACTAAGTTAGGAAATTACACCGAAAGGGACAACGCACCGCATTCGTGCGCGTTCAATTAAATAACTCTTTGCATTAGAACTATTCCTTACTAGGCGTTACCAACATTCCCTGTTTCTCTCTCGTTTTATTCATATTAATTATAACTCAACTATAATAATGTATATATCAAATCTAAGTAAAATTCAATTGAACCAAAACAGAAATACATTTATTTTGACAAAAATCTAAAACGCTTGTTACGCATGACATATTAAGGAAGTAACCAAACACGTCATACATGGAGTAATTCTTCAAAGGTTTGATTCAAAAAGTGTGAAGATACCACAAATTAACTATACCTCCAGGTGTGAATAACCCTTTCAGTCGTATGTAAGTGTGTTGGATAACCAAAAAATTAATAATTGTATACTTGTACCAAAGATTGTCCATCTTGTTCGCATTGTATGCGATGACGTTTCTCTTAATATTTTTTAAATAATTTAAGTAAAATCCAATGTTTTTCTGTTTTGATGCAGCCATAATAATAAATACTTAATATGTACAAACGAAAATTTTTTCAACGTAAACTAATGCTGTGGGTTAAACGTTTGACATACATAAATTTTTAAAATAATGTTAAAAAATGCAAACATTGATTTTTTTTTCATATGTATGGCCTGTTATTTGGTGATTACATATTTATCATGTGGCAGCCCCTGGCAATAGTTTACATTGTAAATTCTTACATTTGTAAAACTTAGTTAGTATATGTTGTTATGGCTGCAGCAAAACATAAAACAATTTGGATAAGACATCTAATTATTAAAAATAAAGTGTAATTTTTTTATTCGATGAAAATTACATTACATGCAATGCGTAGAAGTTGAAGAATGTTTGGTACAAATATAAAATTATTGATTTTTTGGTACCCGACGCCCTTGAGGTCGGTACCCACGAGAAAAAAACATGTTTTTTTAATACTTTGTACCATATATATTATCTGTGACTAATTTTTCCTGAGACATTTTTTTATACATTCCATTTTTTTTTGCTAAATGAATTCTAAAAGTCGAAATTTTTCTATGTTTGAAAAAAAAAAAAAACATAACCTGTTTGCATAAAGTTTAACAAGGGCAACTGAAACTTCTCATCTTAATTCACTTAAAGTATGCTTAGAACAAATATTTAACAAAAATTCAGTGGCAGTCACAAATAAGAAGATATGCAAGAATTTCTTTATTTTCAGCAATTTGTTGAAATTGCAAAAACATTTCCTTGCATTATTTTAAAGACATCTTAATGTAGCTCTTGCCATCTTTGATCAGTGTGAATTGTCTTATTTCTTTACTTAGATTAGTTGGTATTATTTGTACATTTCTAAACCAGAAAATTTGTAATTTTGACACGTGTTTGTGCGAAAACTATGTGCTCGAAAAAATTATTTTTTGAGGAGAGAGTAATAATCACTAGGAACTTTGAAAAGTGGCGAGATGCAAAAATCACGAAATAACGCAAAACGCGAATAATTTAGACGAATTCCGCGATTTTACCATCGTTTCGACACAAACGCGAAATTAACGAATTTTAGCGCGAAAGTACGTCTTTATGCCGCTAATTCTATTTGTTTACACTATCGCGATCGTAAACGAAAATAAAATGGGCCAAATAATTAAGCGAATTCCGTGAAATATCCATCGTTTCGACACATTCGTGAAATTCACTAATCGTTACATACTAAAATACGAACTACGTTATCATTATAGTCGACTTATTCAGATTAGGTGAATTTTTAGCAGACTAAAAGCGCCAATTCGAAAATAGCCTAATTATCTGCAACTTTCATCGGTAGTCATTGTTTGTTGCGTGAATATCTACGGCTTCGATCCATACACTTGTTTACTCTTTGCAGATAATAGTTTTGCTATGCAATAGTATTTGTGAGTGTACTCTAAAGACTAACAGAATGGCGAGAACGTTGTCAATATTCGACCGTGAGAGAGAAATGAAATCAGAGGGATTTAAAATTTTTGATTTGCGTGATAAAATTATGATGTGCAGATTTTGCAACGTGAGGATTGATTAGACACTCAAAGAAACGTGCGGAGAGCATGTTGCAAACAACACATGCAAAACAAAAAAAAAAACTGTTATTTTGTCAGACAAATTCTGTCGTAACTTGACGCCACGCCACCTGTCAGGGCGCCAATTTAACTTGACGGGGTTGGGCTCCACGTTGAAAAGGCCAAATTAACTTGACACTACACAGTTGGGAAGCCAACTCAACTGACGCGGGCTTATCTAGGCCCCACGTTGGGCATGACTATTTAACGTGATGCCACGCCACTGTGGAATACAGTGTGGCTTATAGGGTCGGAGTTAATTCCTCCAGGCATAGACTATAAGGTGCCTAGAAGGTTGAGGGTATTTCAATAAGGTAGTCTTTTGACGTTTCACTTAAATGGATAAATATATTGTCTCGAGTTTGAACAAAAACAACATACAGCAACACTTCCGAGGTGTGGTACTCTAATTTGGCTACTCGTATTAACTGGGGTGACTTCGTTGTGGAGGGGGGCTTCTCTGGGCGGCGACTTGATACTTAACTACTCTGCTGTTGGTGCTGGTATGATGTCAGCTGGGGATGCGCTCCGACACTGTGGGCGGCCTTGGAAAAGGCCCGCATTTGGTGCTGTCTCGCTGGACTGCTGTTCTACTGACTTACTCATGTACTGTGGTACTGTTGTCGCCGGGGGGGTCCAATGTGCCCCCGGCCGCACTGGCGCGGCTGACCTCTCTCTCGCAGCTATATTCAACTGACTGCTCGATGGATTACTGATATAACCTCTCTGCGCGGTAATAATTAACTGTTTCCCACCTTCCCGCAAAGAGGCCTATATGCTCTCTAGCTTCCCTCCCTAATTGTCGGCACTTGTCGCCTTGTTGTGGGAGGGGGTGAGGTGGTAGGAAACAGAACAATGCAGCACTTAAAAACGTGCCGTGGTTCCTGAANAGGGGGGGGGGGGTGTTCTCTGCACCACTTTCCAGCTTGTCAGCTGTTTCTCGATGCGTTTTTTCTGATTTCCGGCGAAATACACCTGGCTCTCGTGATATCTCGGCGCTCAACAGATCACATCACACGGGCTTGCTAGAGGCGTAGGGGGGAGGAGGGGGGAGGACTACGCATCAGCGACACGTGTACGGCTTGTGGCACATGGTTGCCTCTGCTTGACCTTCCTTTGTGGTGACTACGACTGCCATGTGTCTCNGGGGGGGGGGGGGGGGGGGGGGTTGTGGGACAGCACCGCTCTAATACTCCTAATGCGTCACATGTCAAACTAAACAAATATCGATAGGCGAAATTGTAAAAACCGTAAATAAGGGAAATACTCAAACAATCATTTGTTTCTAGTTTTGTTGACATGATAGAAGTGAATATTCCTCTATAAAAGACAGATCATTCAGTGGTGAGAAAATAAATATACACACACATTGTACGTTAGCATAATTTTGAGTAGTTTTATTAAGAGCACTTATATTAATGTGTATCTTAATATTTTAACGAAAGAAGGTTAAATATAGCAGTCGGCCTATATGCAAATGAAGGCCTAAATAAATACTAAAGGTTATGTCAGATTAAGAGGCACCAAAATACATTATAGCCTTCTATATACTAGGTCAGATAAAGTTAAACTATGAATTGTTTTCAGTAAAGTTCCCCATTAAAATTTTTGAAGTTAAATACCAGGGTTTTTTTTTGTGAAATAAGACATATTCCTAAACACCGCTTTCTTCACTTGTATATACCGCTTTGAGGTTTTTTTTACACCACCGACGGCATGATCTATTCACCATTTGTTGGGGTCTCTAGTAATCACTCATGTCAAAAAGTTGAACAATCTGTGGTACAAACAGAAAACAGGATTTTTCTTGGTCAGCGCCTTTGAAGAACAGAGTAGATAAGTATACATATACAAATTGGCGTGGTGCTTCCTTCTATGTGGGGCGTACCCATTATCTGATTGCCTGCGTGAAGCTCTGGGAACGGGCCTCGTTTCTGGTTGGCTACTGCGTACTGCGGAAAGTTCCCTATTGGCTCGTCTGGCGGCAGGCGAGTCGGTTACCAGGCGCAGATTGGAAAATGGCTTTCCGACATTTTGTTGGCCAGTGCCGCCATGTTGCTGGCGTGTGCGGCTGGAGGTCGCGGTATAAGCAGCTGTTTCACATCTGTATTATTAAGGCTCAGCTCCACCTGTTATGCAGAAATTATTCGTTTCCGTGTCATAACTTCAGTTTCAGAGGTATCATTGGAAATGTTTGGTTATAGAAAATGTACAATGTACTAGTTGTTAAATAAATTTGTTTATAATTTTCAGCGTGTGTGATTTCCTGCTTGAAAAAAGGCAGGAACTTATTGATGAAATATAGATATGTTCCGGTTATTTACAACACGCAGAGAACACACAATTATAATTACGCACAAAAATATTAAACAACTCTTAAAATGTACATTTTTTGTAACTGTACATTGTCGGTTACTACTATGAAGCCGCGAAAACTAAGAATTTCTGCTAACGGGGTGTAGCAGAGCCTTAAGGGGCCTACTTTGTTTAAAAGATAATTTTAAGCGTTGCAAATAACCTATTATTTTGTTTATATCTGTACTAGTATCAGTATAACGCGATTTAATGTGTCAGGGCCAATATAAATCTGTTTGCGTTCTACGTTATTGACACCCGATGTACATGCATGCAACGTCGGAACTTAATCTCGAGTGAGTGAAGAGATGTGGGGTGCTCTCAACATCGAGGTCTTGAGAGCCGAGGAGGGCGAAGTGAGGCGGGTATGGAGTATTGCCGGAATGCAAGGGCGAGAGATCCCCGAGAAAACCCATCGAACAGCAGGACTGTGGGATGTGTGAAACAATGTTGAACTTTATCAAGCAAGTACTGTAGGCTTCGCATTTATTCGAAACATGGAGATACACACATTGACAATTTTGCATTTTTCCTATAGCGATGTATTTAAAAAATACGATATTTTACTTGAAGTGTTAAAATAAAAATTTTGGTAACTAGTTTACAAAAAACGTATCGTGTATGTAAATATCACACAGAAAATTCCGCAGGACATATTAAAACCAATTGTTATAAGAAAATTTAATAAAACAGTAAAACGATATATATGTATTTATATTTCCCTACCCCCTCCCCTTTTCTGCCTTCTCTGCAATGATTTGTGTCTGAAATAACAGTTCGTTACGATTCACACTACTGCAATAATAATTTAAAAATCACTTACCTTGGCTGTACTTTACATCTAAGAATTTACTGGTAAGTTACGTTAAATGCAATCGCATATTTTAATCTTAATAGGGAACATACCAAAATTCGCGACCCCGTCTCTTACCATCTGAATTCTGGGGAAAAAATACTTATGAAAACATTAGTGAAAAATTCCGTCTTGTGACGATCTCGCAAATACTAAATGCGAATTATATCTAATTTTCATCTTGCAGTACACATATAACATGGTAACGAAGCTAAAACTTTAATTACAGAATGAAAGACAAAATAATTTACAAATCAATTGATAGTAAAAAAAGAAATAAATAAAATTTACAACAGTTTTGCAGAATTTCATGAGCTACTTTAATTACATACACAGCAAAAAATCGTAACTGTGCCATTAACTTTTCACGTTGTTCCTTTCAGTTGTTCAAACTAACTTTATTTCCAAGCTCTTAAACGCCCTAGCCTTTATTTTTGCCATTTAAAATCAAGGGTACTGATGGAGCTGTTGATAAAGAATATGCAACTATAATCCAATGTATGGAATCTTATCACTTTCTGCGCAGTCTCTCATCTGCTTTAAGTAATTAAAAAAAATAATGAACTAGACGGGACGTTGAAAAAATTGCATGAAAAAGCTTAATCGCCAAGGTTTACACAGCCGAATGGCCCGGGACCAGGAAAGGGTGGGTAAGGGCCTGCAAAGTACTGCGAAGGATGGATGCGAAGGGATTAAAACTGCCGTTCGTGTAGTCGGGCGCCCTTTACAGCCTCCTCTTAATCTTCTAGTTATCGAGTCCCTAACCCTGCGGCCCTTTGGACGAGGGGGGAAGGGCCTCCTGCATTTAATTGTTAAGGGATGATCGGATCATTCATTTTTTTCACCCCCCGTTAAGCTTCCGTTCCGGGCCATTTGCCGCGAAGAATTGAGACAGGGACGGATATTATAGGGCTGGGGAAGTTGCAGACATCGTCGAAACTGTCTGCTGTGTCTCTTACTCATCACGCGGTGGGAGAGGGGAAGGGCGGGGCGGCAGATATTGTTCGGCGCCGAGGGGTGGGTCGAACCTTTTTCTGAAGAGAAATATTGCCGTTCATCTGTGGAGGAAGTGGTGAGTCGGCGAATCCCGGCAGCAGCGCCGAAAAGGGGGAAGTGAAAAGTAATTTAATTTTTCCTGGGGCGAAGGACGAGTGCGTACAGTCGACCAATAACTTCACATGAACCGGCATATAGCTTGGCAGCTCTGCGCATGGCAGTTGTCACAGAATATAGGCTGTTCACGGTAAAGTGAGTACTTTTGAAATCAATCTCTGGAAAAGGTAACTACCCGTAGCTGCATACACAGTCGAATCAGGCTATTATGGCCACCTGCTAGTATCCAGAGTAACCGCCCTTCGCAATACGGACAGCAGCTAGACGAGCTGGCAGTGACTGTCAGGTGCTGATAGGTCTCCACGGGTATCTGGAGCCATGATGTTTGCAGTGCGTCCCACAAATGTTGAAGGGTGCGTGGCGGAGGAGACAGACTGCGAACACGATGTTCAATTGGACTGATATCGGGGCTGTTTGGGGACCAGGGACGAACTTTGAAGTCTTGATCGTGCTTTTTCAGCCACGTGCGGATACTTCTAGTCATGTAGCAAGGCGCATTATCGTGCTGGAAGATCCCATCCTCCCGAGGAAGACTATCATCACGTACGGGTGGACGTGATCGCCGAGGATGGATTCATAACCAAATCGACCAATAGTGCCTTCCACACGGATAATGGGACCTAGATAATACCACGAGAACATCCCCCAGACCATAATACTGGCCCCACCACCTTGTGCTCGCCCAGCAATGGATGCAGGGTGTCAGTTCTCCAACGTTTCTCACCAAACACGCTGACGTCCATCCGTTCTATGCCGTTGAAAACGTGACTCGTCGGAGACTACCCGTCGCCAATCAGCAGCGGTCCAGTCACCATACTGTCGAGCAAATTCCAGTAGTTTTCGTCGATGCACCTGTGTTAGCATGGTTGCAGTCATCCTCCGTCTACTCCGGAGCCCCATTCGCAGAAGGGTTCGCTGAACTGTTGCGGTAGACACGTGTCTGGATGCCGCCCTGGTTCATTTGGACGGTGAGCTGTTCCACTTTAGCCTGTCGGTTGGCCTTCACGCACAGTCGTAGTCTACGTTCACCTCGAACATCAATGGCGCGTGGAGCTCCGCAGTTTCCACGACGGTTATTCCCAATGGTGCCATTCGTTGACTCACGATACACCTATACAACAGAGGCACGTGAACAGTTCACAAATGTAGCTGTTTCCGAAATGCTGCCCCCCCCCCTTGGCCCGAAAGCCGATGACCATCCCTTTTTGCAACTATGTTAAATCGCTTTCCTTACCATAGACAGCAGGAAACTCACTGTGTACAGCCAGCCTATAGGTCGCAGTGTATACCCGCTTCACCAGCCCACGTCACGGGCCATGCATCATGGGCTACGCGCTGCAGATGGAACTTCTAGCAGGTGGTCATAATAATGTGATTCGACTGTGTATATTTAAACGCAATCACCGACTGAAATATTATTTAGAAAGTTGGCATTGAAACATAAAAAGTAGTCCTACGTACAAACGTCGAATTAAAAGGGTAACTTGTAGACACTGGATTGATTTACTTTATTTTCTGTAATTCATTGCGTATATTTTCTATTTATTTTACGTCACTAAAATTTTCACGTTTACACTTGACTGACGTATTAATAAAGTGGGAGCGTCTATTGGCAATGCAAATGTTACGTATGGCGGAATGCTGCAAGATGAGAGAAGATTGAGCTACTAAGCAGGGCTTTCAAAAGTGCTCACTACCGTGAACACCCTATACAGGATGTCGGGCAATTCGCGTATACGGACACGAATCTATGGTCAAAACTAAGTAAAATATGCACTTACGTCAAATACATTTGATGCTTCGTTTACGAGAAAAACGCCACGAAAGTTCCATTGCAGCAAACAAGTAATATTCCAATTAGATAAGGCTGAGGTGATGTGGCGATGCTGCAACTAATGTGTCTGTCGTAAGACATACGGCAAGGGAACGAGCCGAGCTCAGTACTGCCAAAGGTCATGGAGTTCACATGCAGCGAGTACTGGGACGTGGCAGTGGCCNGAGTACTGGGACATGGCAGTGGCCAANTGCATGCTGCGTGCATCCAACGTGCGATAAAATGCACTGTTATGGGCAGAGCAAACTTCGAACACCTGTTATGACGTTTCGAAGTTTTGCATGCCGATGATGTACGCTGTGCTCAACGTGGAGTAAAGTCATTTTATCTACTTGTAATGTTGTTTTTCTCGTAAACTAAGGTCGCTGCGCATTCTTTACCAAAGAATATTTTCTACTTTGTTTTGACCATAGATTCGTGGTTGTCATGTACCCGCGAATTACCTGCCGTTCTGTAGGGGAGTACACACAGACGAAACTGCGGCGTGGCGGTTCTTTTGATGTAGACGTATTTATTTTCTGACTGGCTACGAGAGGCTCTGAGAACGGGCTCTGATTCTGATTGGCTACCGGCTAGCGTGTAGGTTACCAGGCACCACTGGAGTTCGCGTTATAAGCAGCTGTTAAGAATACACTATATAGGCTGTTGACTGTAAACTGAGCACATTTGAAAGCCTTGTTTAAGATCTGCTTGCGTGGGCATTGTGAATTCTTCCACCATATTTAAAATTAACACTGAAATAGGCCTGATCACTTTATTCATGCGTTGGTCAAGTGAAAATGTGAAATAGTTAGAACAGTAAACGTTTCGCGGTTTTGCTAATATCCATACACTTACTTGCATGGAAAAACACAGAAATCAAAATTAATTACTTCAGTATTCACAAATGTTCACCTTACACTTTTAATTAAACGTTAAGACATGGAACTACTTTATCTTCGTCGTTATCAACTTTACTGGGCGCACGCCAGTCAGTGCACCCCTTTAAAATATTCGCAGGGAAGGGCAGAGACATTTTCGAAAGGTTGATTTCAAAAGTGCTCAAATAGCCGTGATCAGCCCATATCGGAGACAACCGTGCTCTGTTTGGAAACTATATACTTCCGCACAGACACTAAGCGCTATTCCCATTTACAATAAAAATAATTACGTCGCATACAAGACTTTTAATTAACATTACATTAATTAACACTATAGCCTACACACATGAAGATTCTTGACTGCGTATGACGAGCCTGTCAAGATCCAAAATGTGACTTAGGAATTTTTTTTTTTATGTCGCTTACCTGTAAAAACATTTTTTTCCCGTGTATACTGATCATGGGCGTAGATCCCACGGGCCGTCCCCCCTGGAATTAGAATNTGAGGCTTGGTTAAGCTGGCCTTCAATGCTGTTATTAGGGAAGATGAGTAAACGTTTTAACAATCCGAATCCCTAAACAATTTTCCAGAGGAAAATGTTTTAATATTACTGATATATGGACATTATGGTTATACCTAGGACGTATAAATACTGCATATATGTAGGCGTCACGTGCTTTCTGCTGTGATTATACCTCGTGGCTCGTGAAAACCTATCGAGAAGAAAACTTTTAGACCTGACTGTAAATTCTGAGGCAGGGTGTAGCTATTCAAAAAACTGATTTTTCCTCTGATAAAATAGGGCCTGTGCCTTGTCAAAAACAAAGCGGTCGGGTGCCAACATTTCAATCTCATTGGAAAGAACAAATTTCCATAGCACACCCCAAAACCAGGTGTTGGAGCTCTTTGTCAAGTATGTGTATCAGATTTTAGTGGTCCGTCTGAATTGCCAAGCAGTTCTTCGAATCGTGCAGATCCAACGTTCGTAACAAAAGGTTTTTCAAAATTGAAAGAAAGCTACAGGAAAGTTTAAAAACACGAGGCAAGTAGAAGCCACGGTTTTGCTGTTCAGTTTTAGTCGCATAAGAAACATTTTCTACCGATTGAAGTTCAGATGAAATATTAAAAAGAAATCCGACAACAGTCGCACGCTCAAGTCTGTCTGCTGAAGATTTTCAAGTCAATGAAACTTTGTTTCATTACCTCAGAGGTCACAACGGGTGTGTTGGAACATTCATGCAATACTAAAAACATTTGCAGATGACAGTCACGAACTTTCTTAGTCCTCAAATTCAAAATTAAATCGCAGAACTCATGGCACACCACGTCATCGGAAGTAAACGCGAAGATACAAATAAAGCAGGCATTTTTCCCATTGTTGTCGATGAGACACTGGATATTTCCGGTAATAATACACAGACGATTTGTATCAGGTATGTTGATGAAAGATCCCACATAGGATTTTGTAGGATTATATTTAACTCGGTCAACAACTGGAGAAATTTTGACAGAAATTGTTGTTGATGCACTGTGCCGGCTGCTATTACCTATCAGAAATTTGAGGGGGGTCAGATTTATGATGGCTCTGCAGATATGACATGCGAGTGTAAGGGTGTCCAGTCTAGGATAAAAAAAAGCTCCAACCACTGGCCGTTTGTGTTCATTGTGCAGCACATGTCAACCATCTCGCGGCAGAAGTTATGGTTATGGCTGCCAGTAGTGAGCATGTGAGTGCAGCAATAGTCCAGGAAAAGTCTTTAGGAAACTGCCTCAGCCAGAGTGGCAAGTTCACAGGCACTCTTAAAAGTGTAGCCATGCAAACTTGTGGTGTTCCATCATCAGCGAGTGTTCGGCCGCTGTGTGCTGCTAGGTGGTTAGCAAAAGCTTCGTCCATTACATCAATTCTTCGAATCCATTCTGAATGCCTTTGCAAAAATGCAAACTAAGGGATCTGACGAAGCTGGTGCTCCGGAATATAGCCTGGGTGATGGAAACATAATTCTTCAACTATGCATGGCCATTGATGCTTTAGCTCCTTTGGAAAATATGAACAGAGTTTTACAGGGCATTGGCCAAACAATTAGTGGAACTCTTCAGATCGTAAAAATATTTACACAGGTTGATAAATAAAAGAGGACACAAGAATGTTTTGCAGAATCCGTCATGAAAAAATACCAACTGAAGCCTATTATTACACCCATGAAAAGCACAGAAAAGTCAGAAGAAAAGTAGTTTAGAGTTTAGTACTTTTCCATAATTGACACAATAGTAATACAGCTCGAAGAAAAATATCAACAGCGAGGTATTGAACATTACAAGAAACTGGAAGACTCCTTACATGAAGGTCGTGTTATTGAGCAGCTTAGTGAATACAGCAAATTTAATTATGACATGCTGCAAGTTCAAATGTAAACGTTTCGAGCTCAGTACAGCTACAGCAACGTTGATGATGCAATCGGGGTGCTGAAATCACTGGTTCCAGAGCTAATTATTTTGAGTAAACGATCTTAATAATTACTTTTTTCGTTGTATACATCACTGATTTTCATATTCAAGTTCTTATAATTTTCTGTTGCAGAACAGTGTATAATCTACTATACAGTTGGATAAAATAATTTAATTAGAATTGTGACATTAGCCAGTAGTCACAGATACTATAATACCATATTACTTATATTTTAGGTCAGAAGATTATTTCATCAAGTAGAACAACTGATTAAATTGCTGCTAGTTATTCCAGCTTCCTCGTGTGAAGGCGAACGCAGCTTGAGTGCTCTGAGGCGTTTGAAGCCGTGGCTGAGAAGTTCAATAACTCGGACCCGTCTCAACTCTGCGACTGTCTCTCATGTGCACAAAGAACGTTCGGATGACATAGACTTTATAAAAAATCTAGCAAAAATATTCGCCACCCGACCTGAAAATAGAATTGACACTTTTGGTAAATGGTAACGTTTGGAGAGAATATGAAATTGAGTTTTATGTTTTGCTTTTCGTTTGTTAGAAGACAGGATGTTCCTGTTACAATAAGACATTGTTTGCATTTAATTCAAACGAATAAATTGAAAATCGCACAATATATATGCCACTTTATAGTTGCTAGGTTAAAATTGTAAGAAAAAATCAAGCTGCCCTTTTTATTTAGTAAAGAGGATGAAAATTTTAACACTGATGTATTAATTAAAATAAGAAAATTATGCAAATTCTTTGTGCTAGGAAGGTGATTAGTTTTATGGAGTTGTTTGAATATCCATGAAAAAATTCACCCCACAATTTGTGGGAGTAAAGGAAAAAAACAAAAACAAAAAAAGATAGTTTTTTTGTTTATTTAAATTTCTCGTAGAAAACAATCCATAAAATAAAAACTCTTATCATTCTAAACCACATATTTTTAAAATAATTGTTAACTTGGGCTGATTTTCTCCGGGGAACGCGTATTACAAATCTACTAGAGTGAGCCGCCTATCACAAGCCTCGTCGACCGCAAATGTCCCGGCCCGAGCCCTCCTGAAAAAAATACCGATTTACGCCCCTGATTCTGATACAAAGTGAAAAACATGACAAATAATCCAAGTCTAAGTAAAAAACCTATAAAATGTTATCCACGATATTTATTATTTTAGAAAACTTTAGAGATTTATTGTGGAATTACAGGCTTTTCAATCCATAGTTACATGGTCTAATATTGAATATTTCAAATCGTCTTGCAACATTTGACGTAGGTCTAACATTATCTAAGTTTATATTAAGAATTTATCTATACTTTGAGAAGTTCGATTTATTCATCTGTACAGCATAAATGAATGTCGCCGAATATTCGACTACCCTTAATAGTTACTTCCATGAATCTAATTACTATACCAAACAAGAATAACTGTCACAACGTGACTTACTGTAGTTCTACGGTGTATTATATTTATCGAATGCTTTGTAAATATTCTCGTGACACTACTGAGAACAAACATGTCGATTTTCCGGAAAATTGGTAGCGAGATGTATAAAATGAGAACCAGTAGGATTTTGTGTTATTTATCACTAGCATGATTATTTTACATATCAGACGACGCTGAAAAAGAATAGTTAGCTATTAAAAACATTATTTAATTAACTAATGTATACAGTGAACTACTGCTGATATTTACCATTAATGCTTTCACCTCGGTCGTGTGGTTTGATGTGTGGTTTCGTTCTTTTTTGAGTGAAATTGGCTGCATAGAAATAATTCATACGTTGGAATGGTAATGTTGAGTAATTACCCTAAATTAATTATCTCATATTAATTTATTTTATTAAGCGGTACTCTGTTTACCGCAGGGCATTAAAACTTTATAAAATGGATTGGAAACTCTCGTGTGACAAGTGAAAATAATTGTGCTATGTACTGTGTGTTCTCCCCCACCCCCCCGGCCATCATAAAATATTGAACACGTACCTGCACTCTCGTAAAAATTATAGTTCAGCCTATTAAATACTGCTCTCTGAATAACTCCGAAACTGTAAAAGGGGGTCGGGATGATACGTTCATCCGGTGGATTCGCCGTCATTATCGCTACACGGCCCAGGTGTAATCAAAGTTGAAATTCATTAGACGTTAAGTGGATCCGAACTTTTACGCGCGTTCCAACCCCCCCCCCCCCC
>NQII01002120.1:40172-57087 GCA_002778355.1 Clitarchus hookeri | reverse complement strand
AGGGGCTATGTTCCGTTTCAAGCGGCAGTGCGCATCGAATTGGATTCTGAACCGGGCAGAGCGAAATTGCGTTCTTTTGTTCACGTACCCTTTGTGTCGAGGACATTACGAGAGGATAACTTTTCAAAAAAAAAAAAAAAAAAATCTGCGACTAATTGAACTTGTGTAGCTTCGTGCGTGTTCTGATAAGCAGGCGATACGAGACTTAAAATTATTTGCGCAATGCACGTCGTTTTATACATTTGCTACTTTCATGACTTTCATTTTTTTTTTTAACTTTACGTGTACGTAACTGGTACGGATTAATTAAACGCTTTTGATACCAACGTTAAAAAAAAAACCTGCTCGTACCTGCGTGAATTTTAATGTATGCACAATATGGAATTTTACATAAAAGTTGGTAGTGAATCGTTAAAAAGTATAATAATGTGACGGCTGTAACCAGTGTTTGGTAGCTAAACTGGTAGAGAAAAAAAATGTTATGCGGCATAATGTAAAGTTTTGCTGTTAACAAAATTCTCAGCATCTTTTAATGGCAAGAAGAAAGGAAAAGCTGTAGCGTAACGCCTGAAATAACTGCTACATATTTCTGTCAGTTACCTAAGTTTAATTGTGCAGTGTGTATGGTAACGTAATATAAATTTAATTAATTTATTGTTTGTTTGTGGCATATATAATTTCTTTACTCCAGCACTAATTAATATTGTTAATTGCCAGTTGTTTTAACATCAGAAAACGTAATTCCCTGTAATAATGTTTGCAAGTTTTTCTGTTTTCATTCACGAAGTTATTTTTATATGGGCCGCTTTGCATACAGGAATTTGTTGATTGTTTGTTATGGTAACACAAGACGTATGTGTAAGATATGATGTAGCCGTCGCGTGATTGGCGCGATGTTTAAAGGCATCGTTTTAAGTATGCAGTTTTTAAGACTTTCAGCCATCTTGGTTTTCCCGTCAGGCAGGCGATGACCTAGTGGGTCGTCGGCCTGAGAGATATTTATTTTGCTGGTTAATTGGCCGAATACCGTACATAAATGCAGACTGCCGATAGGGTGAAGACGCGTGGCATCTGAAGAGGAATAATTTAAGTCTGCACGCGCTACCTACGCGGATTATATTTGAAGCCATGTTTGAGCTACCGTGATTGCGTGTGGCACGGCAGACACACTAGTGACGTATCTAAGTCTAGAAAGCCTAGCGAGGGAAGACTAAGCTCTCGACCAGCGGAACCAGCTACAGAAGATATCAAGAGCGGTTGCAGCGTTCAAAATTTATTTTAAGCTAAGTATGCTGAATTTCCGACACAGATACTACGTCTGTAAAATAATTAACGATTTTTGAGAAACTAATCTGGCTTACGCTACGCCATACTGGATCATAATTTTTGTTAAAGTTGCTCTACCTATATGCTTACGGAGCCCTGAAATTAGGTCTCATGTTCTCCCAACTGAGTTAGTGTGAGAACATTATTTACTTATTTAATTTACACATTTTGAAACAATTTAAAGGACCTGAAGAGAATTAACCACATTTGAATTGCAATTAAGAAATACGTACGAGATGGATACAGCCATAGTTACGGCCACACAATGTATAGCGAATTTTTAGAAACAAATAGCGAGCTACTACATAATACTTGGTATTTTCACAGATATTAATTTGTACTCATGATGTTTCAACAAAGATATTCATTTTCCAATTAAATGAAATTTACTTCCACTCAAGTCTCTGTTAGTAACAATTTGGTCAGTAGCTACTGTTTTGGCTTATATTCTTTCCTATTGTCTCTTGTGTGGTGTTTGTAGCCTACGGAGATCTGGACTGTGGCAATTTTTTTCTGAACTACAAACACCTTTGGTAAGACACAGGTCTGTGATATGATTCAGTTTGGTTTTTCCTTGTGTGTGTACGTTACGTTATATGTCTACAATTACACTTTTACATTACTGGGGTAGGCAATGTTCAAATAAAATAAATGGGAATGAGTGTACAGCGAGGTAGTTATGTCTTGAAGAATAGCACATACATCTGAAAACACCGTAAATATGAACGAATGCATTTTTATCAATTGGCATTAAAAAATTAATGTTAATTCTTTGTAATTAGAATAATCTCCTGGCAATTTATAAAACATAAAATAAAGTAAAAAAAAAGCTGCTTTACTGCCGTCTGAAAAAATTTGTTATCTATTATATATATATATATATATATATATATATATATATATATATTTGACACCAGGAATAAATAAAATAAAAGGAAATTAAATAGATCTTTAAAATGTTACCCAGCCTTGGAATGAATAAAGTGAATATATGAGACAGCTAGTTTTGTTTCAAAGTCAGAAAAGCTTCAACAGCAGACAAACTATAAAATTCATCTTGGAAAAAATCCAACTTTTTATTTTAAAAATTAAATACCACAAGCCCCAGCCCGAGTCTGGTTGTTTTTTTTTATAGTAACTCCCAAGGTCCTGTGTTCTTCCAGAGAAGTCGGCCTAACATAACAAACAAAATATTTTCAGATTGAAATCCTACTTGGCTTCCGATTTAAACATTTAATAAATTTGGCTAAATGTACACAAACAGGTCTACATAAACAACATTACATTTGTAATTTTAAAATACAAATTTTTAACCTACAAGTTTTTGAGGCATAAGAAATGTAAACTATAATATTTGTTATTTCAAAACAGCACTTATAGGATATAAACACAGAAAAAATAAGGCGTGATTTCCAATCGTTGCAATGACATAACGTGTTGTTGGAAATGAAGTGTGTGTTTTATTGGTAATGTTTTTTTTTTTTTTTTTTTTTTTTTTTTTTGTTTCATAGTGTTTAGAACTGGCATAACAGGGACACGTTTATGATTGTAACAATTTCTCATTCGCACATAAGATACAGGAATCACAATTGCAATTACTTTATACCTTGTTCTGTGATTACAATTTTCAGGTCCAAGGCAACGAAAATTTACGTACGGAGTGGAAGGTTACACGGTGTACAATAAAAAAACAGTACTACAAATGTTTTGTATTTTACAAGGAAAATCCTTGGAAACCCTGTTGCCAAAATAATAATCTGTAGAACTAAGAAAATATTTCTTGTAAAAATCCAATACATGTATTAGTAAAATTACATGTGATACGTGCATGTATTTATATTTACATTATGAAGAAGTGGAACTAAAATAACTTCTTATGTGTGGTCTCGGAAGCAACTAAAATAAATAACGCAGAAGTGTAAACATATATATTTTTTTATATTATTGGATGAAAAATTTGCCAAACTGAAAGTAGAATCAGCAACACTTCACTTGCTACCGCAATTATTTATACCATACGATCACTTTGTCCTAAAACGTTTGTATCTAATTACGATTGTAATATATTAATTATGCAATAACTTGGGCATGAATATTATTATGTTACTTCTTAGAAAGAGTTGATTTTAATTATTTGGAAAATTGCGAGTTACAGAATTACATTATATTATCTCCATGCAGAAGTCAACCACTGAAAAAAAAAAAAAAATCACGGCCTATATCTACACTGGCACAACTCCAAGTTAAGTTGGCAGTTGAAAACAAATAATTCTAATACCTGACGTCGTGTTCAAACTGTAATATGTAAATATATAGCTTCTAAAATATAAGATTATTTATTGTTTTAAAAATAGTATAAAACAAAGTCGCTTATCCGCGTCTGTCTGTGTATTCACTTAGTACTTCTAAATTACTAANTGGATGAAAAATTTGCCAAACTGAAAGTAGAATCAGCAACACTTCACTTGCTACCGCAATTATTTATACCATACGATCACTTTGTCCTAAAACGTTTGTATCTAATTACGATTGTAATATATTAATTATGCAATAACTTGGGCATGAATATTATTATGTTACTTCTTAGAAAGAGTTGATTTTAATTATTTGGAAAATTGCGAGTTACAGAATTACATTATATTATCTCCATGCAGAAGTCAACCACTGAAAAAAAAAAAAAAAAAAAAATCACGGCCTATATCTACACTGGCACAACTCCAAGTTAAGTTGGCAGTTGAAAACAATTAATTCTAATACCTGACGTCGTGTTCAAACTGTAATATGTAAATATATAGCTTCTAAAATATAAGATTATTTATTGTTTTAAAAATAGTATAAAACAAAGTCGCTTATCCGCGTCTGTCTGTGTATTCACTTAGTACTTCTAAATTACTAAAAGGATTTTGGTGCGGTTTACAACATCGTTTACAGAATTGCTCGAGGAAGATTTTGGTCAATAATACATTTATATTTAAAGTAAGGATAGTAGAGAAATGTCGAAGTTTGTAGTGAAAAACAGCTTTTCGGGCGCTTACATGGCTTGCGCTGACTAAACCATAAGAGACACATCAAATTATTGTACTAACTAAGTGTAGCTCTCAAAAAGATCTACAGAAAAGTCTGTGATAGTATAAGTTTATCTTTTAAGGATAACGCACAGTAAACATTTTTTCTTTCAAAGTTTGATAAAAAAATAATTGCACATTTGCGAAGCCGTTTTGACTGACATAGTATTATTCCCTATTCAATTAAATATGTTAGTTACCTTAAGCATTTAGTTAACATCAAATTTGTCCTTTATACCATATCATTAAAATGAATGTCGTAGTAGGTATCACAGGTTTTCCTATTTTACCCGGAAAGTTCTGCTAGTTGTTTTATACATACAAGAGTACGAATCTGTATATTATTTACACATTTACTTTGTGAACAACATCCTGTCGAATAAATGTCACAAAATAACTTAAACCACGGACAATAAAAAATATGAAAAAAACATTATGTAATTTATACTGGTAGGCTAGCCATGGTATTGAAGCCCGTATTAAGAAACTTGCACGAGTGTAATAATTGAAAGAAAATGTTAAACCATTTACGGAATAATTGTTTCTAGCATAGCGGATTGCTATAAAGCCCACAACATACCCGAAAACGATTTAGATAANGTCCTTTATACCATATCATTAAAATGAATGTCGTAGTAGGTATCACAGGTTTTCCTATTTTACCCGGAAAGTTCTGCAAGTTGTTTTATACATACAAGAGTACGAATCTGTATATTATTTACACATTTACTTTGTGAACAACATCCTGTCGAATAAATGTCACAAAATAACTTAAACCACGGACAATAAAAATTATGAAAAAAACATTATGTAATTCATACTGGTAGGCTAGCCAAGGTATTGAAGCCCGTATTAAGAAACTTGCACGAGTGTAATAATTGAAAGAAAATGTTAATTCATTTACGGAATAATTGTTTCTAGCATAGCGGATTGCTATAAAGCCCACAACATACCCGAAAACGATTTAGATACGCAATCTCATGATTAAAATTTTTTGGATCTATTCGTGAAAACCATTACTGGCCAGAATATCTCTTCGTCTGTTATAAAGCTATACTGCAAAAAAAAAAAAAGTATATATATATTCACTCCACCATTGCTCGAGAGTTCGACGCTGGTAGCGAATTGTAAACATATTTTTTCCCCATATCTCCGTTTAAATTCGCATGATCCACTTATAATGCAATTCGACACAGTTTACGTCACTGGCTATCTACGCAGCACGGCATTGTTCATTTCATCTCCGGTCATTATTTCATATATATAAAGTATATATCAACATGAAACATGACATTTGGAGGAGACATTCACTACGTAATGTAGACAGCCATTAAGGGCGAATTTTTCAAAATCCAACCCCTAAAGTGGTAAAATGGGAGTTAAAAGCTTGCCTGGAGAGAGAATAGTAGATGTTCATTTGAAGCTGCCGAAACTGTGTAATGGCACTAGGCTGCAAGTCAAAGCTGCACATCGCAATGTAGTCGATGCCGCTGTATTGACTGGATTAGCTCAGGGAGAAACTGCGTGTGTGCCGCGTAATCCATTGATTCCCAGTGACCTACCTTTTGTATTAAAGAGACTGCAGTTTCCCCTGACAATGTGCTTTCCAATGACGATAAGTAGGTCGCAGGGGCGAAGTCTCAAATTCGCAGGAGTTGACTTAAGGCAGGACTGTTTCCCCCGCGGTCAGTTTTACGTGGCGTGCTCGCGTGTAAGCTCGCGGCTCAGCCTGGCTGTTCTGGTGTCGTCAGCACTGCTTGTAAACAAGTATTGTAAAAAGCCTAACTTACGTGTTGACTCTGACGATTACTAAGAACTCCAAACAATACAGCCACAATTCTTTTATTTTTGAAATTTCATTTCATTCCAAGTTTTATTTTAAAATGTGTATTCTTTTCCAAAGACATACTTACTATTTTTAAATTATTATAACGAAAATACGAATTCCACGCGGACAAAGTCGCAGGCAAAAGCTAGTGCTTTATATATATGGTGGAAATAACACATAAGCACTCATTTTTCTTTTACGAAAAAAATGGCAAGGAAAGTTCTTCTACTGGCTTTAACCGTCCTTCATTTTCTTGTCTATAAAACTTGACAGTTAGTAATTATTTTGGATAGTAAAAATAAAAATAAAATTGTCACCACATGCGCAGTAAAATGTAGGACTGGTGACAGTAGATGTGCGATGTTACTGTTACAAGCAGCGCCTTCGTCTAAGCGGCCTTCCCATTCCCTCCTCGGGCGTGCGCTGATATCACCGGTGACCTGAGAACAGCGAGGCAGAGTAACAAGTTGGTCGCAGAGGATGGTTGAAGCGTTCCCGTTAAGGATATCGGGACTCGTGCCGCTCCCTTCCCGGAGATGATGGACGTCTGGGGTTATCGTTGCAAGAATGCTCTGGCCTTCGCCCTCGCCTTCCTCGGCGTCACCAGATGTGCGAGGAACCTTCTCGACCGGGCCAGCTGGTCTATGCATGCCGCGGCGGGCATCCGAGTTGAGAGTACGGGCCCTTCTACGGCCTTGAGCGGCAGGCGTGCGGAGCCAGCCAAGAGACGAGCGGAAACGACGACGACAGAGACCGGCGGGAGTGAATGAAGACTGCGAGAATCGGTAGAGTGGAGAGTGCGGTTGTGACGGCGAGACTGTGGGACTGGATGCGTGAGCGACAGAATTAGGAATAATGGAAATATACGGTTTTTTTTAATAGTAGCTGTGCCCGCAGCTCCGCTCGCGTGGACTACTAAATTATTGTTTAGGTGTTTTTTTTTAATAAAGTTGAATTTTACTTGATGTTAATTATGAGATAAATAATCATTAGACAGATATTTTTAATGTAAACATACTTTTATTTTTTACATTTCAATATTTTACATAAAGCCATTTGTTTATTTTTTTCTTTTTCTAATCTATAGACATATACTTCATCGCAGGGCCTCTTTGTACACAAAGTTGTACGCTTATTAGTATTTCTCTGTTATAGATATATATACATGCTACCGCGGAGTTTTTTTATAGGTCTTTTTATTCTACACAATTCTTTACTACTTGATATTGTTCCATATTTAGCGGTTTAGACAGCGTATTGCAAAAGAGAGCGCGCTGGCGGCAAACTTTTTCCGACTTGATTCACTATTGTCGTCACTGCTTATTCCTTGTGTTACTTTACGTAACAAAAAATATACTAAAACCTGGCCAGAGAACATAGCTATGAATTAAAAAAAACAACAACACGTAAATCGGATAAGTGGTTCTCGAATGATAAGCGTACTAACAGACAGACAGAGAGACGTTGAGTTTTATAATTAGTATAGATGTGTAAATCGTGAGTGTGGATTAAGTGACTGTAGCAAATACAACAGTGATAAGGACTTAATTAGAACTGACATTGACATTACATATAGCACTCGCTGAGAATAATAATTGTTAATTGCAGAAATAGGTAATTTAATGCTGCAAATAATAGTTTTGTGTATTTAACAACAGTATATAAATCCAAATTATTAAATTTAGTCCTTTTATTTTTATTACGACCTCCATTCCTTGCGAACTCTGATACGCCTGTGGTGTCTTGTAATATTATGTAAATCTGTTTTTAAAAAATTATGGCTTTCACTTAGTATTTTGCGTCATATTGAAGCAGAAATATATTTACCTGTAAAACACAACAAGATAACGTTAAGGTAAATTTTTTTTTAGCAACAATAGCGTTTCGCTAAATGAATGTGTAGTATCTAAATCTGCAAGAAAATAAGATAGCAGTTATTTATTTTTATTTAAATAGTGGCTGAAAATTAAATAGAACGAAAGATAACGTGATACGAAGTTTTCGTACTTATAACCACAATTTTTATTTGCTGTATCGAATACGTGCCTTGAAAGTTCTCTCCGCCTCTGAATCTGGAATCTTCACGCCGTTACACTAACTGAAATTTACAAGGGTGACTTCCACCCCAGCCAGCGAGGGAGGATGCGACTTTCCTAAACAAGGTCTTTGAAATATATTTTGTCCCACCCTCCGTGCTTTCAACGCAAGGGTGAAAAGTAATTCCCTTCCCTAAACCCTCGACCCCAAAACGGACGTAAATAACACAGAAATGCCCTGGGCCGTGACGCAGCACTTTTTTTGTCTGTTTATTTCACCCCAGATTAACTCATATTTGTTTTATCATCAACCATGTTTCATTCAGCATAAATTCAATGTTATGGGTACGATCCTTTTTAATGACCGAGTCCTGAAGAACTGCAGTTTCCTGAAAGGGATGTTCTTCTGTAATATACATTCATGGTTCCTTTCATAAATTCAAAAAGATTTTTGTAAAGGCGGGAAAGAAGCATAAAAAGACTAAAGATTTATTCTTCTTTCAAGCCCTAGGTCGAGCCCATATTCCTTATCCTTGTTTCCACGATGTAGTTTTATCTTAATGACCCAGGGGGCCGCGGTGGTGTAGTGGTTAGACTACTTGTTTGCCACCTAGATGAACCGGGTTAAATTATCGGCGGGGTCGCTTCCGGATTTTCGCATGTGGCAATCGTGCCGGACGATGCCGCTGGTCGGCGCGTTTTCGCGGGGGTTTCATTCCTCCCCTGTCCTTGCATTCCGGCGCTGGTCCATACTCACCTCACTTCACCCTCCCTCATTTACTCTCAAGACCTCGTTGTTAAGAGCCGCCCAAATCTATTCACACTTAACGCCCCAATTATGATCATGTATGGACACGTAAAGTCATTAAAATAGGCCCACTTTCTGTACATAAAATAAATGTAAGGTTAGTTTTCACGCCATATGGGGTACATAATCGTTATGTAAAAGTATGAAGACAGCCTGCAATATAAAGGGGTAAACTATTTTATTGGGGGAAACTTTTCTTACTAGCTGATTATACAGTCCCATGGATGTTTTTATAAATAAATATTGTGAGAGGCGCCATCGTTTATTATTTTGTAGTTTGGGATCAGAAAACTGATGGTGGTTATCAAAGTTTTACTATTAAAGCCCCGCCAGTTATAAATTCACCTAATATAGATTTTCTGAGGTAACGAAGGAAAGAGGATTTAATGATACAAAAATTATTAGAAAGTGTTATTATCTTGACGTTAATATAGATAATGCATAAATACAAGTGTCTGAACTGTTGTCTGAAATACGGGTTGTGCCTTATGTTGCGCGTGTATTGATGTGACTAAAGCTGTTGTGATGTGACGTTTGAAGTATCAACATGACTTGGACCACTCCTGCGTGGTCTGGCACGGCCACGGTCATCTCATCACGCCGTCGGCCCACAGTAGCTGCACCAGTGCGGCCCGCGGAACACGCACGTCGTGCGTCCCGATGTGTGTCCACGTCGTTCACTTGGGAACTGATCATAACCCGATACCGAGTGATCCAACCGAACGCGTGTGGTGTCTCTAGAGAGATCTGTGCAATTAGGATAGGAATCGAGTGTTAGAATATGTAGTAAATAACATTAGAATTTATCGCCCACGGGCAAATGCTCGTGAAATTCGCCCTTAGGGGAATGCGAAGTAATCGCAGAAAAAATGCACGCCACATGCATATTTCATGAGGTGTAGAGTAGCAAGGTGTTCTATATAATTTTCCGAGTGCAATTTTGTATCTAATCAAGCCAATTAGTGAAGTGGGAAACAATTAGTCTTTCTTTCAACCTGACTGTTCTGGTCGTAGAGTGCCCCAAAACTTAACAGACCTAAATTTCCTACATGTTCTGCAAGGCGCCACATAATCATGTTTTGTATTTAAAATAGTGCTTAAATCAGAACCCTTAACTCTTAACTCTCTACAGGATTAAGAAAACACACTGAAACATTCTGATTGAATTATGTGTATATGTTTCAAGTTCTATGTTAATGAGGTCAGTTATTTAAATTACCTCGCGGAGTGGAGCGAGTTCTCGGCAAGGATGCTGTTCGTCCGAGCCATCTCTTGCAGTCTGTTTCCATGGGTCTTAGGTGCTGCACGTGTGTCACATTGCTGGGGACTATCATACTTTGTTCTGAACACTTAACGGCAATAGTTTAACGTAATTTACAGAAACTTTTATTTAATTTACCAACAGTATTCCCCGCGTTCGCAACACCCCTTCATTAGAGTAATTTACCGACCTCGGAGGTTTAATTACTATTGTAAGTTTTCGCGCCATTCTTGGCCATTTTTTTTGTACAGTAACGGTCGCTGGTAGGTCTTGCGAGTCAAGTTCACTTTAATTTGCACTGTATACATGTAACTGTGTACACTATGCGGCAATACAATTTCCTTGAGTTAACAGAAACTTGTGAGTTCTCATTTAGTGTTGTATTTTGGGCCCGGCCCTATCCAGGAAGTTATCGACGCCTCAACGAGGCATCCTTAATTTATAAGGTAACAGTTAATACTAAGGCATGCTGGGGGAGCCTGAATACCACGGATATATATTATGTTTTCCTGTAAATTTGTACCGTGTGTGTCAGGGGATACAACCATGTGGTCGTTCGGCCCATAATCCTGAGAACTGTGACTTCGTGCTCACCCAGTGAGCTGGCGCCCATTCCATTCGAAACTGAAATATTGTGTAATATTCCGACGTTTCTTAACATAGTCGCCGGACGACGTCCGCATTACTATCCTCGACCGCTCGGGTAACGTTAAACTCGCTATCAAAAGGAGTAGAAAGAAATGTACCGTGTATGACTTGACCTCTATAACACCTGTACGAAAGGCGTTGGCAATGCTGTAAAGGTTACATCCTCGAAGAAATGAAGGATAACATTGAAGAAATGCGCCAACGTGTGTAATTGTAAATATTTCTGGGTTCCTCACCTAGTAAGAGTGACTTCGTAATACGAAACGATATACTGCCCTCGTCTTAGAACGTGGAGACTTGCTGACGACTAATCGGTTCACACTTCATACACTGAAATAAATGTTTTCTTGAATCAAACAAAGTTTCATTGGTGCGACCAAATTGATTGTTTGTGTAGAGGCAATCAAGTATTTTGTTGCCGATACCAAATTATCTTCTTGTTCGTATTTGGTTGCCCCGAACGTTAAGATTTGGTTGGTGCAACTGAAGATTGGTTCGGCTCTACGTACATAAAACTGTTTCGTGTTAGTATATTGAAAAAATTGAAAGCCCGACCGAGATCCGAACCTAATTAGATCGTTTGCGCCCGCACGCAACGCCCTAGCAACTGCAGATAAAGGGACGACTAATGCTACGAGGATGTTTTTAAAATAATATATTTAAATAAAACTGTACAATGTGCGTAAATAACTATTTCAAGTTTACAGATTAATTTTTTAGTTTTCTGTTGAACTTTATTTTAATACATTTTTATAGCATTATTAGGCATCAATAAATGCATTGACAAACAATGTTGTTATCCTAATTGTCACAAAAATTGCAAACTCAACAGTTATTATTGTTTTTTAGATCGAAGGCAATCAAATGTGTGGCCAAACAAAAATATGTGCGTACAGTTGATTCAACAAATACATTTTTGTTGACAGTCTAAATTTTTTTGGGCCCAACACAGAGAATTTGTTTATTCAAGCGTGTATTTGGTTAGATGAACAAAATCAATTTGGTTGCTCTTGGAGTTTTGTTTACTCGACATAATAATTTTTTGGGTGAAATAAATTAATGTTAGCCCAACGCAAACAGGAATTTTGTTAATTGGTACAGTCAGTGTGACGATTGCGAACGTTGGCGCTCACTTCTACATTTGCAGAACCTCTCGTCGACTGAGCATTCATCGTTTCTCTGGTGGGACGATGAGTGATTCTGCGAGCGAGTGAAGAGATTTGGGCGGCTCTTAACATCACGGTCTCGAGAGCCGATGAGGGCGAAGCGAGGAAGCGAGATGAGTATGGAGCAGCGCCGGAATGAAAGGGCGGGGAAACGGGATATCCCTGAGAAATCGCGCTGACCAGAGACATTGCCCGGCACGATTACCACATTGGAAAAAATCCGGGGGCGACCCTGTCGGGACTCGAACCTTGGTTCGCCTAGGTGGGAGACGAACAGCTTGGCCACTACACCCACGCAGTCTGAAAGCCATTCGCCTACTCCGTAACCGCCACTGTCTTGCCTTACTTACAAACGCACATGGCAATATAAACTATTTACAATAATTTTTTCTGACCAAACATATCTAAACCAAAGTTGTAGAAACGACAGAGATTATCGCTACAAACATAAAAAATATATATATTTAAAAAAAAACTGCCACGTTCAGAACTTTTGCTAGTTCTTAAGAGATGTTAATTCAAGGGGATTAACACCCGCCATAAAATATTTGTGGAATTCTCGCCACAGCCCACACAACAATTTTTCATTATGTTTCACTGATCGACATGCCATAAAGTATTGGCTTGTAAATTTAGTAAAGTCTGTATTGATTGATTAGTGTTACTAACACCATTTGTGCAATCACTTACAAGAAATCATATTTTATTTACTATCGGCAGTGAACTGGTTAAACATTATTAAAGGTAGTGAAGCTATAGCAATTGAACACACCTACGCAAGCTATTATGTATGTTCGAGTCGTGCGTAAAATGTCGCTACACTTTTTGAAATGGAACGTGCGACAAAAAAAAAAAATTACGAATGGCAGGAAATGATGCCCTTAAAGTCGACAAAATACAACAATGTGCCGAACCACGCCACTATTAAATACTTAAGAGTACAATCTTACAACGAACCTAAAGAAACTATAATAATTTTCGACCAAAAAAAGCGGAACAAGTAACTCCCATTCAAACTAAACCTGATCCAACTATGACAAAGTAACGGTAAATATGTCTAGGCCAGAATATGCCACGAGGTCACGATGCGACTAGAACAAAAAATTTATTTTCCAAAGCTTTCCTGGGTTGTAACTAAATTATACATAGCCTGTTTCCTTTCATCTCATAAATTTGCATATCTGCAGTGCCTTCAAATGCCCCGGTAAAAACTGTCGGGAGGAATTCACTATAATTCGATTTCTCTCGCTGGTCTGTACGACAGCTTTTTTTAGTTTTTCGATTGCCTTTCATCCGCAGTCCTTTTAGAACAGCGCTGGGGCTCGCATTCACGGAATACCGGGAATTTAAACCCACGTCAAAGCTGTGCCATTATTTCTAGCTTTTCCAACACCGTTAATTACCAATACTATGTACGCCCGAGCACATTTAAGCGTAATTTTGTATCTTGTATCAAAACAAATTTTTTGATAGCCATTATGGTAATGTAATCGGCCCTTCGCATGAATTTTTTTCCAGAAAAAGCACTTGAACTATTTTTTAGCCTTGAAGTTTTTTGTTATATCTGCTACATCAACGTCCAAACCAAATGAAGTAAGCCAACAAGAATTCCCCGGCAGAGCTCAAAATATCCTTTCCTCTATTAAAGGAAAAATACACACCGGTATGAAAATTGTCTTTTTTTTTATCTAACGGTAAAACAAATAAACGAAAAAAACTTTCTGAAAGTGTGACAATAGCGACTTTCCTATTTTCCTCCTTTAAATATGATTTAAAAAAAAGTATTTATGGCTTAAAAAGATGCGCATATTCATCGCCGAATACCCATATTTATACATTTAAGAACGCACACCAAGGATAAACAAAATTTAAACATGAAATCAATGTAAATTTTCTGAAACTTAAATAATTTCGTTCTACAGTAGATCTAATGCAAATTTCACAAATATGGTCTAAACTTATTAGAACGTATTTTCATAAACATACGTATGAAAATAACCACATATAGTTCATTCTTTCAAAAATCGTTGTTGATAGAGAATTATTTTCAATTAAAAACAGAACATTACGCGGCTGTTATCACACGAGCGCAAAATGCTTTCTCATTTGCAGAGCATAGTGATTAATACTCGGTACTGGCAACATAGCAAAGCTTACTACCGATTTATTGTCAATTTTAGAAAGATATGTAAAACCAAGTAAAATATGATAATATGATAATCGGTCATGAGTTCATCCAGTTGTGGACACTGTTTATTTTCATTCACTCGCGTGATCTTTAAAACTAAGACACGCACATAAGGAACAGCTAATATCAGGCCAGGCCTATGCGTGATTTGTTACACAGCGCAATTCCACATTATTTTTCTGTCGCATTAGCATTTAAGCTTTCGCAGTGAAAATACCGACATATCCACACGTGGTTTGCTTAAACACGATGTTTTTGTTTTGATTTTCAGAATACCTTCACTTATTTGGCGGCAAAATTATAATGAGATTTAAAAAATATGTTTAAGAATTCTGTGCCAATAATCATTTCCCCAAAACGGTTGTTGATGGCATGTTAGGTAAACGTAACCTGCATTCGTTGTTTTAAACATTCGTCAACGTTTATCGTAAGTCATGTTCACCACGTGCGTTTATGGGACATCCAAATGTTCCGATACCGAAATTAAAAAAAGTCCAAACGACCAACACACAGCTGAGAGAATGCTACCATAAGCTGTTCACAGTAAACTGAGCACTTTTGAAATTAACCTTTGAAAAATGTCACTGCCTCTACCTGCACTCATTTTAACGGGCACGCTGCGTCAAGTAAAGTTGGCGACGACGGATAAAAAGTAGTTCCATGTCTTTACGTAGATTAAGAAGTATTAGGCAAACATTTGGCAATACTGAAATAATTTATTTTGTTTTATATTATTTTAAAACCATACAAAGAGTAAGAATTAACAAATTAGTGATAGATTTACTTTTATAATAATTTTGCAGTTACCTCTACCAACGCATGAATAAAGTGATCATGCCCATGTCAATGCTCATTTCACGCAGGGCGGAAGAATACATAACGTGCGTGCAAGCAGATCTTGAGCAGGGCTTTCAAAAAGTGCTCAGTTTACCGTGCACAGCCTACAGTAGCATTTTTGTAAAGTTATTGTGATTCAACAGCTCAAATAGTCACATGTGATAAAACATTCGCGGTTTCCGAGTTATTTATTTTACTGCAACTATTCTCATCACCGACCGTTCTCCTCGTGAAAGACAGCGTTCGTCATTTGCGATATTTGCGCAAGGAACGAGTATTCTTAGCTGCGAATTCATAAAAAAATCTACATAATCTCGAAGCTGTAACGCAAAACAAGTAGTTAGTTTTCACGATTATTTTCATTGGGTTTTATACCGACAATTTAAATTTCTTTATGTGCAGGTTTCTGTTGTATTGAAAATTTATATATAGAGCGCTGATGCACACTGATACCTTAGTTGATGTTGATGGGGCGAGAAGTCCACGTCGGTTTGGAAGTATCCTCTTGCTATACAGTGAATATGAATCGTGAAAACGAAGGTCGTCTTTGACCTCGACGAACATGGAGCCGCGACCTGCATCGTCGCTGTCCGATTGCCGACTGTGTCGATTATTCGATCGAGTTTTTTACCTTCGGTCACAATGCTCGTCGAACATGAAAGAATCGCCTGTACGAAGAGTACATTTCGCACGAGGGAGAATTACGATAATGGCCACACACAGTTTATGCAAGGCGATGCAATGAAGAACCACATCAAGAACTGTAACGACTCGTCTACTGGGAGCCAGCAAGTGAAGTCGTCAACCCCTTGATAAATCGACGGGTAATGATTCCACAGACGATTGTGACGAGACAGTCAATGCTAAAGACGGGAATGAGTGCAGTGGAGTCGGATTGTGTGGAATGTACACTTGCAAGACGTTCGCGTGAAGTCGACGAACTTCAAAACAAACTGTCAAAGGCTCTAAATACTGATGGACATATAACTCCTGCTACAAAGAAAAGCAAATTTAATATTGTAGATGAAACATTTAGCGATGTCGATAGTATAGATGAAAATGAACGTGAAGACAGTGATGGAGTTGAAGACGATGATGGCGATTTTCTCGATGCACTGACACACCCCTCCAACACATTTGCTGCAATGAGCGACACGAAGAAGGCAGAAGACGCCGAGAATACCGGCTACCTATTTCCCACCCGAATAAACTTGTTGATAGACTGATAGACTCAGTCATTGGATCGCTTTCTAACAAGGTGGGTATTTCTCGCGCATTGTTGAGATATCTTCGAGCATTAGTAAACTGAAGAAGGGCTATATCGTATGATGTTATGAACTGCTTTCTTCTGAAATTGTAATTAGAAAATATTAATAAATTATTATTATAATCTAATTGTTTTGTCTTTATTTTTGTGTGTCGTATCCTTTAATCGTTCACAACTTTAAAGTGGTGCTGTGTGCACTCGACTTTTAACGGAAAGATAATAAAGACTTTAGTATAAAAATGTATGGATAGTTGTTGACTGCATATAAAATCATTGATTCTGTCGACATGTACAAATTTTGGAGAAAGTTTGTGAATAGTTTTTTTAATATGTATGGATAGAGACAGACGAAAAATCGATGGATTGAATATGGATTGACGATTGATGGAACGATAGCGAAAGGTTGACGGTAAGATTGTGAACGATTGATGGTAAGATTGCGAACGATTGATGGTAAGATTGCGAACGATTGATGGTAAGATTGC
>NQII01002120.1:0-40054 GCA_002778355.1 Clitarchus hookeri | reverse complement strand
GATTGATGGTAAGATTGCCGGAAAGATTGATGGTAAGATTGCCGGAAAGATTGATGGAAAGATTGCCGGAAAGATTGATGGAAAGATTGCCGGAAAGATTGAAAGATTAATGGATTTATTCAAATATCGAGGGAATGATTGGAGGATTGGCGGATTTATTCAAATATCGAGGGAATGATTGGAGGATTGGCGGATTGATGGCCAAGAAGAGCACGAAAGTTAAGACTGTTTATGTATGATCCTCGTACATTCCAAACTCTCTAGGGGCCTGACAGTATTGTCATTGAAATTAACGCCGATTAAACCTATAAAAGTGTTGTTAGATGCTATTCCATACCATGATTATAAAATACCTGTGCATATTGTCGCTATTAGTATGATAAGCTTAAAGTAGTCATATCTATATTAAAATCTGAGTAGCATACTTATACCTACAAAACCAACGAGGTAGTGATTAATTTGCAGATTCTGGCATCGTGTATTAATCAGTCTTCAAGAGAGGGGACTGGAAATATAGTAATTGAGCGTGAGAAACTTTTGCATGTTTCCGCAATACCCTAGTACAATTTCGGCACAATAAAAATAATACATCATTTATAATTAAAAATACTTTTCTTGCAATCGGATAATAAATACAGATTTACAATTTGACATACCCTATGCCTATAAAAGCAATATGGCTACCAGAAACAAATACATGCTTGAATAATTAGTGGGCGTAACTGCCGAGAACCTTCGGGTACGTTCGAGAAACCCGAGTCGACGGCTTTAGAGCACCCCCTGAGTCGAGTCGAAGATTGCCGAGCTCGTTCGGGTCGTGCCGAAGACCACCAGCCACCCAGCACCGATATATAATACATTGAAACAGAACGAAGATAACCCTGCTTACTACACACAGCGTTTATTAAAAAAAAAAAGTAATATTTGCTTGCGACTGCTAAGGCGGTACACGCAATTTTATAGTGTGTGCGTATATTAACTATCAGAACAGAAACGTTGGATATGAACTGCGGTACAACATTTTCGTTGCTTCTGTACGGACTCTGTAACCGTGAATGACGAACTTGGAGTTCCCGACGGTGCACGAAAGACTCTTTGCTTTTTCTGTGCCTGCGTTGCTTTGTAATTAAGTTCTCAGGAGAAGAGGACTGGAAGACTGATCACAAGGCAATATCCATTACAAGAAGACCATTTTTTTTCCTCCTGAACCCTGTACACATGAATAACTTAGACCATACCATGCCGTTCTATAGACGAGTTCTTACACGATATGCCGTCTTACGTTGCTCATATTATCGCATTCGAAAAATCCACAAAAGATAATGCATTGGCTTGGGATACTACTTTTAACATCATTTTATGCAACTTTGGTTTTATAACAAGCACTTACTTATAACGGGCATGAACGCTTGCAATATAAGTTCATTATACTCCATTTACGACATACTGCCATAATATTTCGTGCTGAAGTTCGCAGCACTTGTCCCTTATGTAAAAAAAAAAAAGCTTAGACCGAATTTGTTTTACATTATGTAGCCTCTTCGAGGTTTCTTCAGACATTTTGAATCTAACCATTGAAATATCAGCCCATGTATGATGTGTTTATTTCATATATATGTTTTGTATCACAAGCGTTTTATACTTCTCCTAACACAATTGCTTTATTTTAGGTTAAGTGAAACTTTTTAATATTTATATATATATAGCATCTATAAATTATAGTGTTCCCTTTATGATTAATACATATAATAATAGTGATAAAACAGGTGTGTTGATAATGCCTAGTATCAAATAGTTCTTATGGAAACTATTATAACACGGAGTGCGCAAGAATGAGGTGCGTTCTCCCCTCGGTGTGATTTTCTAGACTCGGTTAAGCTTTGTTTCTATGAGGCGGAGGAACATCATGAAACTAGAACTTTAGCAGGGCTTCAGAAGAGTGGGAAGTAACCTTGAATGGACTATATCAGGAATACATTCCGAAATAGCAGTTGTAAATGTCGCAAATCTCCTACATACAAAATTTTGCCCAAATATATATAAGAAGTGAAGTGATTTGGGCGGCTCTTAACGGCGAGGTCTCGAGAGTCTGTCTGTGTAGGATGAAATGATTTAGCAATATTTCCACTAAAACAAGGTTTACAGAGAGAAAAAAAAAATTTATTCTTGTCAAAAACTAAAAAATCAAATATTTGTCTCAATACTTTTATGATGTATTTTCGAAATTTCTAAAAACCATGCCGCTGCCAAATGTACATGTTTATGAATGACATATAGCTTCACATTAATATATAAAACTGACATAAATAATCGGCACAGTAAAAGCCTAGTTCTGGGTGAAAGAAGGAAGGAAACATCAAAAACTCACAGGACGAAGAATTTATTAGCCTTCGTGGTCAAAGGAAAATAAGCTACAAAATGTCACGAAACTGTCAATTTGTGAAAGNAAAAAAAAAACAAATTTATTCTTGTCAAAAACTAAAAAATCAAATATTTGTCTCAATACTTTTATGATGTATTTTCGAAATTTCTAAAAACCATGCCGCTGCCAAATGTCCATGTTTATGAATGACATATAGCTTCACATTAATATATAAAAATGACATAAATAATCGGCACAGTAAAAGCCTAGTTCTGGGTGAAAGAAGGAAGGAAACATCAAAAACTCACAGGACGAAGAATTTATTAGCCTTCGTGGTCAAAGGAAAATAAGCTACAAAATGTCACGAAACTGTCAATTTGTGAAAGCGTTTTCTTTTCAAGTGCTTACAATAAATATCTTTAAACAAATACCACGTTGATAACTTAAACCTAAACCATAGCCAAATCATATANGTCAAAGGAAAATAAGCTACAAAATGTCACGAAACTGTCAATTTGTGAAAGCGTTTTCTTCTCAAGTGCTTACAATAAATATCTTTAAACAAATACCACGTTGATAACTTAAACCTAAACCATAGCCAAATCATACATTTCACTCTGGGCCAATGACAGTCCACTGTATATTTTCAATAGTTATCTAGGTACAATTAATAATCGCTACTAACTCTGTACCTATCAGTAATCTTTTAAAATACACTAGATACATGTAACGAAATACGTTAGTTTTCGGAGAGCATTCATTCCTTTGAACACGTCGGAATTTTTGCAAGTGGGAATCGTGCAGGACAATCCCGCTGGTCAGCGGGTTTTCTTGGGGATCTCCTGTTTCCCCCACCCTTGTATTTTGGCGTTACTCCATACTCGNTATTTCACTCTGGGCCAATGACAGTCCACTGTATATTTTCAATAGTTACCTAGGTACAATTAATAATGGCTACTAACTCTGTACCTATCAGTAATCTTTTAAAATACACTAGATACATGTAACGAAATACGTTAGTTTTCGGAGAGCATTCATTCCTTTGAACACGTCGGAATTTTTGCAAGTGGGAATCGTGCAGGACGATCCCGCTGGTCAGCGGGTTTTCTTGGGGATCTCCTGTTTCCCCCACCCTTGTATTTTGGCGTTACTCCATACTCGCCTCGTTTCACCCTCATNCGCCTCGTTTCACCATCATCGGCTCTCAATACCTCGTTATTAAGAGCCGTTCCAAATCCCTCAACGCAACTTTGAGCACGTGTTTGCGAGTAAAGGCTATGCAGTGCAACTGGGAAAGCTTATGGTTCTTTCGTAATGTAGACGTACTGGCCACCCATAGTGTGTGAAAAGTATCCGTATCATGTTGTTGGATCGCACACTAAGCGTGTATGTTAATATGCAGGCATATGAAGTTGGTAAAAACACCCTCTTCCAAATGTTAACCTTCGTCATTTTTAAGCACGAGGAGACGCGATGGTGTGGTACTTGCCTCCCACCAAGGCAAACCGGGTTCTATTCCCGGCGGGGGTCGCCACTGGGATTTTCGTAAGTAGGAACCGTGCTGGATGATACCGCTGGTCGGCGGGTTTTCTCGTGGATCTCCCGTTTCCCCCGCCCTTGCTTTCCAGCGCTGCTTCATACTCACCTCGCTTCACCCTCATCGGTTCTCAAGACCTCGATGTTAAGAGCCGCCCAAATCACTCCACTCCACGTTTAAGCACGAAAAACTGCAAAATATTGGCATTTCCTTTCCACCGTAATACTATACTTGGAAGGATATGTTTAGATATAATTATGGGTTAGTACAGTAGTCTAAAATTTTCCCCGTCTCTTTAAATTAACAGCACAGCACTCAAAATTAAAAGCAACTTATAACTAACTTTATAGGTATTGTGGTTTTTAAACACCTTCAGTGCTGTTTTCTCTATCCTTTTCCGAAATATTCCGAGTTGATGTTTATGTCTTTTTTATTCTCTAAAACAGTTTGTCGGAACTGAGTACTGTGGAAAACTAAATATAAAATTCTTTTAGAAATATTGGCTCATCCGAAAAAAAAAAGAGAGATTTATGTAGTATCCTACATCATAGAACTCTTAAGCCGCTCGCCATCAAATTAAGCAGGGCANTTTAGATATAATTATGAGTTAGTACAGTAGTCTAAAATTTTCCCCGTCTCTTTAAATTAACAGCACAGCACTCAAAGTTAAAAGCAACTTATAACTAACTTTATAGGTATTGTGGTTTTTAAACACCTTCAGTGCTGTTTTCTCTATCCTTTTCCGAAATATTCCGAGTTGATGTTTATGTCTTTTTTATTCTCTAAAACCGTTTGTCGGAACTGAGTACTGTGGAAAACTAAATATAAAATTCTTTTATAAATATTGGCTCATCCGNTCATCCGAAAAAAAAAAGAGAGATTTATGTAGTATCCTACATCATAGAACTCTTAAGCCGCTCGCCATCAAATTAAGCAGGGCATGGTTCTATGTGTAGCAATTAACCCATAGGTTTTTTTTATATGTACACTTTTTAAATATTGATGGTATTGTAAAAATTTTGAAATATCTCGAGAACTAATAATTGTATTCTTACATAAGTTGGCAAGCAGGAATCACAATAAATTTATTACGTATTTGAAGTGAGTTCCTTTCTTTTTTTTTAATGCTTGGCAGCTAGTGTATTTCATGTTATTCAAAATCAAATTCTTCAGCAATTGTTTACCTATTAAAATCAAGTTTTTATACTACAAAAGCACGCTCGGAAGCTAGTATATTCTATATGATTCAAAATCAAATTCTTCAGGTATGATTTACCCATTGAAATCAAGTTGGCGTACTGTAGAAGCAAAGCTCAGCGCGTGCACCATGACGTAATTATTTTCACAGAACCCAAGTAGGCCTGATGCTACATGTAATTAAAGGGCGGTCTTTCAAATCTTTACGTGTTACATCATAACTGAGAAACCAACAAATATCGTAACTAATGTGAACAAGTGGACAAAAATATTTCAAGGTGGAGACTTCATTTAAGAGCCATAGTGAGAAGTGACCACAGTGAGAACGGCAGGAATATCCTACAAATTAATTTCAGGAAAAGTTATGATTAAAAAATGTTTACATTTTAGACTTTACTGAGACTGTCACGGCGCGCATGTGACGCTATCATTGACACGCTAGCTATCTTCGAACCTGTGTGACTAATGGTGGGCGACATTCAGGACACTGTGAACATGCTGTTTTTTGACAGTGTGGCTATTTATTGTTATTATTGTACAATCACCATTTATGCGCACCTACCTCCCTCTAGTATACTGCCATCGCCCATTTGTCTAGAAGGTATCTCATTAGACTACTGGTTCCTTATTGCAAAATGTTCCATTTTCACCCCTCCACACTATCCCGGTGTTTATTATACTTCGTTCCAATACACAAGTATAACGCAAAATACCTGGTATGAGATCCTGCCTTGGGCTTCTGAACTCTATGGAGCAGCATCGCCATTAACGGACGAAGCATATGTGAAGATTGTTACTTGAGTATCCTCGAGTATTGCGATAAGGGAACTGAAATAGCTCACTTTTCAGCCAAAGCGAAAGATCATGTCTTCACATGTGGACACTTTGATTGTCGTATATTTGGGACGTTCACTCCACATTATTGAAAACTAATTTCATATGCTGTGAATTTGATGCATTACATTTTGTGGTGGCGACGTTAGTTCCCCTAGTGATAACCACAATGTTTTCTAACATGCATAAGGATTATGGTGGAGCTAAGATAAAGTGTACTCGGAATGTTCTCTCTGTATTCGTCTCATACTTGACCGCAACTTTCTTAAATCGATTGTTTTGGGCAGTAGTGAATCTTTCGCATCCGCAATGCTTTTTTATTTTGATAAACATTTATTTTTGTTTTATTGACCTTGTATCAGTGTTTTAAGATGTCCAGCTATTTATGGGTACCGAAAATCTTTTGCTAAAAGGGATTGTAAATATTCAAAGTTATTGCATTATGAACTTAACGCAACGTATTAATTGCAGATGGTCCTAGCAGAAAAAGCTTTAAGGCCGTAGGGATGCAGTTTGGTATTCAAAAAAAAACAAAAACAAAAAAAAAAAAAACTGTAAAATAATAACAAATGTTATGTCGGCTCGTGAAAAGTTTATTTTAGTGACACGAGCTTGTTGAGTACTGTGTATGGATGCATGCAAGATTTTTCGGGTTGATGAAATTTGATGTTGCCACGTATATTGACACCAGAGAGTATAATATTTATTTTTAAAAAAATTTAAGCAGGGAGAATTTTTTTTTAACAAACTTTCATCGAGAAATTTCTCACGCCATAAACACCGTACAGTTAAAAATATCAGACCAGTGCAAAACGAAACTGTGAGGTTTTCGCATCTGTGCTTAAGATAGGGATATCTTCTTATGTATAGCAATGATTAAGAAGAGAACTATGCTCAATGCCACTAGTATGGAAATGCATTTCCCAGCAACTGTGGTAAATAGTGGTTACAGAACACTACCTGGTATCACTGGGCTCACGAGTTCTATGGCACCACTATTATCCAATGTGCCTGTCCTCGGTGCTGAAAATAGTGCGTCTCATTCACTGAACCTGAATGTGTCTAAAAAGTGGCTTTGTTTCCTTTTTTTTTTTTTGCATTAGAAAAAAAATTTATTGATTGAGTTAGTCATTTTGAAGTTGAATACCAAGAGTTCTATACATTTCTAGTGGACTGTAGTGAATACGTTTATAGAGGTTCCGAGATTTTACCTTAAACCACACATTTAAGCATATTGCGATAAAGCATGCTAAGACGACCTATTTTGTTAAGCATAAATCTCTCAGTGCCTATCTTAAGTAACTTAATTGTATAGGCTGTTTACCGTGAGCTGGACACTTTTGAAAGCCCTGGTTAAGATCTACTTGTATACACATTGTGTATTCTTCCATCAAATGTAAAATTAACATTGCCGTAGGCCTTATCTCTTTATTCATAAGTCTGTCAAGCAAAACCGTGGAATTATTAGAAAAGTAAATATTTTCCAAGTTTGCTATTTTTTATGCTTATAGCTATAAAAAAAAAAAAGCCAAATAAATATTATCAGTATTCACATATGTTTACACTAACACTTTCAATGCAACGCTAAGCTATGGAACTACTTTTTCTCTGTCATTGCCAACTTCATTTGGAGCAAGGCACATTTTGTACCCAACATATGCCGGTATAGGTAGTGATATGTTTTTAAAGGTGGGTTTCAAAAGTGCTTAATTAATCGTGTGTTAGTCGGTGGGCGAAGAAAACACGACTAAGCGACGACTACAAGTACCTTCAAGTCCACGCAGTGCGCACAAAAAGAACGGGAAGTTAATTTTTGCAACGACTGTCTCACGCGTGCGTGCGCACGCACGTGATCGCGATGCAGAGCGGCGCGCCTGCGATCCGTGACGTCACCGGACGTGTCGCNTGTGTGTGAGTGATGGGCGGTAGGATCGCTGGAGGGGGGAGGAGGGGTTACCTGGGACGTGACCCTGTGCGCTGCATGTCAAAGCAGCCGCCACTAACCCGACCCAACCCCTGCGAACCCCGGGCCCACTTTGCTAGCGCCACACCCCACTTCGCGGCCTTGTGACCTGCAACTCGGATAGGGAAAACGTAGCCATGCCGTGGAAATCCGGAAGCCGAGGTTCTACGGTCGTACAACTTCAGCATTTAAAGAAATAACTGCATACTTGAACGAGATATTTACTACCTGTTTACTGCGTAGATATACAACATGCAATCGCGTACGTTTTCATTTTAGATACCTACTCAAGAAATTTGTGCTTTATTTTTTTATGAATATTCGCATGAGATACTGTTTAAAGCATAGTGTTGTGTTTTTGATGCGGTAAAACACTTTTGTGTTGAATTGATGTTAGTATTTGTGTTAAAAATGTTCTTGTATTTTTACTTTAAAACAATTTTCCCGGTGTAAAATAAATTAATTAATATTATTTTGTCGCAAACATAAATTTTGCCAAGGAAAAAAAATTAAAGATGGGAGAGGCATGAACCCGCGCTATGAATTCTTAACGTCCTTCACTTAAGGTAACCCGACGTCTTGCTAACTACGATACCTGATCATGTCTGACTTGACTTCGTATTGTATGTATTTCTCAGGCACAGCTTCTGAATCTGAATCATAAAAAAACAAAAATTAAGTGCAGGTTCATTTCCAAGAGCGCGCAGGATATCCAAGTGAACCATTGGTGCAACCTGCGTTGAATGCTTTCATTAGGGACACGAGGAGACACCCAGCGAATAATGCAGCACGCCCGAAGCCCGCCGTAAAGAAAACGAGCGTGTGGATACAGAAGGGACAAAGTACATAGCACGGACGAATGCAGTTAAGAGAAAAGATGTGGAAGAGAAGGAGGAGAGGCACACGAGATCATACAAACCGTGCTGTGCTTTGGCCTCCAGCACAATAAAGAGCGCCACGGAGTAAAAAATATACGGTGAAGAGGGGAGGCAGAGACCCGGGGATAGTAGCACACCCAGGAGCCATCTGCCGGAGGGAATGATAAGCGCGGGTGCACGAGGTTCAACCCCTTCCCCTCTTAAAAACCTTTTGTTGACACCAGTCCCCTGTGGTGCCATAATTTCCCGCTCGGAATCGTTTGAGAAAAAAACACACACACACACACACACACACACACACCGCCGACGTCCCGCTGAGCAAATATTCACTCGTCGCCCAGGCGACCAAAGTCGTCGTGACCGCAGAGTAAGTAAACACGAAGGGACGAAACGACGTGGTGGGTTCCTTTGACGCTGATTGGCTGAACGAGACTCTCGGAACGGCGCTCGTGTCGCTTATTGGCTACTAACCACTGCGTATGACACCCTATTGGTAGAGACCTGCAAAATTCGCTTTATTATATGGGAACACGTTAAATTTCAAACACGTGTACCTTTGCAGTAGGTTTGTCATTGGACCATATTTTATCTGACACGCCCTGGATAAGGTGCCCCGGTGGCTGGGCGCTTAGACTGCTCGCCTCCCACTAAGGTGAACCGGGTTCAATCGCCGGCCGGGTCACTTCCGGATATTTGCGAGCGGGAATCGTGCGAGACGATGCCGCTGGTCGGCGGGTTTTCTCGGGTATCTCCCGTTTCCGCTGCCCTTACATTCCGGCGCTGCTCCATTCTCACCTCATTTCACCCTCATCGGCTCTCAAGACCTCGTCACAATTGTGTGCCCCAGCCAGTCACGTGCAGTTCAGTCGGAAAGGGCGTGGCTTCACGCCTATGCAGCAGCCAATGAAGAAACTGAGCCAGCTCCAGTGCATACAGTAATGTGAAGTTGAGCCTGATACCGAATAACAGCCGCTGGTCCCAAACAACCTGTTTACTTTGAATAGCCACGCGAGTGCTATATGAAGTCGCTAGTTCTGCATTTCCCCTGTATTTTGGTTATTCTTGCATTTGTGAAATGTGAATTTCGTAGGTAACAACTTCTGAAAACTGCCATCTATTGTTGATATATTCGGTGACGAAATAAAATTAATATTAACGGGTGGAAATGCGTACGACCCAGGCCATGCGAGTCCAGAAGTGCACAATCCCGAAAGTAAAAGCGTTTAGTGTACTCGTATGTACTGTGAATGCATACGTAAAAGATAAATGTTGCACAGTTATGAAACGTGTAGTTTGTAAATTTGTAAATGAACAATTGCAGTGTGTTTAATTTTTGCAAGTACAGTTGCGATTACTAACCTGCCCTGCATGTAATGACTGGCCTGTAAGTTGCGGACTCGTTAGAGGAACATGCACTTTTGTAAAACTGCAAATAAGAATTTTTCTAATTGCCGATTTCCTATTTCAGTGTAGAAGTTTACGGGGTTCTTTTATTATTATCTAAGGCTTTGAAAGGACTAGCACAATGTCGAGTAAGCGAATAAGTCCGGGCCCACTTTTCATTTTTCTCCGCTAACAACATTATTTTGTAATCGTTTACACTCCGGTGTTGTAATTAGTCACTAAAAAAAATTTCAAGTGAAATTCCTCAAATTTAATGGAAATATTTAACTTACAAAAAGTATGGAAGATTTACCATGTAACGCGATGAAGATATAGCAATGTTGAGCATCGTTACTGTACAAACATGGGAAGTTCACTACGCATTAGAGTATTTTCTTTGCTAAACAAGTGTAGAAAAGTATAATAGTTTTATGACGAAACCTTGGCAATTTGCACTTTCTCAGTAATTACACACGCTGGTACCGTAGATCTGGAAACAATTTCTTGGAAAAGTCGCTACAGCGAACCTTAGGATCATAATATCATAATCAATATCATTATTGATATTAACTACCTATTTGCAAGGAGTTTGCGGGTCTGTTAATTTAATAATACTACTTTAAGAGCAGTGAATCTCCTAACTGCTGCTGGAACGATAATTTTCTGGCTACGGCGACAAAGAATGTTTAGTGTAACCTTGACACTGTTAAAACCCCGTTAGAGAGATTGCATAATACATTTTCGAGGGTGAAAAAAGGAGGGGTTTACTAGTGGAAGTCAAAGAACGACTTACGAACTCGATGTTACACAGGACCGAAGCGCTTCGCAATAGTGATATTGATTTTCGATAATGATTGGTCGATTATCGCGATGTCACAACACACCCGCCACAGCTGCCTGCTGCTCGTATAAGTGAGAAACCTGGTAAGAACGATCAATCCGCGATCGGCCTTCAGGAGGAAAAGTAAAACAATAAGAATCACAAACATAAGAATTCATCAAGAATAAACCATGGTAAAGTATTTAATAGGAAATTAGGGAAAGTAAAATCGGCGTTGAGTGTCTGGGGTGACAGCCCTCACTCAAGACCCCTCCACCGTGGTGTTTTAGAATACGGAGAGAGTCTTAATGTTTTACGTACAGAATCAAGTTCCGTTCTTCGCAATTGTGGAGCGCGTTTTCGTGGGCTACACTTACTGTGCAATTCTGCAAAAATCTCCCAAGAATACGGAAATAATGAACACTGCAATCGGAAGGCCCATGCACTATTTTGCCTTGTGTTCCGCCAACCTTTACGCTCTCGGATGCAACGCCACTCTTCACCTGGAATAACACAAATCCACGGGAGCACCCAACTCAGCTGACTGGTAAGAAAAAATAAATGTATATCGTGAACGACAGCTAGAATACGCAGAACCACAGGTACAAACAAAATCCGAAGAATTGGTCAAAACCAAATTAGTTTACAGCAGAGAACTCTCTGCTTCTGAATCTCGCCTCACTCTACTCAGTATTTACACTCTGTATGAAGACTGGTAGCGTACATTATTTCGAAATGCGTTATCCCCATTTGAAATGCATAATGCACGGCGGCAGTGATTCGGGCAGAGTGCATTTGCTACCTGCAATCCAATCAAGTCGCTAAAGAGTATTTCAACCATACATACAACTTTGCTGCCACCGAGAAGGGGAGGGGAAGCGCTCTGCGGCATTACTACGTGTAGAGTGAAATTTCAATCCGGATTGAATCATTCGTGAACTGAAGAACCCCAATTGAAATTACCCCAAAACCGTAAATACTGACTGGAACTGAGGTGGGATAATCCAGCCCAATCGTCAAGGTCTGGTATTAATGTCAAGAAACGGCTGTTAAGCTGAACACCTGCTAAGCAAAACTGACATGGGCCAAGCACAGCAACCCCGCACTGTAGAGTAAACTAAGTGGGTAAAGTTAAGTTCAACCACCAGAGCTAAAGTCAAAATGTAAAAGGCGAAGAATTTGCCAAATATACTCGCGAATGTGAAAACATGCAGATATTTAAGTGTTAAAAAACAGTTTCTGAAACACTGAAAAAACTGTAGCAGATCAATCTTTAACGCTGAGAAGTGTGAAATATCATAAATTTTAATAACGAAGTAATGTTTCAAAATGAAACTAAGAATTCCACAAGGCATTTTTTTTTTTTTTTTTTTTTTTTCCCCACCAACAGCTTTGCTCTACTTCCGTTATTGTGCGAATTCCAATTCTGTAAACACGTGAAAAGTTTGAAGAGTATTCCCGGTTGGGTCCAGTCCAAGTTTTCGTTCTGAATAAAGTTATAGGCCCCTACTTTAATTATGACACGTTAGTTTTATTGAACAGGGAACTTGAGTCCGAATATGTATTGTTCCATTGTATTTCTGTATTTAGAGAACTGATATTCTTAAGTGTGTAAAACTATAGTAACTCTGTTTGGGACAAGCGTTATGAAGTCGCAGCAAACACTTTTGTGACACGAACAGGGAAAGTGTTTTTAAATGATACATATTTTTTGTGAATATGCAAAATAAAAAATGTTCAGCTTGTCATGATTGTACAGTTACAATAGTATAGCAATTATATTGCTATATAAAAAATTGGCATTAACTGAAATCCGAACAACGTAGTGAGTACAGGGCACGTTTCAAACTGCGGCAGGTGAATCTAAAGTTCACCGATTTGAAGAGGCGCGTGTGAACTGTGAGGATAGACAAAAATTTAGTTTTTGGTGTTGTTTAAAATTACAGTTTTGCCAGAACTGCTAATTCCGTAGGACATTTCTACGACACGCCCACAGAGAAAAAATGGCGAATTGACCACATAACAGTTCTTTAAATCGGCTTCTGGGTAGCAACTTCCGTACCAGCGATATAATGTTCCGTTAGTTGATTACAGTACTGATTTTTGCGGGGACAATAAAAAAAATGGCTGTAGCACTGAAGAGCAAAAAAAACTGGTACACCTGCCTAATATCGTACACCCNTCCCGTTCTTCCACGATCTTTTTCCGGCCGCAGCGATGTCGAAGATGTGATGTTTTACCGGATTCCCGATATTCACAGTACACACGTGAAATAGTCGTACGCGAACATCCAAATGTTATCGCTACCTTGGAGATGCTATGTCCCATCTCTCGTGCGCTGACTATAACACCGCGTTCAAACTCACTTAAATCTTGATAACCTGTCATTGTAGCAGCAGTAACCGATCTAGCAACTTTGCAAGACGCTTGTTGTCTTATATAGGCGCTTCCAACCGCATCGCGTTACTCTGATTGGTTCCATACGTAAGTTATTTGCATACGCACGCCTATACCAGTTTTTTTGGCTCTTCAGTGTATTCATAGTTGCAGATACACTCACAGACAAGACCACAACATACGGTTCTGTTACAGTCGCTATCTAACACGTTAACAATATTTAGATGGTACCAACAACCAATCTGATTGTTATCCCTAATTAATAACCTAGATAGGTTACGGATAGAAAGATTTGGTTTTAGAACCACATTTTTATCTCTGTGCAGGTCCAGTTTAGTGAATGTTTTTTATAAGCAATGCCACTATATAAAAATGAACGCATGTAGCAAAATTGATAAACATTGTGCTTGTCCTGCTATTAAAATTATTGGCAACAATTTACAGAAATTTTTTTACTGCAACTTTTACTCGGGGTCCTCATTGTCGTTCGTCGAAGTGTGTAAAGATAATCTTTTTTTTTTATCGTTTGCATTTACACTGGGAAAATATATGTAAAAAAAAAATTGGGGACGACGTCTTTGACTATGTACTTTAAAAGAACTTGCAGTATTCCAGGAAACTTATCATTAGTCAGGAAAAAGAAAGTAAAATGAAATCCGGTATACTGCATCGTTTTAGCTCAAAATTTTAAGGCTCCCGCCTACCTGGGGATTTTTTCCGCGTTTGAAGCCGAGAAGCTCGGGAGCGATAAGGACGAATCTGCCACGCGCATCAAGTGCGCCATCGCCGCTAAGCGCAAGGCTCTGAACTGGCGTGCAGTGTTTTAGTCGCACTGCGTGTACCAATGGGACTTTCAGAGGTAACATTATTACTTTATTGGTGGGAAGTATGTAGGAAGGTTCAGTGCAGAGACCTTGGGTACTTTTGTATGTATCTGACGGGGGTATTTTGAGATACAGCGCTTCGAAAAAGTAGTTTTCAGCCATTTTGTAGAACGCAGAGATGGCGTTTCTAATGTACGTGACGTTTTGAAAACACTCGAGGGCCCTCGACTGAAATGCGTATTCTTTTCTTAGATCAGCACATTGTGTGAACGTTTAACAGTTTCGTGGAGAAAAAAAACGCGAGTTTCAAACACACTACAACGCAGTTCAAGCGCCAGGTGCCTTTTAAAAAATAAGTAAAACAGTGAAGTGAAGTGATTTGGACGGTTCTTAACATGGGGGTCTTGAGAGCCAATGAGGGTCAAATGAGGTAAATATGAACCCAAGCCGGAATGAATAGGAGGGAGAAACGGGATATCCCCGAGAAAACTCTCAGACCAGCGGCATCGCCCGGCACAATTCCCACTTGCAAACAGCCGGGAGTGTCCCATCCTGGGATTTAACCCGGTTCGCATGGGTGGGAGGTGAGCAGGCTAACCGCTTTGCCACCGAGGCCCCAAAGTGAAAGACACACACGCATTTTTTCTAATCAGAATTATTGTTGTTGCGACGTTGTAGTGGTATTCTAAGAGAGGTTTAAACACTACCGGCAAGACGAATGTATATCCGTGCGCCGTGCGAGTTCTGTATTTCAAGGACAAAGGAATTTTCAAAATAGCGTTGTTCGTGCTACACTCAAGAATTGGTTCTGGAATTGACAGTTATTTACCTTGTCCTTGGGAACACTTTTTTTTCTCGCCTCTCTTGCAACTAAGAGAAAAGTCTGGGGTTCTAGGTTGGAAGGGTATAAGGCTATTCACGGTAAAGTGAACACTTCTGAAAACCCTCTCATTTGGAATAACAGCCAATAAACATTTATTTTATTTTAGCCATAGACGTTAACCTTATAGTGTGGTGGAATATATGCACTGTGTTTATTACTTACTTCGCAATATTCATTTTAAAAGGTGATAAAAGGTTACATAACGGCTGAAAGAAAAAAAAGTAACAGCCTATACCACCTAAGTGGGTCTCAGGGCAGTGCCACATACACACTGGCACGCAGAATGTATTTAAACTACAGGGCACATGCATCGTGGCTTGTCTGAGATAGAGCAAGCATAGCCGCAATGGCTGCCTCCCACAGATACCGTAAACACCTCTCGACAGGAAATAATTTTAAATTGCATGCAGTTTATGAAGTATAACATATTTTTTTTAATATAACAGAGTGCGGGGACCGATAATTTTTATTGAAGGCTGTTTACTGTTAATCGAGCACTTTTGAAATCAATCTTTGAAAAATATCACTGCCCTTACTTGCATATATTTTAACGACTACACTGACTCATATACGTCAAATAAATTTTGTAACTACGGAGGGAATGCAGTTCTACGTATTAATGCTAAATTAAAAGTGCAATGTAAACATTTGTAAAAATTAGAAAATCTTTAAAACATTTATTTTAAAAATTATTTCTTAGTTTTTCTCCGCCGATGCATTAATAAAGTGATTAGGCCCCTGGAAAATATTCGTTTTGCATATGGCGGAAGAATACACAGTGTGCATACAAGTAGATCTAAAGCAGGGCTTTCAAAAAGTGCTCAGTTTGCCTTGAACAGACTATAAAAGGGTGCTTGGAATACTATAAGAGAAAAGTGCCGTAAAAGAGGGTGGCCTTTCAATCTTTTGTTGGTTGCTCTGGAATTTTGTTTGCAACCACCGGGGTGGGAGACACCCCACCCCCTGATGGAGGGAGGACATGTGCGACTGAGCATGCCTCCTTCCCGCTCCAGAAAGAAAAACCTTGTCCACGCGGCTGTGAGCTGACGGCAGTGTTGCAAAATAGCGTGTAATGGCAGCAGTGTTGCCAAATTGCGTGTAATGACAGCAGTGTTGCCAAATTGCGTGTAATGACAGCAGTGTTGCCAAATTGCGTGTAATGGCAGCAGTGTTGCCAAATTGCGTGTAATGTTAGCAGTTTTGCCAAATAGCGTGTGATTCCACGAAGTGCATGTAATTCGAAAGCAAACTAACAATTTTGCGTATAGACAAGCATTTTCACAGATTTGCAAGGAATTTGAATTTATAATGATTTTCTTTATGAGATCCCTCTACAGCGTAACATGCAAATATATCGTTCCAAGATAAATTGGGGGAGGAAATTGTCGATTTGGGGATTCTCCGAAATACACACATGTAGTCAGTCATCAGAAGCAATCGCTGATAATATATAGCTGGCAAGACAAATATGGAGGTGGTTTGGAAATTATAATTTTGCAATTTAAAGCTAATGAAATATATATCACAAAAATAAAATGGTATACATTTTGTCAATAAAATTAAGTTACGTAACCATTCCGTTAAAAAAAGCGCGTTTGAAAAACTGTATTAGTGCTACAGTGTGATGAATCAAAAGAAAATGTGTTTGCAGAGCATGTACAAACGGCGTGTATTGGGAGTGGATCATGAGCAACGGAGGGGTTCGAGGCCGTATAATTTAGACATTTGTATCTGGCAGTGACAAACGCATGGATGGATAGGGGAAGATCCTAAATTTAGAATAATCATTGCAGTATTACACTGAAAAGCCAAAAAAACTAGTATAGGCGTGCGTATGCAAATAACAGAGGTATGGAACCAATCAGAGTAACGCGATGCGGCTGGCAGCCAGATCGGTTGCTGCTGCTACAATGACAGGTTATCGAGATTTAAGTGAGTTTGAACGTGGTGTTATAGTTGGCGCACGAGAGATGGGCCATAGCATCCCCGAGGTAGCGATAACATTTTGATGTTCGCGTACGACCATTTCACGAGTGTACCGTGAATATCGGGAATCCGGTAAAACATCACATCTTCGACATCGCTGCGGCCTGAAAAAGATCGTGAAAGAACGGTACAAACGACGACTGACGAGAATCATTAAACGTGACAGACGTGCAAACCTTTCTCAAATTGGCGCAGATTAGATTTGTAGACTGCCTTGCAGGATTCATGGTGTGAATTGCCTCCTGCATACCTTCAGACATTAGTCGAGTCCATGCCTCGTCGTCTTGCGGCACTTCTGCGTGCTCGGTGAAAAAGGGGGGGGGGGATTACACGGTATTATCCAGGTGTACCAGTATTTTTTTTGGCTCTTCAGTGTATTTGGTCTGTTTTGGAAGCAGCTTCCGTGCTTCGCTAGCCTTACATGGAGAAAATCTGTNGTTGGCTCTTCAGTGTATTTGGTCTGTTTTGGAAGCAGCTTCCGTGCTTCGCTAGCCTTACATGGAGAAAATCTGTTGAGGTGATTTTAATTTTAATAACTTAGATGTTGTGCCAGCTTAATAAAATGTTAATGTTTGCGTAATGTATTTATGCATGTGTACCTTGTAAAGAATTAAGCTTGATTTCTCTAAAAATTCAATCTTTAAAAATTAAAAAATTTCTAAGGGAGAAATCCCCAGACTTCCACTTCGTAGGTGGCAAACCTACTAAAATTATATATATATATATATATATATGTGTGTATATATGTATATATATATATATATACACATACGCACACACACACACACACACAGTCTTTCATATTTATGTTTGTTACCACTCAACTCCATAACGGCTGAACGAATTTTGATGAAATTTGGTATGTAGGTACTTTAGGTTCTGGAATAGAACATAAGATACTTTTTATCGCGGTAAATTGTACAAGTCCTGTGGAATAACATCAGAACCTATATCTGCAACGGCTGGGAACGTGAACGAAATATTTTTTCCCTCTGACGTCAGAGTTTATCAGGCCGCCCAATCGCTATCAATCGATAACAACCGGGACCGAATATTTAACGTGCCCTCCGAAGCCCGGAAGCGCTCAGATGTTATGGCACTAAACGGTCACCCATCCAATTTAGTGCCTCTGGGAACGTTGCTTAACTTTGGTGATCGATTAAGATCCCTCAGCCAAGCGCAAAAAGGAGTACCAAAGTACACTTATTTCTAAAGTTACAACTTGATGAAACTCGCGTTTTGATTTTCTTACATCGAAGCTGGAAAGCGGAAATGTGGTAACTACGCGATAGTTGCACAGATACACTCCAAAAAAAATACCCTACTTCTTGGCNGAAAGCGGAAATGTGGTAACTACGCGATAGTTGCACAGATACACTCCAAAAAAAATACCCTACTTCTTGGCTATCGTGTAAAAAATATCTCTTTCCTTTTAGGTTGTCGTAATCAGTTAAAAACCTAGGTCAACATGGTACATTTTTNTATCGTGTAAAAAATATCTCTTTCCTTTTAGGTTGTCGTAATCAGTTAAAAACCTAGGTCAACATGGTACATTTTTAAAATTCTGTTTTCGCATAAATGAATTTCCTTCTCTCAATTTATTTATTAGTGTATCACTTTTAAACTTAACTGCACCCGGGCGAAGCCGGGCCGGTTCGATAGTTAGCAGTAATTTAATTTTGATTGCATCCCCCTTCCCCACACTTTCCCCGTACTTTCGATCACCCGCTCCGGAAAANTTAGCAGTAATTTAATTTTGATTGCATCCCCCTTCCCCACACTTTCCCCGTACTTTCGATCACCCGCTCCGGAAAACGGACCTGCGTACGCCACTGGGCTCTGGGAACACTAGGGGCCGCGGTGGTGTAGTGGTTAGACTCCTCGCCTCCCGGCGGGGTAGCTTCCGGATTTTCGAATGTTGGAATCATGCTCGGCGGGTTTTCTAGGGGGATCTCTCGTTTCCCTCCGTCCTTTCAATCCAGCACTGCTCCATACAAACCTTGCTTCACCCTCATCGGCTCTCAAGACCTCGATGTTAAGAGACGCCCAATTCTCCTCACACGCACTCACTCACACTCTCACACACTCACTCTCTCACTCTCACTCTCACTCTCACACACTCTCACTCTCACTCTCACTCACTCGGCGAAGAGAGGTGCAACAAAGTNCACACTCACTCACACTCTCACACACTCACTCTCACTCTCACTCTCACTCTCACACACTCTCACTCTCACTCTCACTCACTCGGCGAAGAGAGGTGCAACAAAGTCGTGTGATATCAAGCGAGGATGCCAAATAAAAGGACTGAGCGGACTTGGAAGATTCCGACATAGGGGAAGGGGGTGGCCTGTAGTGGTATGGACACGCCGGGACCAGCGCAAGAGAACGGAGATATTGCGCCCCGAAGGCGAAAGTCCCTCCCAACCCCGGGTCGTTAGGAGGACCCTGCTTGTTAACGCGACACTGGTTACGGCAGCAATCACTGCGTGTGGCCGATAGCCCCCCCCCCCCAACCTTTCCTCTCTCGGACACTCTACAAACCCTATTTCGTGATAAACGGGACCGCGTTAAAACTGCTCCTACCGACTGGCGTGTCAGCAGAGCAGATTCGTCCACGGTCAAAAAGTGCTCGCGGCTATCTAGATCCACCGTAGAGGGAAAATGTGGGATAGAGTGCGCATACACGAGCTGCGCATAGTCACTCTCTACGTTTCAAAGTGGACTGCTTTTCTGCCGATAGAACTACAGCATGTTGGAAGCCCTGCTTAGGTACTACCTCTATATTTTTGTATCCATGCACTATATGTAAAATTAACAATTCCATTTTCCACCTCACTTTATTCATGTATCATCCATGTGGAAACCGTGGAATATTTAAGGAAATACACGTGTAGATAAAATGCGAATTTATGATCATTATTGTATGAAACAAGAAACGCCTGTAAGAGTAGACATAAATTTAAACGTTACACTTGAAACACAAAGTCAAGTTAAGGTTACTTCTACTACAGGTTGCGAAGATCAAAGTTAAAAGTTGGCCAAAGGGAAAATTTTCGCCTCTACGTAAGCGCTCGTGTCAGTAAGGTACCATACTTTCTCTATTTTCTACATTAAAAAACAGAATAATTGCCATAATCATAAATAAAATATAAAATTACTTCGTACCTAAGAAAAAATTCCTCTCTTATAATCCACGTAGCTTACAATTTTTATTAAAAGTTACCTCTACGAACACCGCGCATCTGATAATGGAAATTTTCCCTGTGCCCAACTCTCCCATAGCAAATTTCGTTTTTTTCCTAACCTGAGTAGAATAAACCTTGACTGAGTTAAGCTTTCTTTGCATGTAGCGGAGAAATATCATAGAATTAGAACTTAAGCAGAGCTTCAGAAAAGTTGGAAGTAACCGTGAATTACTTTATTATAGTAGGGTAGTTGCAGGAAATATTTTGTTTTCCCCAAAGGTCGATTTTAAAAAGTTCTAAGGTGACTGTGAGCAGCCTTTATCAGAAACAACGTGGATAATATTTAGGTTAAAACACTGCTATTGCAAGAAAGTTCTTTGAAAGATTGGTACATTTAATTAAAATAAGTTTTATTTAAGATGCATTAAGGCAGTGAAATTAGTTTATTCTTATAAAAAAAAAGTGGGTCTGTTGAAAATTTCAAATGTAAGCGAACGTATTAATCACTGTTGACTACGTGACTAGCCATAAGTGAGTTAATCCTGGCGGACATGCACAGCTTACAACAAGAAGTTACTGATTACTAATGAACCTACTTTCCTCTACATGGGTGCAAGTAAATTTTAGATATGTTCTTGAAAGCTTAGATGGTAGGCAGTCGTTGACATCTCATTGACAGCAATATTATTAGAGATGAAACCAGAAGTATGTGAAACAGTTCTAAGGCAATTAAAATACACGAGTGACTAACCCGGGATTCAAATTCAGAAAATCTCACAGTTAAGATAGCTAGCAATCAACTGCTTGCCATAAAGAAAATTAGTGACTTACATATTTAAAACATACAAATTAATATAGCCTACCACAGTACAACTTCTTCACCAAATTTTAAAGAAATAGATTGATTGTTTCCCGAGATTAGGCATAAAAAGAATGCTATTTCATGTGGGGCTTTCTTACAAAATAGCAGAGAAATAAGGCCTTGCAAAGACAATTTTCATGGATATAACTGGTACTGTCAGCATACAAAGTTAGTTGAAATTTGTTTTGCAGTTTCGTAGATAAAAATTTGGAGCTTAAATGTTTATATGGCATCCATTTTGAAAATATGTGTGTGTCTGACCCTCTAAAAATTTATTAGTTTACATAGCCTGCAATAGCGCTAATTTTTAGCCAAATTTGGTAGAAATCGGGATGTTTTTTTCGGAGATCATAATTTCATTTTGTCAAGTGATACTATTTTATAAAATGACTGACAAAAGAGATTATGTGTACACATTTGATTGTTGTAATATATACAGCCATCATACATGGTTTCATTGGAATTAATTACATGGTTTCGACGATATAACATACAAATCTAAAATAACTATATGGTCACTATTTTATGAATGTCAGACACATATTACCAACACATATCAGTAATACTGGTTTACCATATTTGGTAGGAATCTGCCAATTGTTTCCCGAGATATGACATAAAAACTTTATTTATTCGTGTGGCACTATGTTAAAAAATGGAGGACAAAAGAGGCTCCATGTCGATACATGTGATGTTTTTTTATATACCCCCAGAATACAAAGTTAAGTTGGAATTGCTTAAATATTTTAGAAGATAAATGCTAAAATATATATGGCTGCCATTTTGAAAATAAGTGTCTGACATACTTCAAACATAGTTGTACACATCAACTGTGGCAGTACTATTTGATTGCCAAATCTGGTAGGAATGTGTCAAGTATTTCCCGAGAAATTACACAAAAGCTTGATTTATTCATGTATTACTATCTTACAAAATGGCGGGAAAAAGTGGCTGCTTTTTGCATATTTCCTGATTGTACTAAATACTGTCAACGTAATTTGGTTGAAATTAGTCAAATTGTGTGGCAGTTATACCAAATAAACCTAAAATATTTGTACGCCCATCATTTTGAAAATAAGTGCCTTAAAAAGTTTAATTACTCATTTTTACCTGGCATATTAGGCGAAAATTGGTTGAGTAGTTTTAGAGTTATAATTTTAAAATGTTTATTTAACATGCGGTGCTATCTTCCAAAATGGCAAACCAACAGAAATATTTACATCTGATTGTAATGCTTACAACTTGCGCTGCCAGCATACAAAATTTGGTTAAAATCGGTTGTATGGTTTCCAAGATATTAACATATCACCAAAAATTTAAAAACAGCCGCCATTTTGAAAGTTTTCGGCATGGTTGAAAACTACAAACGTCAGGTATCCTTACCTAGTGCTATATGTGTACCAATTTTGTGAAATTCGGTTCACACGTTCCAAAATTGAAAGGGGGTAAACACACACAAAAAAACAGACAGAAAAGTGATCTCATATGCCTTTCTTTCNTAAAACAATTTCTTTAATGAATGCTTGTTTAACGATTATGCTTTTGGCGACGAATTTCATTTCTCTTGGTGGAACAGGCGGACCAACTTCATAGATACGTCGCGCATGTATTAGAGATTAAAACGATGTTGATAGTTATTTTTAACATATTTTGTATTTATTATTATGCATGTATGACTGACAAACAACCTGCAGCTGCATGTTCATTACAAGAATTAGGTGTAAATATGTATACTACGATTTAAAAAAAAAATATATATTTCTAAAGGTGGGGCACGTATTTGCATTTGGATCTCATGCAAGAATTCCAAACGTTACAGAAAATACTTACCGAAGATGGAATTGCGTCTTCACGGTTAGAAATTTGCCGTCATTTTGCGGAAAAGCGTTTGTAAAAATTTTTCTACAACCTCCGTAATATTACACATGCGTTACTTCCCCAATAACGGACTTTCTGCAAATTTCACAGAACTTCCCGTAAATGTCCGTATTATTTTTTCTGTACTCACATTTTAAAAATATATACATTAAGGGAAAAAAATCTTTAATTTTCGTTATGAGAGTGTTTTACTGCCTAAAAAAATACATTTTAAAAAGTTGAAATGATTTGTTCTGGAGCGAGTTTACAATACAAAAAAAAGTTCTGGAACCCGTAGCTCTCATTACTGACCTACAGGTTCCTGTGGTTATGTTACGTAAAAAGATGTTATTTTTTCAGGCTCTTAGTAATGTTTGAGAATTTTAAGTATTGCTAGCTGTTACAGGTGCCTGATTCACTTTTGGTGTTTGAAGGAATAGGTCTAAGTGGCGAGGATATCATATTTGCCTGGTTACAGTGGCGAAGAATGCTTCCTGTAAACTTAATACTGTTCGTTTCCGAAAACCAAAGCTATAGGAAATACAAACACGTTCCTTATTTTTTACTTACGGAGCGAATATTCGTTTTTGATCATTACGGATAGCGATTTCGTATTATTAACGGTACACTCCCGTAAAAATTTCCGTGAATTTACGAAAAATGTTAGCAGTTTTGTTACTCAGTTATTTAACTAAGATTTGTAATCAACGAAGAAACCTATCACTTTCATATTAACCTTTCACTGAATTAACTTTATATAACCATTATTTTACATCTCAATTATGTAATGCGGAAGACAGTCGGATTTTTTGAATTTTTTATAGACTAAGTTTAATCACTATAAGTTGGCAAAACTTGAAGCGATACAGTTTCGCAAATAAGCGCCTTATGTAATACGCATCCCGAAGGATGTATGGATTTATGTGGGACATAACTGAGGTGTGGATGGGAAGAAAACAGGTCCCAAAACAACACGAAATGCCCAAATACCTACATTTCGGTCCATTTCAGCGAGTCCGCTATTGGTAATTTCGCTTTTTCTGACTATCTCATCGGAATTATCTTGATATCAATTTCAAATTTGGATGAATAAATTTTTTTACGAGTTACTAAATGGCGACTTTCCATTTTAAATAAAAACATTCAAACTCTCATAAGTAGTCGTCAATATGAAATACATTTCGGATTTGTTTCTAGAGATGTAAAAAATAGGTATATTTATATAGCAATTTTTAGGTAGCATGAACAATTTCCGAATGTATCAAATAAAACTGACATCACCCTTACTTCACTCACATTGACGAAACATGGAGAATAATTGGCTTGCTTACTTATATGAAGATACTGCCGGAAACGCATTTTCAAGTTTCAGTTACTGCCATTCTTTCACGGGACCATCAACGAATACGAGAAAGAACCCCCTTACCAGGGAGTTGGTTACGTATCAGAGTTAAACTTGTTACAGCTGCAACGGCCAGCACAACTGTAATTTAAACACGACACTCGAATAGTCTACCAGAACAATACACGGTAACACAACCGACAAAGGGTTATTGGGGAGAGGGAAGGAACATTCAAGCTGAACTTCTAGATGGCCGCACAAAATTTCAGGTGACCAATTATAGCAAACCAGCGACCGGAAAATTACCACCTTGACTGTAATATCTCCTGTAATTTAATGCAGTCAGGTCGTGATAGCAGTGTGTTTTTTTCCTTCCACAAACGCAACGGGAGAGTGTTAAAAAAAAACAGCGTTTAGAAAATTATCGCATTTCTGGAGTGGCTTTTTTTTATGTCTTTCGAAATTCCAGCTAGCTGAAGCTTATGGAGAATAACCGGGATGGTTGTTCGATACCCGGTTCGATCTTGATTTTCAATTCCTGCATCAGAACTGCTGTATAAGAACATATTAATTACGAGACACAAGTGGTTGATGAAATTCTAAATATGATACAATTATTGCTCTTAATACGATATATCAATAAAAAACACGTGATGTTCAAAGATTAGGTACAATATACTGACATTCTCTTAAAATTTAAACCTGATTTGTTAGTTACATTCGAGACTTGCCTATATTAAGACACAAAATAGTTGTGGGCTAATATTGAAGAGTTTCGCAAGATAATAAGTGATCATTTAAACTTCGAAGACTTGAATGTTTGTGTTATAAGTCCTATCTGTTAGCATTTTAACATATCTGCAATGAATTTGAGCTGGTAAAAAAAAAACAAATGGAACAAGTAAATCACCGCATTAGCAACGGCTTACTCAAAAGCTTTTAACAAAAACAAAACTAATGCAAAATAATTTTCACTGTTTAACAGAGAGTAGGAGGCCTAGCCTACGAGTTCTAAGCTTTTTCATATTCGAAGGAACATATGCAGTTTGAAAGACCGAAGTGTGTTTTAAGAGCGAGTTTTACTGTACCATATTAGAGTACTCGAACTCGCCTAAAAATATCTCACATTCGTGTAAACATCAAGTAACTGTGGAAATTTGATGTCCAAACTCGCTCGTTACATACCTGTAACTGAAATCTACGCTACGTTCGCTATGCTAACTATGTTCGCTGCACTACGTGGCACCACTGAAAGCTACGTTTAGCAATGACAGAACGAAACAAACATTATCCAATACGACATAGCAAGGGGCGAAAATTGTGCGCGGGACTACTGCGTGTGACCGTACACGGATAAGTTTTTAAAATATAGCCGAAAGTCAACTACACTCAAATGCAAAAAAAAAATTGATCACGCCGAAGGTGGCATCAGAGGGGCACAGGGACAGGGCATGATAATATTTATACAGAAAACCTCAAAATATTGTACCACGCCAAGAATATATTACAGGAGACCAAGAATTGCAGGATGCACTCAGAGGGGTGTTGGACTACCCGTAGCACGGAGACAGGCAGCGATATGGTCTATATGTCTGATGTTCTTCTGAGGAAGATCCTACCTCAGATGACACAACTCGTGCCCACGCCAGGGTGCGCGTGGGCAAGAACCACAACCGGCTGTCCGGTTTTTTTACTTACAAATGTTACCTAACACTTTTAATTTAACGTTAAGATCTACTTTACCTCTGTCGCTGCCAACTTTACTAGGCGCATGCAAGTCAGTGGGTCCGTTGACATGAACGCAGGACAGGGGCGGTGACCTTCATCGAATGTCGATTTCAGAAGTGCTCAATTAACAAGGACAGGAAGTTTTTGCGTTTTAAACTATATGTATGCTAGACTCCACCGTCTCCTGTATTTTCGAGCCTCAGCTTTCTGTTCGTTGGCTTCTGACGCAGCGTGTAGCCAGCTTACCTCAGACCAGGAGGCACGGGGTTCGAAGCTTGTTTACTTACAGGTCTGACGGGCATAGTCCACAGTTGGTCCGCGGACGTCTAACTGCTGATTGGTGCACGTGACCCCTCTGACGTCACAGCTCGCCGTCCCAAGAACATTCGCCAGCTTCAACTTTCGTCCGCGGACGCACGCGCGGACGTGGTACATATTATTTTTTTTTTTTTTACTTTTTATGGCGCGCAAACGGTAAAAGTAAATAATGATATATTGATGTCAAAGCGTAAACATTAAAAATATAAAACTCGCTATTTTTTCAAAGCAATAACCTTTGATCTTGCAGCCGCGAAAACGAAACTTTAATGCATAAAAATACAAAAATTTACATACTAGAGCAAAAAAATAATCCAAATGAAGTTAAATTAAAGCAAAATCAAAACATACTCACTCGCATAACACAAATTAGAAAACAAAATAAAATAAGCTAGAAATATCAATATTTACTAGTATCGCGTACAATTTATTGCCGCGCCGATTAGGGTGCACTCTGGTGCCAGTGTTCGAAAGCTTAGAAGCTAACGTCGTTATTGTAGACACGCACGTTGGGACATTTGCCCGTGGACGAAGTAGGTCCGCGCACCATTAGACTGCGGACGAGCTATTGTGGACAAAACCTTACTGGCTCAGAGTACACCTGGACGTGTCTAATTAGCTGTCAAACAATTACAGAAATAACGTATGTGTACATGTTTCAAGTCTAGCATGCCCTAAAATGAATTAACGAAATTTTTCAGTACTTACCAATTATAGGCTCTTCACGGTAAAGTTACACTTTTGAGACCCTAGCTGTTTTTTAATTTCCGTCATGTTTTATCCTTCAACAATATTTTAAAATGAGTATTGCCATGTAAGTAATAAATATAGTTTGTATACTCCACTGCACTCAGAAGTTAACGTCTTAGACTAAAATAAAAAATATTTATTAGTTAATATTCTAAATGAGAGGGCTTTCAAAAGTGCTCAACTTTACAGTGAATGAATGACCTTTAACTAGGGACAGGTGTTTTAGCGAAAAATTTTATGGCCATGCTAGACTTGTATATTATACGTCCACAACCACAACTTTCTATGGTTATTGTTCGCGTGTCTACGCGAGAAGACATTCTTATTTTATTGAGTCAATCAGAATAAAGTACCCCGATAGTGAACGTCCACGATTCGAGGACCGACACTCAAGGCACGTGACATTTACAATCATCCAACCACGAAAGTGCATATGAACTTAAATGTTTTGGATTACAACGGGTATAGAAATATTTTCGCGAAAAACACCTGTCCCTTAAACAGTTAAAAAAGGCCTTTAGGGGGAAGTACCTTTGCCATCTTGGATTTACTTTTTTCCTCCATAATTTAATTTTCGGAGTCAATATTAAAAAAACAAGCGCGTCAAGGCATAAGGAACATTTTAACAGTTATTTCGAAACCCCACTTATTTCTCTTAGATGATTAGTTTCACATCTGTAACCGTAATCACACATTACCTAATTATTTAATAATTTCAATCCCACATGGGAAAATACAGGTATAACTGAAAACCTACAAATTTCTNATACAGGTATAACTGAAAACCTACAAATTTCTAAACAATCGTTATGTAGTCCTATATGTCATGTCCAGCTTTGATTTTTTATTTCTGGTCATACATTTTCATTACGAAATATTGTAAGAAAATTGGAAGATGGAGTGGATACTACCCCCTTAATAAAGAGAGGAAGGAGTGCGACTCACCTTCGACGTAGAAGTAGGTGGAGGAGTTCTTGAGGTTGTCCATGAGCGGGCTGACGGTGTCGAAGGTGAGCGTGCGCAGTTGGTTGTCGCGCAGGTCAAGGTGGTGCAGACTAGACGTGTGCGCGAACACGCCGCCCCCGAGGATCGTGAGGCGGTTCTCCGCCGCCGTCAGCCGCCCCAGCCTCCGCAGGCCGTAGAAGGCGCGCTCGCCCACCACCTCCAGCCCGTTCACGTCGACGTCGACCTCCTCGAGGCCGGGCATCTCCGCGAACACGTAGTCGCCGAGGATGGAGATGTGGTTCTGGTGGAGGTCGAGGCGGAGCAGCGAGCGCAGCCCGGCGAAGGTGTCGCGCGTGACCACCGTCAGCTGGTTGTCGTACAGCTCGAGCTCCTCGAGGCGGTGCAGGTGCGCGAAGGCCTTGTCGTGGACGAGGCTCAGGTTGTTCTTGGCCACGTACAGCTTGCGCAGCTCCGGCAGCCCGACGAACACCCCGCGCGGGAGCTCCGCGATGCGGTTCTCGTCGAGCGACACCATCGTCAGGTTCGGGAGGCGCGACACCGAGTGAGGCCTCAGCGTCACGATGGAGCTGCGCGAGAGCGACAGCTCCTGCAGTGACGTGAGGTTGGCGAAGGCGTACGGCGCGAGGTCCGGGATGTTGGCGTACTTGATGTCGAGCACGCGGAGCTTGGGGAGGTGCGCCAGGGCGCGCGTCGGCACGAACCACAACCGGCTGTCCGGCCGGCTGTTGAACATCAGCTTGCGGAGGTTGGGCTGCGTGCGGAAGACGTCCCACACGGGGTCGTTGGGGTCCTCGGCGCGCAGCGTCCAGCACGTCGAGTCGGTGGCGTTGCGCAGCTCGGCCGTGTTGCAGTAGCAGTAGACGTCGAACTCCGACTGCAGGTCGCAGATGTTCTCCTCGGGCAGCTGCGCGCTCGAGTCCTTCTCCTTGCGCCGGCCCTTCTCCTTGCGGCCTTTCGCGGCGCCACCGTGAACTGCCGTCGCCATTAGGAGCAACGCCAGCAGCCACCACCTCGCCATCCTGCTGCAACACACACAATTCACGACCTTATAGTCCATCCCTCGCTTTTTTTGTTTTATTGCGACCATATGATATTTTTTCATATAGCCCGTTCGCGGTTACTTCCAACTTTTCCGAAGCCCTGCTAAAGTTCTAATTCCAGGATATTCCTCCCCATCATGCAAACAAAGCTTAACCGAGTCTAGGGAATTGCACAAAAACGGACAACGCACCACATTCGTGCGCACACAATGTAATTATATTTTGCATAACAACTATTTGTTACTAAACATAACCAACACGCCTATTTTCTCACTGGTTTATTCATATCAATAATTGTTGAAATTGCATAATCTATAAATAAAACATAAATAAAAATCCAATTTAACCACATATAAGGTACTTCCATGTTAACGTGAGTGTAAAACGCTTGTGATACACGATATATATCGGGAAGAACCAAACACGGCGTGTATAAGAGAGATTTTTCCAAGGTTTGGTTCTAAAAGTGTGAAGTAACCGCGAGACTATACATAAGAGTACATATACCTTTGAAGTTTAATGGCCATGGTGAGTTCATGTTATTATATTGGTATCATTGGATAGTATGCATTGCCCACCATGAAATAAAATAAAAATCGTATGCGCACACGCACACACGCACACACACAGAACTCTGCAAAACAAAAAACGAATAAACCTTTCACAAAACCACAGACAGATAAACAGGTAAAGCTGTTTCCTTGTCAATAGAAAACAAATCTTTTTATATATATATATATATATATAAACTACAAAAAGACGTATTAACAACTTATTACAAAATAGGACACAAAAAAAAATAAACCAAAAGGAAAGAGAAAACGATATGATGAAAACGAAAAACCGATACAAGTGAACATACAGTGCAAAAAATAAAGAAAACTAATAGCGGACACAGCTGAATAATAAAAACTAAAAACGCAAATAAAAATAGGACAAAAACCACAATAGCACAGAAGTCAATAAAAAGTATTCTTTGCCAGATGACGAGTCCAAATATTTCAACACTAAGAACAACACAGGAACCACAAAAATAATCAGAGAAAAGAACACATAAGCCAACAGAGGGGAAACAGAACAACAAAGAAATGATAACACAATAAAAATTTAAAGTTTTCAGAACGACGTTTCGGGGCCTGGAATCTGTCCCCATATTCAGGCAAGACACTGGACTATATCAATGAGAATCTGTCCACTTCTTCTGGTGAGACGAACAATCGCAGTAGACTCGCCGAATTTTGCGTGTGTGCGAATTTTATTTTATTTAGTCTCATGGTCGGCAAAGGACACAGTACAATCATACCAAAATAATAATAATACTAGTACTAATACAGGTTGTTCACGGTAAATTGCGCACTTCTGAATGCCCTGATTAATATATATTTGTAGGCACATTGTGTATATCTTCCGCCATGGGAACATTTATTATTGCCATGGGATTGATAACTTAATTCATGCTTTGATCAAAGGAAACTGGGAAATTATTAATAAAATAAATATTTTACGTATTTGCTAATTTTACGCTAATGAACATCAAAAATGAGATGGCAAAAAAAGAATAATTTTGGTATTTAGAAATGTTTACCGTACACTTTTAATTTAACGTTAAGACACGGAACTACTTTCCCTCCGTTGCTGCCAACTTTACTGGACGCATGCCAATCAACGTGCCCGTTAAAATGTACACACGTTGGGGCAGTGATATTTTCCAAAGGTTGGTTTCAAAAGTGTTCACTTTACCGCGAACAGCCTTTATCTATTCCACTTCAATGCTAATGCTGGTGCAGTTCACTGATGCCAACCTTCAACATTCCTCCCCTATGAGTTTGAGAGTTTGATTAACCTTGGAGCACAAATTGAGACGACCATTATTAATATTACTGTTACATTCAACCCATTCACACCCAGTGTGCACAATTGTGGACATGGCGCCCAGGAAGGTTATTTAGGCAGATGCTGTACTGCACGAAACCGAGTGGCCAATGATCTTCTCTGTAGGTAGCCTATTCGGAAACCGTGCTACTGGTCTAGATTATGACTGGCTCATATCAATGGAGATAAACACACAGCCTACAGTTCATTGGTTACGAAAATACAAGTGCTAAGTTTCCTTAAGAACAGCACTCGTCAAATTTTCTTATTTGCAACACCAAAACACCATAAATCAATGTTGGCCTGAAAAGGTTAAAATTAAATACGTTCAGTTTGAGACCCCTTAGTAGGATCTGAAAGGTGATTTTTCTTCCAACAAAGACTTAAAAATGAGTTCCCAACATTGACGGTTGTCTCTAAAACCTATAGTATATTGCTTTCACTCAAATCTTTTTACGCTACAGTTTGTGACCCTTACTTTTAATGGTTTACTGTGATATTAATTAGCTCTCAGTTGCTGGATAATTGAATGTTTAAGTCAATAACCATTATTATTTAATGACACTTCCTTTTGTATATAAATATCTACGTTTTTCTTTGTGTTCTATCGTCAAGTTCTTTTCCTCTAATTGTTGTTGATGTTTGTACATTTCTGTCTGTTTTTGTATTGGCGTACATACTGCAATACAATTTTCTGTATGTATGCTACACATGTCACAGACTCCTGGCCGTGAATGACACAAAATATGCGTTACATAAAATTAAACTATGAACGGGATATAGGTGTAAAACATCCCACCGTAAGTTAATGAAATACTTTTTTTTTTAAATAGGGGCCGCGGTGGATGAGCTGTTGGCCTGATCGCCTCTCACCAAGGCGAACCGGGTTCAATCCCCGGCCGGCTCGTTCCCGGATATTTGCATGTGGGAATCGTGCCGGACGAAGCCGCCGGTCGGCGGGTTTTCTCGGGGATCTCCCGTCTCCCCCGCCCCTTCATCAAGGCGCTGATTCATACTCACATTAATCTACCTCAACCGCTCTCAAGACCTCGCCGTTAAGAGCCGCCCGAATCTCTTCACTTCCCTTTTTAAAAATATTTTACTGATTGTACACTCTGACTGAAGGAAATATCTTTCTTACAAATTTATTACCTTGAGTACAAAAATGCGTGTAGCGAAATTTTATGATTATGTGTGATTGGTGTTCCTGTGCAAGGTATTTAAATATAATTAAGTAGTTTACAATGTTTTAAAGCAGTTTTATTATTTTATTATTGTCAGTAGATTGAGAAAGAGGAATAAGTAACATGTACGATATTGCGAAGCTAACACATTTTATCATAGTTTGGATGTAAAAGTAATTATAATGGAATGGCGCTTGTGTTTTCTTTAATTAAAAGTACAGCACGTAAACGTATAAAGGAAACCTCGGAGAGAGTGGCTTATTACATTTCGTACATAACCCTGTCATCGAATATTTCACGATGGTTTAAATGTTTTACGACAAGTTTAAAATGTTTTACGACACTTCTAAAATGTTTCAGTACCTGGCATCAATTTAACGGGCACTTCAACTATCTTAACTACAGCCGTTTTTGCGGGCTTAGTTGGAGCGTCTAAAAGTCATCAAAAAAATCGTAAATACTGTAAAATATCAGTCTGTTCAAATTTTACGAGAAATAAATCAGTTAAATTTCAGAAATTATGTTAAGCACACTACCACCCAGTGCCAAAAATCTTTAATCAACAACTTCGTCCCTTCGAAAAAGGCCGACGATAACTATCAAATAAAGAAAGTTCAAACCCCTTTCCGCTTGTGTATTTACATTTTGGTGACATTGCGGGCTCTATTTTGAATAGATCTTAAAATTATAAATACTTTAACTAGCTTGATTTCAATAGTACGTCCTACATACGAGAGCATGCCAAAAGAAAGGTTCCCTCTGCGTTATGTGTTGTAAGAAAAAAATGACTCTTACAAAGCTAACTGACACACTTATTCCTAATTTTATACATTGTTGCCTAGACGATTTATACAAAGATCGCAGCGTAACAAGAGCACAGATTAGATACGAATCCAGAGGCGAAACTCTCGCGTACACCGCGGACTCCAACATCACACGCCAGCAATATGTGGGGACGCCGTTCGCCAATCAGCGCCTGGTAACTTGCTCGTCAGCAGACAGTCCAGCCAATAAGGAAGCCTTTGACAGCACGTGGTAGCCATTCAGGAACAAGGCACGTTCCGCAAACTTCGCGCAGCTAATCCGCCCACATAAAAAAAAACACCACGCCGTTACACCTCTCTATGCTTATGTATTCTGTAGCAAAAGCTTGAAGATTCCCTCTTGGTGGAAAGCAGGCTCTTTACGTTCCATACAACCTCGGATAGCGTCATGCAGACTTGCAATATCCCTAGGGGCACGTGTTTTTTTTTTTGCGAACATATTTCAAGACCAGTTTTACTCCAAAACACTGTAGTTCACTTGTGCTTTCGTGGTGGAATAATTTTAAATGTCACGTGCCTCAAGTGTCTACCCGCGAATCATGAACGTTCAGTATCGGAGTACTATGTTCTGATAGGCCCAGTCAAATAAGAACATGTCTTCTCACGTAAACGTGCGGCCAATAAACAAAAAAAGTTGTGGCTGTGGACGTAGGATATAGACGTATAGCATGAGCATAAAACTTTCCGCGAGGAATACACGGCCCTAAATATCCCGATATCTCCTTAAACCCAATACGCAGAACAAATATGGGCACCTGTTTTTTCGCGAAAAGATTTCAGGACAAGTNGCCGTTACACCTCTCTATGCTTTTGTATTCTGTAGCAAAAGCTTGAAGATTCCCTCTTGGTGGAAAGCAGGCTCTTTACGTTCCATACAACCTCGGATAGCGTCATGCAGACTTGCAATATCCCTAGGGGCACGTGGTTTTTTTTTTTGCGAACATATTTCAAGACCAGTTTTACTCCAAAACACTGTAGTTAACTTGTGCTTTCGTGGTGGAATAATTTTAAATGTCACGTGCCTCAAGTGTCTACCCGCGAATCATGAACGTTCAGTATCGGAGTACTATGTTCTGATAGGCCCAGTCAAATAAGAACATGTCGTCTCACGTAAACGTGCGGCCAATAAACAAAAAAAGTTGTGGCTGTGGACGTAGGATATAGACGTATAGCATGAGCNTTCTCACGTAAACGTGCGGCCAATAAACAAAAAAAGTTGTGGCTGTGGACGTAGGATATAGACGTATAGCATGAGCATAAAACTTTCCGCGAGGAATACACGGCCCTAAATATCCCGATATCTCCTTAAACCCAATACGCAGAACAAATATGGGCACCTGTTTTTTCGCGAAAAGATTTCAGGACAAGTTGCGTTCCAAAACACGCCAAGTTCAGAACCACTTTTGTGATTGGACCATTTGAATTGTTACGTGCCTCGTCTGCCTGCCAGCGAATCACGGATGGTCAGATTCGGAGAAACTAAATTCTGATCTGCTCACTCACGTGACGGGACTCCTCTGCACACAAAGGCCAGCGGCCGATAGCCAAAGGAAGGGTGCAAGTGTACATATCGGATTTTGGAGTCTAGCCTCCACGTAAATATTTTCGCGAAAAACAGGTGGCCCCGAGAACATATGAACGCATAGTCTATACGGCGGCGTGACAGACCCTATAATGTGAGCACACCCGTTTGCTGGCCGCGTGGGACTCTTGAGAACTGGTCTACCGTCTGATTGGCTGTTGCGTGCAGCGGAGTGTATCTAACTGGCTGGGCTGCTGCCAGGCAAACAAGGTACTGGGCACTGATTTACCAAGGATTTTCCGGCATATTACAGGCCGTTGACGTCATTCCACTGGTGCGTGTGGCAGCGTTTCGCGGTGGAAGGGAATTTTTTCCCTCTGCATTCTTAAAATCCTCTGTTGTCAAGACGTGTTACACAGTGTTCCCGAACAAACTGAGATCGTATGGAGCCAGGGTGCGAATTAAACCTTCTGCTGAAGGAAGGTGGGATTTTAGTGAACTCTCTAGACTTTTCGAGATTCGCGTTTTCCATCAAAGTGGCTGATATCTGCTGGTAGATATATGTACCAGCTTATATATTATAAACCAACTGCAGTGTGACATATCTCCACTCTGTGTCTAGTGCGAAATTAAATACATCGAGGGCAACACAAAAATTATACGCTGCACCAAAAACCTGGGGTNCCACTCTGTGTCTAGTGCGAAATTAAATACATCGAGGGCAACACAAAAATTATACGCTGCACCAAAAACCTGGGGTTTGACTGTCAGTATAGCTTTGTCGTCTGAGGGTTCATGTGTTTTCCAGCTAGTACTTTCCATCTGAAGTAGGCATCAAACTTCGCCGTTATAATTTTTTAAAAGGAACGGTTTCTCTCATCAGTCATCATGCATTATTATTACTCGTCAAAGAGGGTGGATTGGAAGAATCTGGGTGGCTCTTAAGGGGGAAGTATCCTTGTAATCTTGGATTTACGTATTTTCCTCCATAACTTAATTTTCGGGACGATTTTCCGTGGCGCAGTCGGTTGGCGCGCCGCCGCCAGTCGGCGGTGCGGGAGGTTCTGTGTTCGAATCATAGGTAAGGGATGGGCATTAGTTTAAGTTAGGTAATAAGTTAGTTTGTGAGTCTTCCCCTGATAGCCTTCAGGCATAACACCGTTGGACATTAATAAGCCCTTTCCCATTCCATTAATTTTCGGAGTTAATATCTAAAAATCAAGCTAGTCAAGACCGTAATAAAATATTACCTGATTTTTTAATATTAACTATGCCACATGGGAAAATACAGGTATAATTGAAACCGTATGAATTTAAAAAAATCAGTTAGTTAATCATTTATGTGAGGTCTAGCTTTGATTTTTTTATGTCTAGTCATAAACTGTAAGAAAATCTAAGATGACTGGATACTGCCCCCTTAACATTGAGGCCCTGAGAGCCGATGAGGGTGAAACGAGGTGTATGGAGCAGCGCCGGAATGCAAGGGCGGGGGAAGCGGGAGATCCCCGAGAAAACCCGCCGACCGGCGGCATCATCTTGGCACGATTCCCACGTGCGAAAATCCGAGAGCGACCTCGCCGGGAATCTAACCCGGTTCGCTTAAGGTGAAAGGCGAGTAGTCTAACCACTACACCACCGTGGCCTCTTCAATGAGGGAANGGGGGGGGGGGGGGAGATTACGAGATGGCGAATTCTCTGGAATCTCACCCATAGATTCGCACACTGGAGGGTGCCAAATCCGGACTGTAAAGAGGTTGCTCCATAATGCTCCTGTGAAGGTACTACAAAAGTTCCAAGTTGCCCATGAGGTAAAATCTAGTGAAGTTTAGCGCCTCTGAGAAACGACGTGAGAAACGGAGATTCCTCTGGAATGTAGTGAATTATTACCACGGGACTCTTTACTTACTGATACACCGAACGGGCATCTTAAATATTGATCCACCCTTGTACAGACATTAAGTGACATTTTGTCAAGGTATCTGGTGTTTATTAAAAGAGTTTTGTGTAAGTCTAGGTAGTATTACAACCATCACGAGATTTAAATTCTCTGAACAATCCATATTTTAACACTGGGTGACCAGATTAAATCTCGGAACTTAAAAATCAAGGATCTAATTATTTCGCTCGTATATTTTCATTATTTTGAATTTTTGTATGTAAGAGGCGAGATTATTTTTTTTAGAGGAAAATAGTTTTTATTAAATTCGTGTTGGAAGGGAGCCATTAAATAGTTGCTGCCGCATGCGATTCACACTTGCAACCGCATGGAAAACAGTTCTTTATTTAAACTTATCTTGGATAATAATTTTATTGATGAAATACCAAGGAAAAATGCTTTCGAGGGTATATGCCTAGTATTAACACTGTACGCAGGCAGAGGGCAAAAGTCGTGGGAGGCAGGGACGAAGATTCACACTTCGTCCCTTCAGATTAAATTCCACGCCACCCATTCCCCTTTCCTTGCCCATTCTGGTAACCCTTCCCTATTGTCTAAACTGTCGGAAAGCTGACAGTATAAATTATACACCGAACACGTGTATCGTATGCTAACCCCTTTCACGTCAGTCAACCTGGCAAAAGGGAAAGTGGAATTCAGTAACGCGTGTAAAATAATCCTATCGTAGACAGTGCCATTCTCAACGGCGGGCAAAAATTCTTTGCGGTGATTCCTTATGCAGTATGAGAAACAACTTGTAATACGACCCATGTAAAAATTAATCATTTAAAAAAAAATGCGTTTTTGAAAATAGATATTTCAAAAGTTTCTGTTAACAAATAATTAGAAAATACTTGAGATGAAATGACAAGTTCCCGAATGGCGTATTGTTGAGTTGAGATCTAAAATTTGCAAACATTTGATTCGTCTTTTCGTTTTTCTTCATTACGAAAACAGACTGTGTGTTATTTTCGTTCGTAATCAGGTAAAACGCAATACAATTTGGATTTTTATAACAATATGATTTTCATAAAAATGTAAATTAATAACGATGAGCTAAATGAGTTTGTAGAAATGAGCTGGATTTTTTGAGAGATTGGGTCTTCTGCCTGCTAGCCATGGTACCTTCCATTTTTATAAAGAAAAAGGACTGCAGTATTTAAAATCATCGCAGTTTTTAAATAACAACAAAACTTCTCAGTAGTCTGTTTTATCGTATCACGTAGTTTATAATTTTATTATTTTCAAATACAGTAATTTAAAATCTTTATTTTCAAGGATGCTTACCTCCATCAATAATGACTGCACATAACAAGATGTATTATGTTTTCGATCTCGTTTTGCAAAACAAATCATCTTGTAGCGTCTTTTACCTGGAATTCAGTACAACCATACACGCTGCAAAAAAACTTATTCATATAGGTTAATTTACGATCTTACCACATCTGGGCATAACTCAAGATTATTACAATCACGTACGAGAAATTGTCGCAGGATATTTGTCGTCGAAACTCCACACTACGTGTCCGATCTGAAAGAAATTGTAGAAGAACGTCCATTCATTTTTATAATATAAAAATTAATGTGCACCGAACTAAAGATTCTAAAAAGCGTAAGATTAAACACAGATGTAAATTTTTTTTCCGTTTCACGCTCGAAGGAACACTAAAATACTAGTATAACGTATTGCTTTGTAAGATTAGGAGAAATTGTAAAAGCATATTTCTTGAGTTTGAAAGTTTCTTAATTGTTACGTGTTTGTAAGACGGCTGAATTTTATTAGGCTGTGATGACNGAGAATTGAAATTGCTATGTTCCGTCTTTTTTTAATCGTGTTTCACGGCGACCCTCGTCTCGTTGACGACACCTTGATACCCCACACACCCGCACCTCACAACCTTACCACACCCTCCGCCATCTCATAATTCATTCCCCGTCCGATAGAGTCGCCCGAATGAATTAGGTCGAGTTGCTTCTATGGGCGGTGCCACGACTTCCTGAACTTTAAAGAAGGCATCCGCTGATCATCCTCGGGCTAACCTGCACCCTATTGGCCTACGGCAGTGGCGTTATGCAAGACTTTTGTTCTGTAGCGCCCAATGGCGCAGGTCCTTACATAACCAATAAAATTGCCATAAAAAGTTTTCTCACGTCAAAATAAATTAGAAACATTAAAATAAAAAAAAATTGGTTTAAAATACTTTTACATACGCNAAAAGTTTTCTCACGTCAAAATAAATTAGAAACATTAAAATAAAAAAAAATTGGTTTAAAATACTTTTACATACGCTTGTTTGCGACTGTAGAAGGGAAGCTGCGTTATAGGGTATTTTACGTGGTGTTTATGCAAAGCCCTGTTCCAGTATTTTAGTACTAATCACAGGCGCAGTTAGAAACAAAGATGCCGCCGCACGTCTGGCACATATATGCTATTACGGCACATTTGGCAGCATCGTCGTGCGGGAGACCTCATCGTGGAAGAAAGAAATGACACACTTTCGTCGTTATTCTTCCCGTGCTCTGAAGAGACTCTAGTCTGCGCAGGTTGCCCCATTCCCCATTCCCCGCTCCTAAGGGGCACACATCACAGTTACTCCGACTGAACGCCGGCCCGGATGGCGTCTTGCCCGTCTTACAGCGCAGCTCAATTCCTAAGGGAGATAAACGCCCTTAAAGTTTCGGTAACGGAATTTTCGCGCAATTTTAGAAACGACTGCTAGTTAAACTGTAATCTTCTATTCACACTCCAAGGACAAACTGATGTCAATACCACCCGCCAACCATTAAATTAATAAGGGTGGCCACCTTCTTATTACATACAATTGTATTATGGAAATTTCATGCGGTTTTATTAAGCAGTACACCCTACTTAAAAAAAAAAATCCCTTCCGGTTTCAAATACCTAGGACCTACAGTTTCCTTTTAAATGGCAAAGAAAGATTTCAGCGGTGACAATACAATGCCTAACATGTAGGCAGTACCTTTAACACGAGGAGGTAATAAACATCGTAAGCAACTAACGTCCACTTAAGAATAATTGCCCCAATATCGGTTGCTTACGATACATTATATCGTCGCTGCTGAAAACTTTGTGCGTTACAAAAGGAGATCAGCACTTTCTACGAGAGGACATTATTTCTTAAGTGGGACTTATTGTTCAATAAGACTGCATGACATTTCCATGTAATTTGAAGGTAAAACAAAATGTACGTAATGAGAGGATGGGCACCAGTATTAATTTAATGGTGGCGGAAGGTATTAACACCGTTTTGCCCATAGGGTGAAGATCTCTGTAGCACAAGACGTTATCCAAACAAATTGCAGTTTAATTCACGTGACGCTACTCCCCACTTGTGGTGTACAGAATGGTTCGTAGGGTCTACAGTTAATGTTAAATGGCACAGACTATAAGGTGCCTTGAAGGTTGAGGGTATCAAACAATGACTTCATCACGACTTAGGGTTTTGTGCCGGTTTATTTAACGGAAATTCATTAATACATTCCCAGAACTTTTCCGGGTGTTTAAACGTACTTTCCCGGCACCTTGTGCCGAGAATTTACTCATACTTTAACGACCTGCGAGTTCTGGCCTGAAGGGCTG
>NQII01002119.1:354639-391240 GCA_002778355.1 Clitarchus hookeri | reverse complement strand
GGTAAGGCTTAGATTCTGTGTTCATGTCCCGGGTAAGGCAGGGATTATGTGTTCATTTTCCGGGTAAGGCAAAGATTCTGTGTTCAAGTCCCGGGTAAGGCAGGGATTCTGTGCTCAAGTCTCGGGTAAGGCAGGGATTCTGTGTTCATGTCCCAGGTAAGGCTGGGATTCTGTGTTCATGTCCCGGGTAAGGCAGGGATTCTGTGTTCAAGTCCCGGGTAAGGCAGGTATTCTGTGTTCANAGTAAGGCAGGGATATCGTGTTCAAGTCCCGGGTAAGGCAGGGATTCTGTGTTCAAGTCCCGAGTAAGGCAGGCATTCTGTGTTCATGTCCCGGGTATGGGAGGGATTCTGTGTTCATGTCCCGGGTGAGGCTGGGATTCTGTGTTCATGTCCCAGGTAAGGCTGGGATTCTGTGTTCATGTCCCGGGTAAGGCAGGGATTCTGTGCTCATTTCCCGGGTAAGGCAGGGATTCTGTGTTCATGTCCCGAGTAAGGCAGGGATTCTGTGTTCATGTCCCGAGTAAGGCAGGGATTCTGTGTTCATGTCCCGAGTAAGGCAGGGATTCTGTGTTCATGTCCCGAGTAAGGCAGGGATTCTGTGTTCATGTCCCGAGTAAGGCAGGGATTCTGTGTTCATGTCCCGAGTAAGGCAGGGATTCTGTGTTCATGTCCCGAGTAAGGCAGGGATTCTGTGTTCATGTCCCGAGTAAGGCAGGGATTCTGTGTTCATGTCCCGAGTAAGGCAGGGATTCTGTGTTCATGTCCCGAGTAAGGCAGGGATTCTGTGTTCATGTCCCGAGTAAGGCAGGGATTCTGTGTTCATGTCCCGAGTAAGGCAGGGATTCTGTGTTCATGTCCCGAGTAAGGCAGGGATTCTGTGTTCATGTCCCGAGTAAGGCAGGGATTCTGTGTTCATGTCCCGGGTAAGGCAGGGATTCTGGGTTCATTTCCCGGGTAAGGCAGGGATTCTGTGTTTAAGTCCCTGGTAAGGCTTAGATTCTGTGTTCATGTCCCGGGTAAGGCAGGGATTCTGTGTTCATGTCCCGGGTAAGGCAAAGATTCTGTGTTCAAGTCCCGGGTAAGGCAGGGATTCTGTTCTCAAGTCCCGGGTAAGGTACGTGTGTATTTGAAATTGTCTCTCTAGTACTGCTTATTTTTCTGGTTACATCTCTAATGATATCTCTGTCAACAAGACGCGAAGGCCTGTCTACAATCTACGCTTTTAAGAACTTCATGAAAACTATTTACTTCTATAGTAGTGTTTACATCGGGAGCCTGACACAATGTTTTTTTTTTTTTGTTAATGGGAGATGTGTAGCAGGGGCTGGCGGTCTCCAGCCCGAATCGGAAGATCTGGGGCCGCTACTTAGGCTCGATTCGAGATTGCTGATCGTGCCCGAATGTGCACAACTCTTACGAACACTAAGCCTTCAAGCATATACGTATGTTTCTGGGAACCATGCAGAAGTCTCTCATGCATTACAACATTCCCGGTCTTCTCTATTCAAGTACAATTCTTACGCGATGTCAGAATCTACACATTTTTCACTGCCTTGACAATTATGTAGACATAAATGTGCTATTCCTAAGTTTTTAAAATTGTAATTACGATATATATGTGACAAAACCAAGCCCATCATGCGATCAGTGACCTTCTGTACAAGTGAGTCATAATAATGGTATGGATCAGCTTCTATCAACACTTTTATAGACACAGTTGGTTATGATTTAAATTCCAATAATGCTATGCCCTTGAGACTTGGAATGTACGAGAACAGCTAGGATGATAGTCTTATCTTCCATGCTTTTCTTCACTATAAGCCCACCAACCCTCCAATCTTTCCATCAGTCTTTCTATCAATCGTGCACTCTTCCAATATTTTTATTAATTTTTCGATAACTTTAGCACTTTTCCATCAATGTTCAAATTTTTCGTGCAACTTTTCAAACAAACTCGCAATTTTTCCATCAATGTTCCAATATTTCCATTCATCTTCCAATACTTGCAGCAATTTTTGATCAATCTCACAATATTTCCATCAGTATTTCAATTTTTCTTCCAATTTTCTTCCAATTTTTCGATCAATCGCACAATTTTCCAATCTTTCCTTCAATATTTCGATCACTTTAGTAATCTTACCAACAAACTCCCAATCGTTCAATCAATTTTCGATCTATTTCGCAATATTTCCATCGATCTTTCAATCTTTCGATTCCGATTTGTTAAATAGGATAATAAATACAGGTTTTCGTTTTGACATAGACTATGCCTATAAAAGTAATATAACTACTGAAACAGACGTATATGCTTGAAGGGTTAGTGGTCGTGACTGTGGAGCACTTTCGGGTACGATCGGCAATACCGAGTGGAGCCGAAGTATGGGTCCCAGGTCTTCGGAGTCGAGCCGAGGACCACCAGCCACACAGTTCCCATTTAAAAAACAATATGTCAGACTCGGAATTCACCTACTACTATCCATTGAGAAGAAAGTACGTTCATTAGTAGAGACCTGAAAAATTCGCATTTCGGGACAAGCTAGATTTCGAAACCCCGTACGTTTGTATTGCTAATGCTTTTGGTCTACCCGTTAAATTACACCTCCTGGACAACTCTGAGCCTATAATAAATACACAGTAAAATGCAGACCGAATCACCGTCATCCGCTAATACAACAAGCAACCAATGAACAGTGATATCTGTATGATTTCGCATACAAAAATATAGTATAGCCTACAGGTCATTGAACTCGCGAATTTTACAGGTATCAATTCATTACTTATATCGGTAACAACTTGTTTCAGTCTTGCAACTTATTTGCCCACGCCGACATGCCTTATTGCATTTTAATCCTGAAACATGAAACGGGATGTAAAAATTGCAGGTCAGATAAGTAAAATGCTAATAACCATGCCATTGTTTCCGTTCAACACGCAAATTTTGGGTATTTTTGATTAAGTGGACCTGCTGGATAAACCTCGTGCATCTCATTGTGCTCTATTCCAGGTATTTAGCATAATGTCATTCTATTTGTTATCAAATTTAAGTATTTCTACAGGCCTACTTAAATTAATAAATGAGTTACAATTATAATAACGGACTGACCAGGCAGTTCGCTATCCTTTACTGCCAAGGGATATGTCCCCTTTATTACTCCTATGCAGTTATGACTGAAAGAAAATGTACAATAAATACTCAAATAAAATAATTCACTAAGAAATATCATGGCTAATTTTGTCATTCCAAGGAATAGTATTTTATTTGTATGTGCATAGCGAATTTAAAGTATTGCCAATTGAGTCATATAGGCAGTATTTACGTATAACGAAAATTTGACACAAAATTAATGCATATATTTTACAATAGACATGTATGCTATTTCTACACTTTAAGTTAATATTTCTATGAATTTATGAAAGAGTTATCGTAAAAAAATTATTTATAACCCTCCCAATAATTGCGGATAACGAGGGTTCCATGAATTTCACGGAGCTTTATGTGAGTTTAAGAAGCGTACATTAAAGTAGCCTATTTTCTCTGGTTNCGAGGGTTCCATGAATTTCACGGAGCTTTATGTGAGTTTAAGAAGCGTACATTAAAGTAGCCTATTTTCTCTGGTTTTTATTATATTGGTTTTTTATGAAGCGCTGAAAAAAGCAATTTTCTTCGTGGTAGATGGGCGATGTGCTGTGCATAAAAAACAGAAAAAAAAATATTTTTTTTTGTTTAGTAGATGGGTTTGAACACTAACAAAAATGATTGCTGCTAGGTACCATAGTTATTTGAGGTACAAATGTATTTCTCTGTGTCGTCCTTGCTTTACACTGTCTCCCTAGATGCTATAATTACGAAAGTTACGAAATATTCATGATAATTAAATCTCTTATGGCATAACTAGTAAGCAATAGCCTAATTCACAATTTAGTGATGATAGCAACAAACCTGTTGATATTCACTACAACTTTAACATCGTATTACTACAGAAATGACGCTTTGAATTCTGCAGTACACCCACCGCCATAGTGCTATCTGAAGGCCTCAAAAAATACAAAAAAAAAAATTTTATATATATAATATTATTACATAAAATACGTTTTGTGAACAACATTATCGCTGTTCTTTTGTAGTTTGGTGTTTATACGTGTGTGTAATAAATCTAATTATTTTTGTGAGATGTGAAAAAATAACGTCCAATTTCACACATGTTTATCGCTGTACTAAGAGGCGATCTCAACGGCTCACATGATGATTAAAAACACAGGTGAGCTTTGAATAAGTTAGCCGTTTATATAATAATATAATATTAGGATAGTTGAGGATAGCTTTCCCCCTCCCTGGGCCTATCACTTCTCTGGCGTAAAGCGGAGAGTTATGAGGCATTACATAAACATTTTATTTGTTTTCCATGCGAATTCCTATTTTTTGCTCACATATCTAACTACTCTAAAGTAATAAAATTAGTAATCAGTAATTTTTAGCCACCCTGTGAAATAAAATATGAGTAAAATAAACCATCTCGATTCAGTGATTACAATTTGTAAATTTATAATTGTTTAGCGTAGACAAATCTGTGCATTCTGGACTACAGATTTTTACAATAATGTAGTTCGTTATATAAGGATATCGTATTAGAAATGTGATCAATTTGTTTTAAAATTATTGTTTATAAATATGTAGCTGTATTTTGAAATATAGTGTGGATGATTTGCGGTTAAGGAAAATGTTCCTACATCACGGTAGCGCGAAACTGTAATATGTATATATATATTATAATTAGTTATCCAGATTTCCATTCATATAATTTCCTTTAACGTCATTAAGTGTTTTATTAATATAAATTTTAGAAAATAGATTCAAACTTTTCTGACCGTATTTAACTATTTCTAAAACAATGTTAAGTCACAAGCCACATTGTATATAATTTGTCTATCTACTTCATTAATAATATTTCTACCGATTGAGGAAACCATTCGAATGCAGATAGGCAGAATATGGCTAGCACGCTTGATAATTTGGAAGACAAATGTGCATAAAGAAATACATAATATTTTTTGTATTGAAAAATATATAGTAACTATTAACCATTCGATCGTTTAGTCTCATTTTTTCAGAATAACAACCGTCTTATAACGGTATTACATAATATATTATGCAAGATATTTAGATTTATGAAAATATAATATTGAGCAAGAAAAACTTATTCGGAACTGAAGCACGAATCCACCCCATATGCATTCCAACAGATTCCCTTCCAGAAATACAAAAAAAAATAAAATACGTAACTAAATAATATGTAAGAAGAAGATAAAATAAATACAGTACTCCGATTATTTCCGTTAACACTGCCAAACACACTCTTAGGAAACCAAACCCAACAATACATTTTACTTTCGTGTGTACGATTGCATCAGGCCTCATATTGGGAATACTGCTCTCACTTATTTAAATGGACAGAAAGTTGGTGGCTAATCAAGAGAAACTAGCAGCAGAATTTTCCTGTTCTAAAATAACTAATTTCGTGTTAAGTATCGTTTCTAAGGCAACACGATGAACCTGAACTCGGGATGGTTACTCTCATGACAACTCGTCATTACAACGGTAATCAGTAAACGCACGTGGTTGTCTCCTCTCATCGTACGGGAGAGAGTTGATTATACGTCACTTTTTGAAGCGCCAGTCTGTGGACGGCTAACAATTCCCACTACGTCCCTCTGCCACATACTCCACGTTGACTGTTGTATACAATCACGTGGGCCCTGTGTTATCTTCCACGTACTATGTTAGTTGATTGTTTGATAGCACAACGTGCTGCGCTTCATTCTGATATTATTATCAAACGGTGTATGCTCTGTACTGATCGTCTACTGAGGTAGCGGGCGTTTATAAACTCGTGTGTAAACGTGTGTGAATTGGAATACCTACGGTTCAACTCCTGATTGATAATTGAAGTTCAACTGTGTTGTGTTATACACACAACACAGTTATACGCAGAAGGGAGCAAAGTTAAGATGATAGGGCCCTCCAGATAATAATAGGCTGTGAGCCAATTTGTTGAAGTTGCCACTAGTTCGACTTTCACACCTCATGGGTATGGCCCATGTGCCATGGGCTTCGTGAATTTCCTGGAAGTTTTAATTTATGTCAATATTCTTCAAAAATAAGATATTAAAATTTTTTTTCAAGGAAGGCGAATGTATTTCATGTTCAGCGATTTTAATTGTTATCATTTAAGTTATTTCATTATTGCTGGTAGCATCTCTGGTCATTTATTTTTGACTTTACTTCACGGGAAACGAAGAAAAGCAATGTGATTCTTCCGTTCTCTGGTATTGCAATTCATTCCTTCGAATTTCGATTTTAAGAAATTCAAAAATATTATTCTTGGAGTCGACATACTGCATTAAATGAAGAATGAAGAAGTCGAAGGAAGAATAGATGTAAAATATAATACACTTCTTTTCAGAAATAAGTAAGAAAATGGTACTGCATACAGTAGGGCCTACAAACAGTGAGGCTGAAGTAGTAGGGTAACCCAAAGGAAAAATGGAGAGTTACAACTGGGGAATCACGACGAACATCTGAGCAGTGCAAGAAGAAAGAGGCGAAACGCAGTGACGACTGTACGTCAAGTATTTCAGTGGTTCTCTACCTGTGTCCTACTCTCAGAAATCTGCAGATCAGAGACTAACAAGAATATACTTTGTGTGGTGCGGAGAATTGATGAATATACCTTGTGTGGTGGGCAGAATAGGTGAAGATAATTTGTGTGGTGCGGAGAATGGGTGAAGATACCTTGTGTGATGAGGAGAATGGTTGAAGATACCTTGTGTGGTGCGGAGAATAGGTTAAGATACCTTATGTGGTGCGGAGAATGGGTTAAGATACCTTGTGTGGTGCGGAGAATGGGTTAAGATACCTTGTGTGGTGCGGAGAATGGGTTAAGATACCTTGTGTGGTGCGGAGAATGGGTTAAGATACCTTGTGTGGTGCGGAGAATGGGTTAAGATACCTTGTGTGGTGCGGAGAATGGGTTAAGATACCTTGTGTGGTGCGGAGAATGGGTTAAGATACCTTGTGTGGTGCGGAGAATGGGTTAAGATACCTTGTGTGGTGCGGAGAATGGGTTAAGATACCTTGTGTGGTGCGGAGAATGGGTTAAGATACCTTGTGTGGTGCGGAGAATGGGTTAAGATACCTTGTGTGGTGCGGAGAATGGGTTAAGATACCTTGTGTGGTGCGGAGAATGGGTTAAGATACCTTGTGTGGTGCGGAGAATGGGTTAAGATACCTTGTGTGGTGTGGTGAATGGGGGAGGGTGGTTCGTACTGCTCACATATCAAGTGAGTATTACAACTTGGTTTCAGTCCGGTAGGCGTACTAATATTTTATTTTTAATTTACGCATGCATGTGAAATGTCTCCTTGGTAGAGTCTGTTCATGTCATTTCCAGTTTTATTTTATTGTTCTGAAAATTAACTTGCAGGCCAGAGTAATGGCATTAGCTTTTTATATTTTACTATCCGCAATTTTAATGTAATACTTTTGCTTAGTGAAAATTGTTAGTCAAGAATTTCACGAAGACCAATATTATGGTAAATACATTACATCTTCTAAAGCTTTACACGATTCCCTATTATAGATAATTAAAAAAACAACACAAATATTACTATTGCCTATTCGCGGTTTCTTCACACTTTTTGAATCTAACCTATGAAAAATCACCCCATGTATGACGTGCTTGGTTGTTCCCTAAATTTCATGTATCACAAGCATTTATACTTATGTTAACATAAAAGTACCTTATTTTTAGTTAAATAAAAATTGATAGAAACACGTCAAGCTTCCGCAACAGACTGATTTATTTGTTCCTTTTTAGCACATACATAGTTACAGTTCAATATAGATGGCGCCACTAGACGTATTTATTTTGATACCAACTACGGAATACCAACACCCCCACTTATCGAAATAAGCAAGTTATTTGGATAACATAGGCACAATACCTATCTTGTTCATAAATTTATAATGTTTTAATAAACATACCCCCTTTGTCAGCAGGTCAGCAGGCATTTCCCCAGTGGGAATATATTTAATTTTAACAAATTTATTTCTAACAACATCTCTTATATAGTGAAATCTTACATCTATATGTTTGGATCTATTATGACACTGGTGATTTGTGGCCAGTTTCAATGCACTTTGATTGTCACAATGCAAAGGAATTACACAATGACTATCAGTAAGTTCATACAATAACTTTCTTAAATATACAGCTTCTCTTGATGCTTCTGAGAGAGCAGTGTACTCTGCCTCAGTACTGGACAGTGATACTGTTTGTTGCTTCCTACTCTGCCACGAAACAGCTGATCCTGACATAATAAAGCAAAAGCCTGTATAGGATTTTCTATCTAAAGCATCACTCGCCCAATCGGCATCAACAAAACCTTCTAAGTCTAGATCAGTATTACTATATTTTAAACAATAATGTTTAGTACTTTGTAAGTATCTTAGTATCCTTTTAGCATAGTTCCAATGCACTTCGCTATGACAACTATTAAATTGGCTAAGGTAGCTAACTGAATATGCTATGTCTGGCCTAGTCAACACCGCCAAGTACATTAAACTTCCAATTAGTTCTTGATAAGGAATGTTAGGTTCACATTTTTCTGGCTTACCTATATTTAGTTTAGACTCAATTGGAGTATCAATAGGTTTACAATCAGACATATTAAATTTAGACAAAAGTTGTTCAATATAATGTTGTTGATCAACAGTAATAATACACCTTTTCCTGTCCATATTTATTCTCATGCCTAAATATTGCCTAACGGGTCCTAAATCCTTTAATTTAAATTCTGTACTTAATACATGCTTTAATTTCTGTGTCTCTAAATCATTATTTGAAAAAATCAAGAAATCATCAACATAAAGCCCAATAATGATTTTTACATCATCATACATTTTTGAAAATAAACATGGTTCACAAACACTGTTTTTAAAACCTAAATTACATAATAAATCTTTAACTCTTTGGTACCACATTAAAGATGATTGTTTCAATCCATAGATGGCCCGCTTTAATTTTAAAACTTTACCATGACTTTTGTTTACAAAACCTTCAGGCACTGACATATAAATGTCTTCTTTTAAATGACCGTTCAAGAATGCGGTAGTTACATCAAGATGAGTAATGTCCATACCTATCTTTACGCTTAAAGCAAAAAGCAACCGTAATGTGGAATGCCTCACAACTGGTGAAAAAGTGTCAGTATAATCTACACCTGGCTTCTGTGTGAATCCCTTTGCTACAAGCCTAGCACGGTAGCGCACGTTATTGTCAAAGTCAAGTTTTTTATTTAGCACCCATCGACACTTCACAATTGACACATCACCTGGATTGTCCACCAGCTCCCAAGCATCATTTGCGTCAAATGACTGTAGCTCCTCCTCCATGGCCTGCTTCCACTGATCTTTCTCTGGCCCTTCAATAGCCTCTGCAAACATAATCTCACCTGCAGCTGGAACAGTACTGGAAAGGCACATGTTACTGAAGCCATACCGCTGCGGTTGTTTCCTTTCGCGCTTGCTTCCAACTGTAACACCTGGATCTGGAACAGCCACCACTGGTTCTAGACGCTCCTCGGATGAACTCTCTCGTGCGGTTAATGTTTCATTACCGTCAGCATAATCTGATGAATAGTTCTGTGATTCTGAATCATTGTGTTCACATTCCCCCACTGAATCACAGCTCTGATCATGCTGCTCTGGTATGATTTCAGTCGGAATCCAAGTCGCAGGATCTTCAACTGTTTCCTCCATACCAAGTTTATCTTCCATCACAACTATGTCTCTGCTAGTGCTGACTGTATTTCTGCTTGGATCATACACTCTATAGCCCTTGACATTGTCCGCATATCCAACAAGTATATGCTGTTTGGATTTCTTGTCCCACTTTGCTCGTTTTTCTCTTGGAACATGAACCATCACCATACTCCCAAACAAACGAATGTGACTAAGAGTTGGTTTCTTCCCATACCACGCTTCATAAGGAGTTTTATCATGCAATCCTGAAGCAACGGATCTGTTTTTAAGATAAACAGCTGTATTGGCTGCTTCAGCCCAAAATCTTTTCTCCAGCTTTGCATCATATAATAAACATTTACCTTTCTCGACAACAGTTCTGTTCGCTCTCTCACACAAACCATTTTGTTCAGGTGTGTACACATTTGTTCGTTGATGTATTACACCTTCTTGTTTCAAATACGAATCAAACTCTTTGTTGCAGAACTCTAGTCCATTATCAGAGCGCAATATCTTTATTTTCTTGTTCTGTTGATTTTCAACTAATGACTTAAATTCTTTGAACTTAGTGAAAGCTTCACTTTTATATTTTAAAAAGTATATAAATATCATCCGACTAAAGTCGTCAACAAACAAAAGAAAATAACGAGCACCACCAAGTGAACTGACCTCCATGGGGCCACAAACATCAGTGTGTATTAGATGTAGGCTCTGACTACTGCGCTCACCCACATGTGAAAAAGGTAGCCTTGTTTGTTTCCCTTCACAACAGGTCACACAATCTGACTGTGTCACTTCATAATCGTCAGGATAAGATAATCCATCAACAAGTCCATTTTTCATCTTGTTCATATCTTGACTGTTTAAATGTGCTAGCCGCCTGTGCCACAGCCCACCACTTGCAGTTGGAGTAGCTAATAAACATCCTTGCGACTTTATCCTCAACTTATAAACACCTTCGGTTAAATCTGCAGTCGCCACCAACACATCATGCTTGTTTCTAATGTAACAATGATTGGCTTTAAATACGACACGATTCCCGTTCTTTATAAGCTCACTGACAGACAACAAGTTTGTTGTTAAACTGGGCACGCATAGTACATTTTTCACTGTAATGTGGTAATTAGTGTCCGAAATAATGTCAACGTCTCCGGAGCACAACACTGGCACCTTCGAGTCATTGGCAACAACAATCTCTGGTAAACATGGCGTTGATGTTATGCGTTTAACCAAGTTTTTATTTACCGTCATGTGTGCACTTGCTCCCGAGTCGACGTACCATTCATGTTTGTTATACTTTCCGTTAAGGAATACAACATTAAATACACAATTACTTTTCTTTAACAACGGGCATTGATTGCGATAATGTCCTTCTTCTTTACATTTATAACATGCTATTGGTTTTGATCCACTCACCTTTACTTTCGATGTTGACGTCGGCGCGCCATATTGCCTTGTTCTAGTGTTGCCCGAATGAAATTTATTTCTCGCAGCNTGCCTTGTTCTAGTGTTGCCCGAATGAAATTTATGTCTCGCAGCAAACGCAGTGCCGCCTGTCGTTTCATTTCCATGGGAAACTTCCATGTCCAGTAACTTTGACTTAATGACGTCAGCAGTTATCGAAATACCCGAATGTTCTATTGCCATAATCATGGGAGAAAAACGATCTGACAAACCTGCCAATAATAGCGATCCCACCCACTCATCACTGATTTTAAAACCTGTGCCATTTAACTTGTGTGCTGCTTCTACCATTTGCGTGACATAGGTGGTCATTGAGTCACAATTTTCAAGTCTGATAGATATCAGATGGCGAAGTAAAGTTATCTTTCGAGAAAAACCTGAGTCATCGAACATGTTCTTCAACTTAGTCCATAATTCTGCCGAGCTCCTGGTATTCTTGATATGCACATACAGCGCGGAATCGATCGTTAAAATTAACTTTGCCTTCGTCTTGGCGTCATCGGCCGGCTTCAATTCGACGTCAGGCACCGCCATGATGTAGTGTTCCATGCCTTCTAACACCAACAAATTTTGAGCCGCGAAACTCCACTCGTCATAGTTTTCCCTGCCTTTTAGTTTAGGCACACTCGCAATATAGCTCGAGGTCATGTTTCAGCGAATTGACGTTACACTATTTCAACTTTTAAACTGATAAAATCACGTAAAAAAAAGGATTGCCCATAACCTGATAGAAACACGTCAAGCTTCCGCAACAGACTGATTTATTTGTTCCTTTTTAGCACATACATAGTTACAGTTCAATATAGATGGCGCCACTAGACGTATTTATTTTGATACCAACTACGGAATACCAACAAAAATTTTATTTCTATTATATATATAATATTTTGTTTATAATTAATATGCATAAAAACAGTGATAAAATATGTGTGTTGGTAATGCGTAGTAAAAAATAGTNGTGTGGTGCGGAGAATGGGTTAAGATACCTTGTGTGGTGCGGAGAATGGGTTAAGATACCTTGTGTGGTGTGGTGAATGGGGGAGGGTGGTTCGTACTGCTCACATATCAAGTGAGTATTACAACTTGGTTTCAGTCCGGTAGGCGTACTAATATTTTATTTTTAATTTACGCATGCATGTGAAATGTCTCCTTGGTAGAGTCTGTTCATGTCATTTCCAGTTTTATTTTATTGTTCTGAAAATTAACTTGCAGGCCAGAGTAATGGCATTAACTTTTTATATTTTACTATCCGCAATTTTAATGTAATACTTTTGCTTAGTGAAAATTGTTAGTCAAGAATTTCACGAAGACCAATATTATGGTAAATACATTACATCTTCTAAAGCTTTACACGATTCCCTATTATAGATAATTAAAAAAACAACACAAATATTACTATTGCCTATTCGCGGTTTCTTCACACTTTTTGAATCTAACCTATGAAAAATCACNAAAAAACAACACAAATATTACTATTGCCTATTCGCGGTTTCTTCACACTTTTTGAATCTAACCTATGAAAAATCACTCCATGTATGACGTGCTTGGTTGTTCCCTAAATGTCATGTATCACAAGCATTTATACTTATGTTAACATAAAAGTACCTTATTTTTAGTTAAATAAAAATTTTATTTATATTATATATATTNTTTTTAGTTAAATAAAAATTTTATTTATATTATATATATTATATTTTGTTTATAATTAATATGCATAAAAACAGTGATAAAATATGTGTGTTGGTAATGCGTAGTAAAAAATAGTTCTCATGCAAAGTATTATTACACTGAGTGCGCACGAATGCGATGCGTTGTCCCTGTAGTGTAATTTTCTGGTATTATATACGCTTAGTTTGCATGGAGCGGAAAAAATATACTGGAAGTAGAACTTCAGCAGGGCTTCAGAAAATTTGGAAGTAACCGTGGAAATATTATATGTGTTGTTGTGTGACGAGAAGTGACCATCTCGCACCACTCTCTACAACCATCCGCTACTGACCAACAGCAAAACTACAGAATAGATAAGTCTGCAGAAGTGAAATGGTTTGGCGGTTCTTTTAACGTGGGCGTACTCATTCGTTGATTGGCTGCGTAATATTGTGGGAGGACGGACCTTCTGTTAGGACACTGCGAGCTACGAAATATTCCACAGCCTGCAAGATCGCTGATTGGCGAACGGCGTTCCAACATGTTTATGGCCAGTGACGCCATTTTCCTGGTGTTTACAGTTAAACTTAGTAGTGTAAGCGGCTGCACAAGTTTCAGTTCTTAAGACTGTTGCCTGTTTGAGAATTTGGTAAAGCAAAATACAAGTTCATGAAATTAGTTTTTTTTTTGGCGGTTCTGTTAAAGATATATTTATACTACCATGTACTTTTTTGAGCAGAAAAATACTTACTTCTTTGCTGTGGAAGCGTTTTGTAACATCAATGTATATATAGCCTGATTCCTGGAAATATCTGAAAACGTAATAATTAAATAAAAATTACTTAAACACAAATTGTTACATTTGACTAGATACAGAGCTTGAGAGTATCATTTCTCACACGTAGGCTTCTGTTTCAAATTTATATCTTCAATATTGGCTTCAAAAACCGAATTTAATTGACTTGTATTTCCCTACGCCAAATTCTTAAACCAGGCAACAGCCTTAACTATCCTAAGGCAAAAGCATGTGTTTGCTAGAGAGAAAACTCGAGTGTCGATATCGCTGGTTTGGGGAGGGGGTGAATACGTTGACCTGGTTTCTGAGAACACGCCACGTCTTCCACTACTCATAATCATCCCCCTCCCCTCCGACAATGTCCCACGCAACGTGAAGGAGTCGCAAAACTGATCGCGTGCCTTCTAGAACTGCGAGCCTCCCCTCGTCTATCCCTCACAGCTCTGCTCTCGCCTGGCTCAANAAACTGATCGCGTGCCTTCTAGAACTGCGAGCCTCCCCTCGTCTATCCCTCACAGCTCTGCTCTCGCCTGGCTCAAGAACGTACAACAGTCGGCAGAATAAGGGTGCATCCACCGGGATAGCCTTCGTGCTTCCATCCTCCACTAGCAACCACCACATTACATGTTCAACTCTTTCACCCGGGAAGTGTTCCAAGAGTTATTTACTACCCTCATTAACAACACTGTATAATGTCCGGCCGCTCCTACAATGGAGGATCCGAAGTCTACAGTACAACGTCTCCAGTACGTCTCCATCACAACGTCTCCTGTAAAATGTCTCCCGTACGTCTCCAGTACAACGTCTCCAGTACAACGTCTCCAGTACGTCTCCAGTATAACATCTCCAGTACGTCTCCAGTATAACATCTCCAGTACGTCTCCAGTACAACGTCTCCAGTACGTCTACAGTACAACATCTTCAGTACAACGTCTCCCGTACAACGTCTCCAGTACAACGTCTCCAGTATGTCTCCAGTACAACGTCTCCAGTACAACGTCTCCAGTACAACGTCTCCCGTACAACGTCTCCAGTACAACGTCTCCAGTACAACGTCCCAGGCGAGACCTGACGGGGATCGCAGTGTGTAATTACAGATGTTAATGTCAATTTTTTTTTGTTGGACGGTTTTCTACGAGAGAGTGAAGTGAAGGGTCTCTCCCTATTGCAAATTGTGTTCTAAGCCACATTATATAATTTTCGTTACTCAGACATTTTNAACGTCTCCAGTACAACGTCTCCAGTACAACGTCTCCAGTACAACGTCCCAGGCGAGACCTGACGGGGATCGCAGTGTGTAATTACAGATGTTAATGTCATTTTTTTTTTGTTGGACGGTTTTCTACGAGAGAGTGAAGTGAAGGGTCTCTCCCTATTGCAAATTGTGTTCTAAGCCACATTATATAATTTTCGTTACTCAGACATTTTTTACTCAAACGTTGACTCCTCGAACGTTCGCCAGTACTGAAACGGCACCATGATTAAAGTTTAGTTCCGAGAGAATATTTGCGTATTTAGCTGTACTAATGAAAACCAAAGAAAATAAATAAAAATATACCCTTGAGAATGGGACTCAACCTCTATCAGCGAAGTCCTACTTTCCATTATTCAAACCTGTCGCTATCAAAGCACATCAAAGTTTGCCTGACTTAACAATATAACGTTTTGCACCTACGAAAACATTTAAACAAACTCTGTAAAACTGTTGGGAAGTCAAAACTAAACAAAAGATGCTACATTAGAGGACTTTTGCAACGCAACTGNGCAAACTCTGTAAAACTGTTGGGAAGTCAAAACTAAACAAAAGATGCTACATTAGAGGACTTTTGCAACGCAACTGCTACAGAGTACACGATTGCTCGAGAACGAATTTAAGGTGATGTGTTCTCCGCGGTGATTAGTTAACAATGACGTCAGTTTGACAGCCTTTCTGAATCTCCCAGATTTTCTTTTCCTTGCCGCGTTTTTTTACAGCCTTATCCGTAGACCGCGTATCAATCTCCACGCATCTCCAGTCAGTGACTTATGTTAGTTGCCGTTCCTATCCACAAGTCCCCGGCTGTTACGTCGTGGTTCTGCCTCTCTACCTCTTATAGGAGTGCCCAAGCCCGTCATAGTATTTGTTGCAGTGCGAAACCACTGGACTCGCATACGGGAAGACACTGGTTCTATTCCCGGTCCGGTCATCCTCATTTGGATTTTCCATGGCTTCATGAAATCACTCCAGGCAAATGTTAGAATGGGTCCTTTTAACATGCCATGGCCTATTTCTCCCTCGAGTCTGCTTGTGTGAGCAACATACTCCGTCTCTAATAATCTCGCTGTCGACAAGACCTTGAGCCCTGCCTATTCACCTTATTTTCGTAACATACTGTCATCCATTGTCTCATGAGCTTGTGTTGTAACCTTGAACGTGATCGTAGCGAAAAAACCGAGGGCGGTGCAGGCAAGCCTGAGACCTCTGAAATTATAAAATTCGCCTTATTCTGGGATTGAACTTCGCTTTGGCCTGCAAAGCTGTACCTAGGAAAGACTAAAGTTCTAATAATTGATCAACTGTGTATCAATCGAAAAATTATAATGTTTCTGAATTTCTTATGTAATGTTGTGGCATTTAAATCAAGGTACTGAAGATATAGACTTGTGTTATATAATGTTTGCTGTCATTTTATGCCCCATGAAAAAAAGAAATACCGACACAGGGATATTGTTTTGATATGGCTGTACATTATTCAATGCCTCCCTTCCCCTCCCTTTAATCCAGAAGCGCATACCTTCCCCCTTCCCCTCCCACCACCTCAAACACAACTTCCAAGGGCATAAGTCACAGCAAGGGTGCACGCAGAGCTCTTCGCTTCCAAGAACAAATCAGCAATTCACTTGGCGTGTTACGGTTTTGTGTTCAAGCTCAGTTCCTGCACTGCAGTGTTGCGTTGTGCATGCTGATGTGTCACTGCAATGTTCGTTTCGATCTCAAGTAAAACTTCTCANCCTGCACTGCAGTGTTGCGTTGTGCATGCTGATGTGTCACTGCAATGTTCGTTTCGATCTCAAGTAAAACTTCTCACCTGCGGTTGAAAAGAAACACGTAAAACGAAGACTTCACTCGTGAAGAGATAAGAAACTCGGAACAACTACCGAAGNAATAATCTCGCTGTCGACAAGACCTTGAGCCCTGCCTATTCACCTTATTTTCGTAACATACTGTCATCCATTGTCTCATGAGCTTGTGTTGTAACCTTGAACGTGATCGTAGCGAAAAAACCGAGGGCAGTGCAGGCAAGCCTGAGACCTCTGAAATTATAAAATTCGCCTTATTCTGGGATTGAACTTCGCTTTGGCCTGCAAAGCTGTACCTAGGAAAGACTAAAGTTCTAATAATTGATCAACTGTGTATCAATCGAAAAATTATAATGTTTCTGAATTTCTTATGTAATGTTGTGCCATTTAAATCAAGGTATTGAAGATATAGACTTGTGTTATATAATGTTTGCTGTCATTTTATGCCCCATGAAAAAAAGAAATACCGACACAGGGATATTGTTTTGATATGGCTGTACATTATTCAATGCCTCCCTTCCCCTCCCTTTAATCCAGAAGCGCATACCTTCCCCCTTCCCCTCCCACCACCTCAAACACAACTTCCAAGGGCATAAGTCACAGCAAGGGTGCACGCAGAGCTCTTCGCTTCCAAGAACAAATCAGCAATTCACTTGGCGTGTTACGGTTTTGTGTTCAAGCTCAGTTCCTACACTGCAGTGTTGCGTTGTGCATGCTGATGTGTCACTGCAATGTTCGTTTCGATCTCAAGTAAAACTTCTCATCTGCGGTTGAAAAGAAACACGTAAAACGAAGACTTCACTCGTGAAGAGATAAGAAACTCGGAACAACTACCGAAGTCAGAAGTAATTTAATTCAGTTCGATCAGTTCTTTAACACTTCCGGTATAGATGCTTAACTCGATATTATTCTTCATGTTTTTAAAATAATTGATCTTTTAGAGAAATGTCCTTCTAAAGTGGCAACTTATACCTAGATCAGTAACATTGTTTGCGAATTAGTANAATTGATCTTTTAGAGAAATGTCCTTCTAAAGTGGCAACTTATACCTAGATCAGTAACATTGTTTGCGAATTAGTAATCCACGGTCAACTAAGCCTTGCAGTGAGCAACAGTACCGGAGAAATACAACATCCACTTGCGTTGTATGCACAAGTGCGTACAGTAGGTCTGAGTTTACATATGGCGTTTGTTTGATTCCGTGTCCGATTTAACCAACGTATTAATTCTAGAACGAAGCGGTTTGTACCAAATGTTTCCTTCTTCTAAGCCGCAGGTGGTAAGAACATTGTCACAGTACTAAGTTCTTGATTTTGTTAAAACTTCGTTTGAATTCTGAGGTTTTCTCTTGGTGGACAATTTTTTTGGCAATGAGAGTGGACGAAAAATGTTTTGATGAACTCTGATCAGGAATCCCGTGGCTGGTGGCTGTTTTCAGATAACAATAAGAGGTTTAAAAACAAGCAGGGACTATGAGTTTATTTTAGAAATAACATATAATAGAAAATGACTTTATTAAACCAGAATCGACGAGTTAGAGTTAAATTAAGGTTTTAAGATTCAGCCTGCAAGATTCTGAGTAAAAACATGTTCAGGATTGTTAACAACAAATGTTGCATGTATATTTCAATAATTTTCGGGATTCAGGTCCATTAATACACAAATAATGACACATTTATGCCAACAATTACAAGTATATCTTCCTTAGTAGATGTTTACAAATTGATGAATAAAACTANAATAATGACACATTTATGCCAACAATTACAAGTATATCTTCCTTAGTAGATGTTTACAAATTGATGAATAAAACTATTCATGATACACGGAAAAAGTTAATCAATTATTAATTTATGTCTCGGGGAAACAGACAGGTCAATTTTATTCTTAATAATTGTTTGTAACAATTGGAAGATGTTAAGTTGATTTTGACGTATTACAGAAGCTCTCATTCAATTCCTCACGTATTGTAAAATGTTATTTCCAGCTTAGCCTAATTCTGTGATAAAGTGTGTTAGTCCAAATAGATTATTAGGCCGAAATGTTTTAACCAATGAAATGTGCTTATCTTGTTTTTAGAAATACTGGAGAAACACAACCTACCACTACCTATCGACGTTATATCGACTACATATCGACCTAACGAAAAGCTACCACTACTTATCGACGTTCACTTAAACAGGAGGAACCTGACTTGCAAGCAGTACAATGGCATCTGATAATCTTTCAGGAGGCCAAGAACCCCAATTGATATTGCGTAGATTATAATTAGGAAGCACTGTTACCGAGAGGATATAACAATACGCTGACTGCTTATTACTCTTTCTTTTACTGTACGTCCATAAGTTCGCATACTGATCTTCACATTTATGTGTTTCGACAGAGTGTTTCTTATTGGCTGTCACTCCACTCGACTGAATTGAATCTTCACTGTAGCAAACTCGCTGGGGGAGATTTGGGAATTAACGCGAGTAAATATCGGTTTCCTGCCTAAATATGCGAGTCCTGTAGTGCAAAGCCAATCTCACCTATATACGCGTGCACGCCTGTTTTAGTTTTCCTTCCATAAACCCTTCTATATTATAATGGTTTCTAAAACGTTAGCATTCCATGGAATTGTCTTTCTCATTTTGGAAATATATCCCTATATACAAGATGTTTCGTGTCGACATGACCTGACAGAAAGAGCTTATCCCTAGACTCAATAGGAGTGAAACTGATATATCAACATTGGTTGTAATCACAATACTTTAGGATTTAGAGGATGGTGAATGTNAATAATGACACATTTATGCCAACAATTACAAGTATATCTTCCTTAGTAGATGTTTACAAATTGATGAATAAAACTAATTCATGATACACGGAAAAAGTTAATCAATTATTAATTTACGTCTCGGGGAAACAGACAGGTCAATTTTATTCTTAATAAGTGTTTGTGACAATTGGAAGATGTTAAGTTGATTTTGACGTATTACAGAAGCTCTCATTCAATTCCTCTCGTATTGTAAAATGTTATTTCCAGCTTAGCCTAATTCTGTGATAAAGTGTGTTAGTCCAAATAGATTATTAGGCCGAAATGTTTTAACCAATGAAATGTGCTTATCTTGTTTTTAGAAATACTGGAGAAACACAACCGTGAGTGCAGCTACCACTACTTATCGACGTTCACTTAAACAGGAGGAACCTGACTTGCAAGCAGTACAATGGCATCTGATAATCTTTCAGGAGGCCAAGAACCCCAATTGATATTGCGTAGATTATAATTAGGAAGCACTGTTACCGAGAGGATATAACAATACGCTGACTGCTTATTACTCTTTCTTTTACTGTACGTCCATAAGTTCGCATACTGATCTTCACATTTATGTGTTTCGACAGAGTGTTTCTTATTGGCTGTCACTCCACTCGACTGAATTGAATCTTCACTGTAGCAAACTCGCTGGGGGAGATTTGGGAATTAACGCGAGTAAATATCGGTTTCCTGCCTAAATATGCGAGTCCTGTAGTGCAAAGCCAATCTCACCTATATACGCGTGCACGCCTGTTTTAGTTTTCCTTCCATAAACCCTTCTATATTATAATGGTTTCTAAAACGTTAGCATTCCATGGAATTGTCTTTCTCATTTTGGAAATATATGCCTATATACAAGATGTTTCGTGTCGACATGACCTGACAGAAAGAGCTTATCACTAGGCTCAATAGGAGTGAAACTGATATATCAACATTGGTTGTAATCACAATACTTTAGGATTTAGAGGATGGTGAATGTNGCTCAATAGGAGTGAAACTGATATATCAACATTGGTTGTAATCACAATACTTTAGGATTTAGAGGATGGTGAATGTTCAGAGAAAGTAACATAACATTGACTGTTAGGAAACTACGGAAACACGTGGCGTGGCAACAATGCACTCTCTACCGCATGCAATGGTAGGAAACGTGCATGTGATTGCTTTATTTACGACTGACGAGACACGCGCCACCGTTCAATGCCGCGAACGCGCGCTTCACGTTGGTTCGCTCCTGCGGTTCATCACAACACTATACGTTCTACGAGTTATCCCACGCAGATATTACATTGTTTTACTCCTGTTGACCCGCGTAATCAGCTCCTTCAGTTCGACCGCATCGTCACAAATAATCATGTATATGGCGAGGCGTATCTCTTGTGTTGTGTTATTTCATCCTCAGGGAACATTAGAGTTTGCGGCATTTCTGAAACCATTACCATATTTGCCACAGGCCACACTTTTAGTTTCAGTCTGATCTACATTCCCTTTTACGTAAAGGGGATAACAAGGACGAGAGACTAAATGTTCTGAGAATGTTCGTATAAAGGAGCTTCACTGGCTTGCCCGAAACTTAGAAGAAACCACTTTTCCAACTACAATACATCATGTGCGTGGAATGTTGAAAGTTTTCAGCATTGTCTTCTGTTGTATAGCTATCCCACAACCCTTCTAACTCGACACATTTGAATTTCTTCTGGTCACTTAATCGGTGCCAATAACAGTTTCATTCACACACACATATTACCTTTTGTCGACAAGCGTTCAACCGCTTGCTGTGCCGCTTAACCAGTTCCATCCGCACATCACTTTCAACAAGGCAGTTCCTTGAGTGTCGATGAAGAAAGACTTCTGGATAAAATTTAAGCAAACTCCCGTCTCTTATTCCGCGTAGTCCTTTGATTTGACAGAGAATAGCTAAGTATACAGAAGAAAAATAGCGAAACGGTTACTTTGATGTGGGCGACCCTGTTCGCTGAATGACCACGCGAGTCTCTGGAAGAGGCCAGGCGTCTTATTAGGCACTCACTATTGGCTGGACTGCTTGCTGGCAAGTACGTTACAAGAAGCTGATTGGCCAACGGCGTTCCGACATGTAGCTGGTCAATGACGTCATTTGGCTGGCGTGTGCGGCTGGAGTTAGTAATATAAGCGGATATTTCGTTTCAGTCATCTGAAGTATGATGTGGCTTTGATGCAACCCCTAGTTTGCATTTTTGTAAATAGTTTGCCAACGAATTGTAAAGGGGTGTTTTATATCTTAACCCATTCAGACCTAGTGTGCACAAAAGTGTACATTACGCATGTGTAGGTGATTTTTGGTCTGTGCTGCACATTTTATTTGGCGGAAATTCTTTTCAGCTCTCGTTCTCATAATTTGATAGATAATGGTGCACAATTTTAATTATTACAGCTTTAAATCCATTGCTTATGTTATTACTTACCACATCTCCAAGTTATTTGGATCACGGGTTGCTAGTTATATATAGTTACCCTCGTGTAAAAACTTCAGAACTCCATTCTTTTTTGAAATTTTTTTACGCCATAGTAACCAAAAAAAAATCTACTGATTGCCCGCGGAAATCTCGTAACTGCATTAATGTTTAAAAATAATTTACAAACAAAAAACATAAAATTCGTAACTGCGTTATGAGATTTCATACAGCGGAAAGCTCATACGCCAAATNTAATTTACAAACAAAAAACATAAAATTCGTAACTGCGTTATGAGATTTCATACAGCGGAAAGCTCATACGCCAAATGCCAATTTTTATAGACTATTCACCCCGGTAAACTGAGCCCTTTTGAAAGCCCCGCTTAAGATATAGTTGTATGCACGTTGTGTATTATTCCGCCAACTGTAAAATTAACAATGTCATAGGCCTGTTTTAATTTTTTTTGTACGTCGGTCAAGTAAAACCGTAAAACTATTAGAGAAAAAACTTTTTATCAAATACGCTTATTATTACATTTATACGCGTTAAAAAAAAGCAGAAAGTTAAATAATTTCGGTATTTATCAATATTTTTCTCATACTGAAATTCAACGTTAAGGCATGTAACTAGTTGCCCTCTGTCATTGCCAACTTACCTGGCGCATACCACTCAGTGTTAAAATACACTGATTGCGATTAAAACNTTAGTTGCCCTCTGTCATTGCCAACTTACCTGGCGCATACCACTCAGTGTTAAAATACACTGATTGCGATTAAAACTACAGTCCCAAGAAGAACGTGAGCTATCACGACCAGATATATTTGACAGAATACCCAACACACACAGGTGACGTAATTACTCTTGCAGCTCGGTATTACGTACAGAACATGAGGAAATCAGTGCTGTGTGGCACCACCATGGGCGGCAATAACTGCTGCTAGACGACGCGGCATTCAGAGGATGCGACATTAGATGTCCATCTGGTGTATGCTCGGCCATGCTGCAAAGTTCATCCGTTGTGGCTGCGGGTGTTCTGTGGCAGGCCAGTCGTTTTACAACCATGGACCACACCTTTTCGATGGGCGAGAGATTTGGTGAACGCGCATGCCATGTAAGCAGTGTGTATTGGGGGTCATCCAGGAACCGTCGGACTATGTGTGCTACATGTGGTCGTGCATTGTCCCGTTGGTACAGACATTTATAATGACCCTGAAGATAAGGAGCAACAACACGATCCAACAACTCGCCACCGGAGGGAGAGAAACCACGTGACACTACTGGCTCTATACATACCGAACTGACAACATGCTCTCTACTACAGCGCTGTTAAAAATCGCGCAGTGCGATTTACTTTTTTCGACAGAGAATGTGCACACACGGAGCAGCTCTCGCCCAACCGCTCTCGGCCGCTGTTACTACTGAACTGAACANTTTCGACATAGAATGTGCACACACGGAGCAGCTCTCGCCCAACCGCTCTCGGCCGCTGTTACTACTGAACTGAACAACAACGCCCCTTCGTGCAGCGACAGTGGACCCTCCTGACTCGCCCAACATGTTTTCGACTTCTCTGTGTACCATTTTCTCATTTGGATTCCGCTATACAGCAATGTGGACTGGGCGCGAGCCGAACTGGACTCCGATGGCATCTCATATTATAACTCGAGAAGCTGGGCCAGAATGACTGTCTATAGTGCAGGACTCAGCCGCCAGACACGCATGCGACCATTGTGGTGCTGCAAGCAGAAGAAAAATTCGTCGAAGAAGACGATGGTGTACCATTCGTCCTTCCAGACCCGATGTTCCACCCACCATTGCCGCCGTATGCGCCCGTGGTGAGCAGTCAGAGACAGCCGCAGTAATGGGCGTCCGTATATGAGGTACTGAGGCTGCAGATGGTGACACACCTTGCGCGTGGACACAGGTGGATGTGCCGTGTGCCGGAAATCCTCAGCGAGGAAGTTTGATGTGACTGTACGTTCCGTAATCGCCATGCGAACGAGATGACCGTCCTCGAGCTTGCTGATGCGACGAGGACGTTGGCTTCCCAAACGTCCCTCAGCCCGTCCCTCTTCGACCCACTGATACCATATCCCCTTGACTTTGGACACGTTTATTCTATCAGGAGAACCTATTTCGCGTTAGGATAATACAGAATTTCAATATGTCACGATTCTCCTATGGTCAACTGCGGAATCGTGTACGTATCGTTGGCGTGTTCTTCGACGCAGCATGCTCCCTCCGCATGTACACACGAATGGCAGAGAAACACAATGCCACTAACTCTTAGTGGCTCCCAGACCTAACTTTATATAATGCTTGTTCGTGTCGACATTGGCGAACATGCTGTGCCACTCGGCTGAACAACGAATGTGCTCTACACACTCCCCTCATATGTGTACTTCAGGCACGTCTTTCTCGTTGCTGCAATATTTATGGCCAGCAGTGTATTTGCAGAAAGGGACACTGACGTGCTTCAAATGTTGATATCAAAAGTACTCAGTTAATCGTGAAAAGCCTGTAATGCAATATATCTTTAAATCTGCTTTAAATAGCATACTTGTCTAAATTATTCAAAACAATTTTGTTTCAATAAGCATGCAATTGTTTTTAAATCAAAGTTATTATGTTTTTGTCTCTGCGGTAAAATACCAGTTTTCTGGATTTACGAGGTTTCTTCGCGAGGGCAACTGCGTGACCTTGTGCGTTGAATATTGATTTCGTTGAACGCCTACCAGAGGGCAGTTAGCGTGCGGGTGGTTGCGAACCAGAATCGCGAAAAAGGAATTATTGGCACTGCCATTCCCTTTCTTTCTTTCTTTCTCGTTTTTTCTCTTTCGCGGAATGACAGCAGCTGCCACAATATAACGCATTTTTAAATTATTTCTATGGCACGTTAGACTTCAATCACGTATACTCTTGTGTTCATTTCGTGATTGGGCACAGTTGTTTGGACACGCCCTGTAGAACTCTTTAGCCAGTTATGAACCGCGAGAAATATCGTGACCGTATCACATGCAACCAAGAAGAACGAAAAAAAGTTTCTCGCCACGGTAGCAGCCAATGAGCGAAGAGATTGCAGCCCGAGCACACAAATAACTGCCAGAACAACTCACGTGCTTCTGACGATCACAAACTTCTCGTCGAGCCGTCCTTCAAGGTCGCGACCTCGTGTTTTGCGAGCTGCCCGCGACTTGCGACCCAGTTACACGGAGCGCCATTCATCAATACACGGTCGTTTCCCCCGCCTTCTTCCTCCACGCCGCAATTTCCCTCCGACTTCCTACGGGAGATTAATGGCTTGGCATCCCGGGCAGTTTGTGGCTCCCGCTTGTTCCGAGCGTTCTCTCCGAACTAGACTGAGAGCGTGAATTTACAGAAAACATTACTGCAGAGAGTAATCGATACCACATCTGGATTGGATGAGCGGAGCAATTCCACTGGAACATTGAAAAATGGTGTACTTGTGGCATGAAGTAGTTGGATACTCTAACCGGCGTGGCACATGGTTAATTAATAAATTTGTTACTAACCTTTAAACAAATGACTTACTATCTTTGAAGTTTAATGACAATGGTCAATTCAACTTATTATGACGGTATGATTGGACTGGTCGGCAATGGACCTAGTCCAATCACACCATCTTAATAACATGACTTACTAATAATACTAGCGAATCCTAGACCACATTAAAAATACTCAGAAATGTAACCAATTTTGAGGGGTAAAAAGCAATTTTTGCCCAAAAAATTGATTTCTGAAGTGATTTCTGTAGTAAAACAAGTTATTTTGTCTATTAAATGTCCGCTGACTGACCAGAAGGACAGAGCAGCAGGTGACATAATCCAAGACTGCGAATGGCTCCTCGCTCCTACGCATGAATCATGCCTCACAACGCAGATTCCTCTACTAATCCTGTCCAATATTCCTAGAAATAAAACTGCTTTAGTATATTCGCGGTACCTTCACGCTTTTTGAATCAAACCTTTGAAAAATCACCCCATATATGACGTGTTTGGTTGTTTTCTAAAATAAGTTATGTATCACAGGAGTTTTATACTTGTTTCAACATTAAAGTACCTTATTTTTTTGTTGAGTTGAACTTTTACTTATATTTTATCTATACGTTATAATGATTCGAGTATAATAAATGTGAATAAAACAGGGAAGAAATAGGTGTGTNTACTTATATTTTATCTATACGTTATAATGATTCGAGTATAATAAATGTGAATAAAACAGGGAAGAAATAGGTGTGTTGGCAATACCTAGTAAGAAATAGTTATTACGTAAAATATGATGACACTGAATACGCACGAATGCGGTGCGTTGTCCCTCAAGTGAGATTTTCTAGACTCAGTTAAGCTTTGTTTGCATGGGACGGAACAATATCCTGGGAATATATCTTTAGCGGGGGTTTCATAAAAGTCGGAAGTTACCATGAATGGACCATGCCATTTATTGTACTAACATGTGCACAGCTGGTTCTGAGGTTGCCTCACCAGATTTTAATTTTTTCAAATATTCTGACATTCTGAGGAAACAGGCATGCTTTTTTTTAAAAAAAAGTCGTCAAGGTGAGAGAAGAACCAATACCATAAACAATGTGTATACTTTCAAAAGTCAATCGATTTGCGAAACGCAGCTATTACAGCCACATTTGCGAAGACGATACGAAGCACCTTATGTGCTTGATGTCGACGACAAAAGAACAACGACAGAAGATCAACGCACCACTGTGCAACGACTATGTACGAAACAGTGTTGACAGACTGCCATGCCAGAATTGTTATGCAATGATTTGTGACAAAGCATTTTTTTTNACTATGTACGAAACAGTGTTGACAGACTGCCATGCCAGAATTGTTATGCAATGATTTGTGACAAAGCATTTTTTTTTCTTCAACTGCATATTTTTACCATTCGATTTTTGTTTATATGTTTGAAATTATATTATTGCTCATGTACNTTTTTTTTCTTCAACTGCATATTTTTACCATTCGATTTTTGTTTATATGTTTGAAATTATATTATTGCTCATGTACTAATAAATAAATGTTTTAATCATGAGTAAATAATGTAATAGCTCTAAACTTAAGATGTTCCGTCAACCGTTTATCGGCGGAATGCGGCAAAGCTTACAAGATAAGAAGTTCAAAATGTTCTCTCGGGGAAAAGAAGGAGATCTTCGGAAAAATTAAGCTGCCGTCGTCATTTTTTTTTCCACGGATGAAAATTTTGGATTTCTATCCGCTCGGTATTTAGACAGTATTGCAGACGTGAGTCGCTGGGGTACCTTTGAAACACTATTACATTTTGTATTGTTACATATACGACCTACCTTCTGAGCATTCTCATAAAGATGCAGCAAAATAATCATTTTCTCCTGAGGCATATCGTACTGTATGAAAATGTAGAGTTCTATAGACAGACATCAATTTATCGTCAAATTAATTGGGCACAGGCCATTGCAACCTCAAGGGAGCAAATCAAGAAAAAAGAATTTGAGTGGCATGTAAAAAAACTCTGACGTATTTCCGTACAAAGGCAGTCGTTACAAATGAGTACCAGATAAAGTGAGTCTGTCGTATCACAACTCAGGCATTGTTGGTCGCTCCAATAAGAAATATCTCAGGGGGGGGGGGCTCGATTTAAAGACTTCGCCACAGAAGTTAACAAATGATGGTCGAACACTCATTCGCAAGCGTCACGCCATCTAGGAATCCCTCGGAGCGAAGTCGAGATAAAGTCATGGTCGTCGATTGTAGTCGACGGTTTCCACAGTCTTTCCTCTTCAGACGTGTCACGTGTGTGATGAAGTGGCCCTCAAGGGCGGGGGAAGCGCGTCGCTGTCGTTCTTGCGACGTCTCGACTGCGGAAGAAATGTGCCGGTGCGCGGTGCCAACGCCCTCGATGTGACCCCTGACCTTTCCGCCTTCTCATTCTCACTTCCACTGGCTGTAGTTGGTTGTCTTAAGTTCATTGCTTGCACATCGTTACTTCCGATGGTTCATTATCTCACTTCCGTCAGCACTCCTCTTGGAAGATGACAGTTATTCCCTCGCAGTTTTTTTTATGGGCTAATGAAATTGTCGCCCCAATTTAACAAACGCCGGGAGTGTCTACGGGAACCGACAGTGCAGCGCATGATTTTAACGTGCTGAAAGAAAAGATACGTGTCGCTAAATTGACTGAGAGATGTAGCGCAGTAGTAGTAGACTGACCTCGCGTACAGAAGGGCACAGGTTAGACCCCCGGCCAGGCCACACAGTGCAGTCGTCCAGGTGAGTGATACGGGGGCTCTGAATCTCGAAGTTACTATTTCCCTCTGTGATGACGTCACTCTCGACGAAACATTATAGATGGGTTGTTAAGTGCCAATTTTTTTTTTTTTTTTTTTTTTGAGAAATTTTAATTTGCTGCGTGCCTCCCGCATGGTGTGGATCCATACTAAGCAGTGGTTGCCAATGCGAAGCGTGAGGCGTTGGTACTCCAAGAACGCTCAGTACTTCCTGCAAATATTTTGTGAACTATAATTTACTAACAATAGCAAAACTATGCGTGAAATAACTACTAACGCTACATTTTCAAATAAATAGCTCTGACAATAAACATTTCTTCAAACAAATTTCAAAGAGTTGTCGCAAGAAAGCGGCTTGACTTTATGAAATCGTTTGTTGTTATCATAAAAATGTCACGAAACTATTTTTTTAAATACAAATATTTATTTTCTTACGATATCTGAAGTTTATTGGGAAAACTGGAAATACATGTATACAATAATCATGCTGTGAATTTGCAATAAAAAATTAGTTACGGCGTTACAGTGATAATAAACCATTGTTTTGAGCCATAGCCCGATATTTAATTTGCTTGCCATTTTTTCAAAATAGTTTAACAAATTATATATAGAACTAATAATTTTCTTATTCGCCTTTATTTCACATTTAAAGATTAATGTACTTATTTTCACTTTATTGTACCGGCATTTGATACCATATCACACACATATATAAAACACTTGGGCAGCCTTAATAAACACCAAATACCGTGAAGTGTAACCGTCATGTCAGTACACTGGCGACATTATCCTGTCATTATTTCTGTAATTCCTGATTCTGTGACGGTTTAAGTATTTCCCTGTTTGTCAACCGCGATGACGAGCCAAGAACATAGCGTGGGACGTATGTCTACGTATTTTGTATAAACATTTTATGTTATCTGCCCAGACTATGGTATTTCTGTAAGTTAAGAGGCTATATCATCGCTTATACGGAAATGATTGGTTTTAGTGTCTTAACAGAAGATTCAGGGTCATTATTGAAATTGTTTCATTATAGAAGCATTATATTTCATGTTTCTGTGCGCATTTTTGTAAACGATTGTTAAAAGGTGTTTCCTGGTTGTCATTAAAAGATTAGAATGAATTTATACGTATAAGACATTCTCTCCTGAAATATTTTAGCCAGTTGTTTATAAAATCATTAAAAAAACATTATTAAATATTTTTATTCTTTTTAAATTTTATATTTATATATTTTTTATGGTCGAAATGAGTTAGCTGCGGTTCCACGCAAGGTACACTGGAAAAGTTGGCGAATTATGTTAGGTCAAGTCGACCTAGTTAAATGCATTTCCTGGAATGTGTAAAGTAAATAAAATTTTCGGAAGCCTGCTAGAAAAGTAAAAAGACGAGGACGTGTTTTACTAAATAATATTTCATCCATACGTAAATCATGGCCACCTAATACTTAAGAATAATGTATGTTCAATGAAAAAAAAATTATTTTTAATTACGAACTAGTAAATTATTTGTTGAAAAAAAAATTTATCAAGAAATTTAATAATATCACTTTGTCCCATTGGCACTGAAGATTCGCTAATTATTTTTTCGGCGTATTCAATTTCCTTGGAAGAAATTTATTTATTATTCCAATCAGTCAGTAGATCATGTTCTTATATCTCCCTAGTTTAAAAAAATAGTTTTACCTGTTGGCAAAACTTTAATTTACTTTACTATTCAGTCATAAGCTTACATAATGTGTCGAAATATGACATGGAATAACTTTTGAGTAGTCCAACCTCCATCTGTCAACCACATTATCTCACGACCCCTAGGAGCAAATTTTACACAATTCTAAGCTATCTCTTTACGAATTTCTTAAATTATGATTTCCCAAACTACATATTCGTATTTAGGAGACTACATTTTAAAATTATGCAAAATTATTCTTGTGAAACTCGTTAACAGTTACCTGTTTTACTTTCCATTAAAAACTAGAAATACTTAGAAGATAACGAATGTTTTATCTAATGAGACTAGCCCCCATATGTTCGGTAGAAAGAAGCTAGTATTACATATCCTGTGTCCTTGGAGAAGGTTGCTGCAGAACTTCCGGTCGCAGAAACGAGATAATCGTGGAATGGGCGGAACTATTGACTAACACACTTTGTACTCAGCAGAGATAAGAGCAAAGCTCAACTGTGAGATAAGACAGTGCTCAGTTCCCGTAAAACGTTGCTGACTCCGTCCACAAGTGCACAGGTAAGTGGAATGTGTCTTCAGGCAGTTTTTTTCCACGGTTACTTGTAGCTCAGTAGCTGCCAAGGAACCGCCCGTCTGCGCTTCAACACTGTTGCCACATCTGCGAGTTTGTACGAAACTCGAAGAAAATACAGAATATGTCAGAAAACATGTACAGTAAAATGAAGACAAGCTTATATGCCAGTTAATATGTATGTGAACTTTGCAAAAATTATTCCGCAAGATGTATTAAGTCAGTAATTACAAACTCAGCGAGACAAAATCACCAGAACAGGTAACCAAACGAACGATGAGGAAAGTAGACACAGATATAAGAAAATAACTCTGGACATACAAAACGGACAACACAGACGAACGAGGTCGTTTTTAAACGACGAGATGGTAGCGACGTTTAGAAAACGAGCACTTATTCCAAGTCTTCAGCCACACTGAATGTCGCTCGTACAACTCATGTTTCGCTCCTGTCTTCATTTTATAGGCTCAGCTCTTCGCCTGACTAAAAAGAGAAACTGTTATTTAATAACTTATTTTCTCTAATTTGCCTGGCCTTGTGTGAAGACACGTGACAGTTTCTAGCTCCTCGTAATATTTCGCCGTGCGAAATATTCCGACAATTTCTTGTAAAACTTTTCTTGCGGGCTTATGAGCAAGCATGGCGTGTATCGTGTGTTGTGTGACCACTGAGTCACAAAACACGCACTGATGACTAGTTATAAGGTGGTATTTTCAAGAGTCATTTCCAAGAATATGTGGCGTGCCGGGGAGAAGTGATACCGAGTACACCCTTGTGAGAATTATTCAGTATAGCGTTAATATTCATCATGTCCCTTATGCCATAAAGTTCATTAAATCGTGTCACGTCATCACTAACATCCTGCTATATAGCAAGCTTGTTTCGCCAAGCAATATCATGTCTGTCTCTGAGAGTCGTGAATTAAAATCCAAATTGTTTTACAAACCTGTCCAAGCCTAATTTTTTTATGTGACTTCCCTGTTGTTCACTCATCAGAATAAAAATTTTATTAACGTCAGTGTATAAAGGGAAGTGAAACAGGTATGTAGTGAAAGTTGAACGTCTCCTCGGATGTAGTCGCTACACAGCGAGCACGTAGTTAGGCAATCAAGAACTGAGCCAATTCGCGTAGGAAAAGGGTAGTAAGTCTACTCTCCGTTGTACGACGAGGAACACTCACCTCTACAGCCAAAATTCTACACATTTTCTCGTCCGTGTTAACCAAGGCGCAAGGTGAGCCGGGGCACAGAAGGAGATCAAATGTTCCATAAATAAGTTTTATAACCAGCTGCTTGTTTTCTTGGTAAATTATCTGATTTTTTTTTTAAAGAAATCTTTACATTCACGGCAGTAAAACTTTTAAAATTAAAGAATAGCATTATTTGGTAGCCCATTCGTGTTATACTCTTGGCGAATTTCTTGAATATGGATAATAATGTCAAATGTATTATTTAAAGGTTGTTTGTAGTTTTGTTTTATTTATTACCAATTTGTTTTTTTTTTTTATGTATTTCATTTTTATAGTACAACTAACTTTCTGTTCATGGCTTCGCCCGTGTGTACTACATCAAGCGGACTTTAATTTCCTTTACCGAAGGACTTCTTTGTAGACTACATTAGTGGCTTAGTCCGCGGGTGATAGGATTACCAGTTGCTAGGTGAGCTCACTCTGGAGCAGACCACGTGGAGTTGCCCAGGTGAGAGGCAGTCCTCCAGCAAGTCTCTCCCTTAACCCTTTTAGTCAATTCTATCGACACTTATATTCATTGTAAAACATACGTTGAGGGGGAATTGCCATCTCTTAAATTCGAAAGAGTACTCGGATGGAATGAGTGGTATACGTGTTATGGAAACTTATTCCCGCCATGCACATCTAGTGAAGACTTTGGCCTTAATCACATCTTTTGACCAAGCCTTCACTTGGAGCCTGGTGCTATTGCAGCGTTTTTGAAGGTGAAATTTTGGCCGTGACACAAATGTAGGCCCAACCTTGAGAAGGGTAGATGCTGTTGCTGAATGGCACTGGGTAATGGACTGGCCTCATCCATTTCTTACAATTATGTCGACAGATTTTATACTCAAATTCTACCCCATCGAACATCTTAAGTAAACTGTGATAAGGATTTATAATATTGTTAGTTGCTCAATTCTAGTAACATCTTCTTCTGTGGCAATAGTTTTTTTTTAATATTTATTGATAGACATTGAAACCACTAAAGATTGGAAAAACCGGTTTTTGTCCTCTGGGTACTTCTGGTTGAATACTTCTGGGAAATATTCAAGTTAAGTTAAATATTATTATCGTGAACAAAAGCTCTGATTTGTAGGAAATCCAAAATGTAATAAATGTCATCGTGACTGTTGCGCGTGATTTTGGCAGTTCTCTAGGCGGTTTGCAGGTGTTTCGTTAAGACAGTTCTGTTTCCCAAAAATAATATTTAAAAAAATACTGCAACGCAAAGACTGGTTTCTGTGCAGCTTTCAAGTGCACTATATCCCAAATCATACTCCATCCAAAATTACATACGAAATTATTAAACGTTGAATAAACCATAATTTGAACATGTATATACAATCTCATTCATAAAATAAAAGAACACATCGCTATGTATTTTACTGACAGCGCAATTGGTGAAAATTATTTGTTTAGTTTTTGATCCCTCAAAGTTCTGACAACTATGTCTGCAACTGCAAAATTAGTAAAGAGATTTGGGTGGGCTCTTAACATCTAGGTCACAGGGGTAGATGAGAATGAAGTGAGGTGAGTATTGAGTAACGCCAGAATTCAAGGGTGGGGAATCGGGATATCCCCGAGAAAACCCGCCAACCAGCGGCATCATCCGGCACGATTCCCACGTGCAAAAATCAGGAGGTGACCTCGCCGGGGATCGAATCCGGCTCGCCTTGGTGGGATTCGAGTAGTCTAACCACCACACCACCGCGGCCCCAAGGAAATGTAAAGAAAAATTTGTTTCTCAGTAAGAGATAAGTTTCCTTTGTATTCATACTTTTATCGTATTGTAAATTTTCTAAAATATACTGGTTAGAAAGTTGCATGCATGGAAATGATGTAGGTATTTTAGGTTACATGTATTCGAAAACACATTTTACACCTTTTTAGGGGTTTCAATTTCTAAAAATCCGGAAATTTCATTTTAGGTAATTGTGAAGCCAACCTTTGGAAGCAAAGAGAATAATGATAATCTCTTTTGTTAATGAGCTATTGAAGGATTCCAGGAAAACAAATTTTACTTCATTTTCCCCTCTTAAGCATTAAATTAAAAAAAAATTAATTAAATTTTTTGGTAGCCTTTTGAAACAAAGGCGGTAACGATATATTACCGAATTAATGCAGTGTTGAGGAGTCCCTGAAAAAACATTTTACCCCTTTTGACCCTCTTAGGAGTTGATTATAAAAAGTCCGGTAATTAGTTTTTGGGTAATTGTATAGGCTAACTTTTTAAGTTGAGGTTACAGCGATACCTTATTGGGTTAATGAGGTATTGAGGAGTCCTCTAAACAATATTTTATTCTTTTTCACTCACTTATGGGTCAAATTAAAAAAAAGCCTTTCTTAATGAGTGCCTGCACACTAAGGGGAAGCCATCCCTGAATTGTCGTGCTTTTGCGTCCAGTGGTTTTGGCTACGTGTTGATGAGCGGGTGATCAGCAAGTCATTAAGTCGGAAACTTCATTATATACTTACATATAGATAAGTACGTTTCTCTACAATGTTTTCATGTTTATTTTTATTTTTAAATTGTATTATGACATGTTCCATAGACGTATGGTTCTGCCATGATAAAAGGTTCAACAAAATGCATACAACATTTGTGCTGCCATCTTTCGAGTTGGAAAAATCCCTTGAAGCTTATTTTAAATAACCAAAAATAAAACGAACTACCAAACATATATGTAGTCTTTCTGACGAAAACGTTATAAGTCACAAACAGCTCGACGAAGACAACCTTGAAAACGTCTTGGTCATTTAAAAGCAATTATAAAGCCATCAAACGTAGCTAAATGCTATATTCCCCAAAAAGATACACATGAAAATATGACAATGAAATACATATGTGAAACATACATATGTAAAGGCGACTGCATACCGTCTGGTCGCTCCTAGTCAATGACATATCGATAGTGCTCCCGCTTATTCGTATGGTTTCACGCTACACCGCGATAAGTCTGGATGTTGTACATAGAGGCTTTTGACATTTAATGCACGCGTCACTCTTATATAACATTGAATATAACATTTATCATGCTCCTCATAAACTCAGATCAGCTCTAACTAATGATATTTGAGGACGTGAAACTGGAGGGAAAGGTTCAACCAACTGGACTTTGAGTGAATGCCGAGTTACACAGCAGTAATCCAGAAGCTTGGATTACATTTATTAGAAGCAAACTGCATTGCAATTCATTTGGCAATCGAATTGTGTAATTCTTGACTTTTTGTTTTTACTATCACACACATACATTATCTCTTTCAGAAAAACTTTATAATATATAAATTACAAACACATTGGTTTGCGGATCATGTAATTATTCCGGAATCTCTGATAGGTTATTTCTATCCATTCACTCTGTATATTTCCACCTTCACGAACATTACCACCCCTGTTGATGTATTACTGGTATCCGAGCGTTCATCCTGTGATTGCAAGTACTTGTATGGGACGTAAGCATGGTAATATTTTGGAAATTCGTATTTTTAGTCTAAGAAATACATAAAGACACTAATAGAAGTGGCTCAATTTTAGATGACTGCGTTTTAAAAAACGCTAAGAAGAAGAACTTATTTTCATAATCCTCTGTGGCATTACTATAGCTATGTACACTGAATAGCCAAAAAAACTGGTATAGACGTGCGTATGCAAATAACAGAGGTATGGAATTAATCAGAGTAACGCGATGCGGTCAGCAGCTAGATCGGCAACTACTGCTACAATGGCAGGTTATGAAGATTTAATTGAGTTTGAACGCGGTGTTATAGTCGGCGCACGAGAGATGGGATATAGCATCTCCGAGGTAACGATAACATTTGGATGTTCGCGTACGACCATTTCACGAGTGTACCGTGAATATCGGGAATTCGGTAAAACATCACATCTTCGACATCGCTGCGGCCGGAAAAAAAGATCGTGAAAGAACGGGACAAACGACGACTGACAAGAGTCATCAAACGTGACAGAAGTGCAACCCTTTCTCAAGTTACTGGATTTGTGAACTGCCCTGAAGGATTCATGGTGTGAATTGCCTCCTGCATACTTTCATACATTAGTCGAGTCCATGCCACGTCGTCTTGGGGCACTTCTGCGTGCTCGCGGGGGACCCTGCACGATATTAGGCAGGTGTACCCGTTTTTTTTGGCTCTTCAGTGTATATTAGCCATTCCGGTTTGCACGATGGAAAATGTTTTCAAACCTAGACTTGAAAATATTCTAGTACACTAAAAGTTGCTGCAACAGCGTTACAGTGCTGTACTTTTAGTGGGTAATCAATTCTATGCTAGGCTTTCCTTTACACACCTAATACCTATAGCCCAGTCATATTAGGGGTTTCACCTCGGAATGAAAGATAATAAGCTGTAAATTGGTATAAGCCTTTGTTTTGTCGTTCTTAATGTTGTCTCAAAAGTCTCCAATGTTATCGTGTCCGCGTCTTAAGATATTGAAGGTCAAAGGTCATAAAAATCGGTTTTTCGCGAATATCTCGCTTTTTATTGCTTAAATAAGATTTGCACTTATTATAAAAGTTGTTGAATATAAAATTCTCTACAACTTTTGTTGGAACTTTTTTTTTATACGATCAAATGTTTCTGCAGTAGACCGCAAAGAGTGCGCCGCGCACAGTCATATATGTTCTAATGCAAGGTCAAGCGTGAGTTACGGTTATCAGTACGTTGGATAAAGTTAATTATTTACTAAAAAAGTATAATTATTAAACAAAGCCCATTATTTATGTACTAATTATAAATTATTTATATTTAATTAAAATAAGTGACTTAATTATTTATATTTAACTATAGTATATTAATAA
>NQII01002119.1:294226-354082 GCA_002778355.1 Clitarchus hookeri | reverse complement strand
TTGATCGTATGAAAAAAAAGTTCAAACAAAAGTTGTAGAGAATTTTATATTCAACAACTTTTATAATAAGTGCAAATCTCAGTTAAGCAATAAAAAGCGAGATATTCGCGAAAAACCGATTTTTATGACCTTTGACCTTCAATATCTTAAGACGCGGACACGATAACATTGGTGACTTTTGAGACAACATTAAGAACGACAAAACAAAGGCTTATACCAATTTACAGCTTATTATCTTTCATTCCGAGGTTGACCCCTTTTTTTACCTAATATGACTGAGCTACTAGGCGACTCGGCTTTCTGTACCACGCGAGAAGTGTAAACAACAGCAAATCATTACGATACGCACAACTTCTCCTGATACTCACTGAGTTCAAGTATCAGGAAGCTCAGTAACTTCAGCTGGAGTATCGGTACTGCCGAGGAACACTGACAGTCACTGGCAGTAGTTGACGCGGCTACGAGAGTAAACGAGGACATAGAGTTTACTGCAGTTTACGTGCAGCTTTAGTTAAATTAAACAAGACAAAAATGAAGCAATACTACTGCCTATCCACTCCATAATGCACTTAGTTAATTGTGATGATTATTTTTAATGCTCACTTTGCCGCCCATTATTGAGCAAAAATCCTTCTTAGCAAAATATTTGCTGGGAATTTTTGCAACTTGTTTTGAACACAGCCACATTCAAGTAGTGTTTATAATTGATATAACCATTGGTGCGAGGTGAAAATGATGACAGCTCATAATCATGTTATATTCAAGGAACTTGGTCAATAAAGTGTAAAAAATATCTCGTTGAGCCCGGGACGTGTGTGAGAGGTCAGTCGCTCAGATCCAGGTACATTCATAAGACAATCTTGCATAGTTGCAGCCATCACTAGCACTCTCCTCTTCCATTATCATGTACGGATAACATTTTAATATCTGCCCTTTCAGACATTTAGAGAAGAAAACTAAGGATATTTTCTGTTCAATAACTCGAAATAACAAATGTTAAGATGTATGAAACATCCATTATACAAATTTCTATGTAGTAACGAATGTAATGTACGATGTTTTCATTAATTTTAAACGTAAAATTATAGAGTGTACGAATTCCCGTTAAGTACTTTTGACCACTGGTATGCTTCACCCTTTCATATTCCTTTCGCAGTATTTTATCAATCCCTCTTTCCTATTTATGTTTAGCATGTTATACATTTCAGTTTTGTATATTTTTTTTTGGGTTCTCTTGCTTGTATCTTTCCTTCGCTGTTACTTATTCCCATTCCCTAGTGAACTTGTGAGGCAACACCCGGCTAAAACGTGACAAACGAGTCATTAATCAACATCTCGGCTCCACAATATGTCTTTTATTCACTTCGACAACAGCCACGAGGCGATCACCCCGACTTCACTGTTAAACCGCTGTTTGTAAAGCAGTGAACGCCACCACACAATGCGTCTTTTCAGCCGGAGTTCATTCATGCATGTTTCCCTTGAACTTGAGTTCATGTTATTCCTTACGGAGAAATGAGGTTGCTTTAACGTGGGTAAAAAAAATAATTACACACTGAATTATTTCTTCCGTTGTTAATGTGCGAGCACTGACGACGCAAAAAATTGCGAATTGCGATATTAGGAAAAAGTGCGTATTCCTGAAAAAAACATGGCAATTTGTGATCGTGCAGAGAAAATTCATTTAATCTGCATTTTTTTTCTGGTTTTCATAAAAAAAAAAAAGATTTATGAAGTGCCTTACTTTGAACTTATTTTCATCTTGGAAAGCACTATGATTTATGACATCATCACCAACAATGAAAAATGAACTGGAATAGTCGTGAACGAAAATGAATTCAATATCTAAGGTATACAGAAGGTGGTCTTTAAACCGAGAATTATCAGTACAGCGCGGTGACTTTTGACTCGGAGTAACTTAATATTACAAATTAAATTTTATGTATTTCTAATAAGTAGTTAGGTAGTCACATAAGATATACTATTTTTACAAGCTCTGCGCATAGCTAGGTCCGCGACTGAATGAAAACTTAAATTTTAATTGGAAAGAAAGGCAAAATTAAATTCTATGAATTACTTACAACTCCAAAAAGAGCAAAAAATTATTACCTTTGAGTGAATAGAACCACCAGTCGCTGTAGCACGTTATAAATGGAATTAACCTTCCGAAGTTCCACCCAAACGTAGGTCTGTGTGGATGACGCGTGCATAGGAGCACGAGAGGCAGGGAAACCGCCTAGCAGGACACACTGGCTGGATACGGAATGCAGTGATGGGGGAAAACTGGATAACCCCGAGAAAACCTGCCGCCATGCCCCCCAAATTAAAACAACCTAGAATCGAGCCTGGGTCACTGTGTTAGGAGGCCAGAGAGCGAACCACTTTTCCCGCCTTCTCTTGTACCACAACATGCATTAAATGAATAAATTTGACTATTATCACAAATAGAGTAAAACAGTAAAATACAGATTGTTACTATCACATAGGAAACATCTGAACGAACACGATTTGTGCTGCTCGTATCGGACTGTGATTACAGAAACAGTTGTTCTAAATGCTCACTGAGGTCTAACGTCACTTGTGTCGCATTATCTCTATGTTTCTTTGTGACAACCCTCTTCAATATTCTGCGATCCCAACCACTGAGGATTGGTTTGTGTCCACTATTACTCTCTCTCTCTCTGATGATGTCTTGAAATGAGTTGTGCATGCCGTCATCACTTTGGATACTGTTGCTCTCCACACACGATGTTATAAACATGCTCTAATTAACAGCGCTCAAACTATCTACTCTCGTCGAGAGTCAAATAATTCTCTATCTTCACCTGACCTTCTTCTGGCCGATTTCACACACGAGTACGTACTACACTTCCTAGCGTGCTGCATACTAGCATCCTTCACTCCAATGACAAACCAAAGTCGCAACGCACCAATGATCTGGGTTACCTCCTCACAAAGATGCTGTGTTCCAGAACATTGCTGTTTACATGTTTTCTGATAACCATCTTTACCCGCTACGCTACCTTTAAACAGTAAAACAGTGTCAAAATTTAGGTGTCTCTTGTTGAATTCTTCCTAATTTTGTATATATTATGATAAGTCTCTGATGCTTGCCTACGAGCAGACTGAACACATATCCATACTTGTGATGCACTCGCATCTCACTTGTTCCTCACCGTGAATATGCACTGAAGAGCCAAAAAAAACTGGTATAGGTGTGCGTATGCAAATCACAAGGCTATGGAACCAATCAGAGTAACGCGATGTGGTCGGCAGCTTGATCGGTTACTGCTGCTACAATGTCAGGTTATCAAGATTTAAGTGAGTTTGAACGTGGTGTTATAGTCGGCGCACGACAGATGGAACATAGCATCTCCGAGGTAGCGATAACATTTGGATGTTCGCGTACGACCATTTCACGATTGTACCGTGAAAATCGAGAATCCGGTAAAACATCACATCTTCGACATCGCTGTTGCCGGAAAAAGATCGTGAAAGAACGGGACAAACGACGACTGCCGAGTTTAGCACTGTGCGTATTTCATAACCCTCGCGGTTATGAAGAGTTTAGCTCGTTTGGTTTTGACTGATACAGAAAAGGCGAACTTGATATAACACTCGATCTCAGTGAGCATATACTTAAATCCTTTATTCAGACGGGCATAAGGGTGGTCCATGTTTGAATGAAGAAAAAATGAAGTTGACCTAGGTCACGCCACCCTCTCATTTGTTACACATGTCTTTTTCATCATATGCGCAAAATTTCAAATAGTTATCTCTTTTAGAAGGGGATTCTTGTCGAATCGGAAATATGAAAATTAATTGTGAAATTACTAATTATAGTAGGAAGTAGGGAGTTACAAAAACACAGATAGTTGTGGAATAATATGGTTTATTACAATAAAAATACTTAAAACAACCAAAAATACAAATTTTACATAGAACACGTTGTTTCTTTATTTGCGATCACATTTAGTGGTGACTTTTTGGTCGTCTCAGAGGACACTTTTTTCCTGTTCTGTTCGACAACATGCAGTATAATTTGCTTTTCGTTTTCATATTTTGTCAGTAACTTATTATAATCTTCGAATAATTTAACACCCCTGTCTGCTGTATCGTTGACGACACGTGTTTTTAACAAGATCTTTGCCTTGAAGATAACCAAAATTTTAATTCCAAGTTTCCGGATTTAACGGCAATAATGAGAATCTTATGTCAAGAAGAGAGAGTGTTTGCGATGTCCTTTTTGATACAAAGGCTCCCAAGGTGGTCTCACTTGTTAAAGTTGCAGGGTTACCTCTGACCAAGCGAGAGCCAGCTTCAACTTTCATCCCCTCAACAATGGCTGCTTTCTCAATACATGTCCCCTTGTCGGAAAAAAAGGCAAGGCCTACGAGCTCGTCGGACAAGTACCACAGGTGACGTTCTAAGACACCCCTCGCAGCTTTTCCAATTTCCTGATCGATGGCTTCGTATGCTTTGAAATTTTTCCACAGTTGCAGATCATTACCTGGTGCTTCGGCTGCCAAAGGAGCTTCAACCCATGCTTTGGTATACAGAAGCGCAACAAAATTGACAAACCGAGAACGCTCTTTCTCTTCCCTGTTGGTCAGCCTTATTTGGAACAGACACATTACGGTTTAATTCCTCGTAATCCTCGTGTGCATCACTGGAAGAGCTAGCAAAGCTGGAATCAAGCAGTTGCTGGCTTGAAACTTCTGAAGTGGAGGCAACATTCAGCAGCAGCATTTAGTCTCGATCCCTCGGCCCGTCGCTTGCGTTTTTGCACGCGTTCTATTTGTTTCTCCAAATTCTTATCTAGCGAAGTCATGATCATCTTGCGCTCGCCTCTTTGGTCGACAAGAAATTCCCAATCGTCTTCAGTCTTTACTAAGTTAGAGGCGTCTGCGTGGGAAATATCAAAAAGTTCATCCAGTTCTTTAATAAACAACATTTCTCTGTCTTTCTTCGCTTGAGAAGCTCTTGTTTTATTTTTATTTAAAAGCAGCCACGTTTTATGAATTTTCTCCAATTTTCCAATGCAGTGTTTCGGTTGTTTAGTCGGTATACCAGACTTTTGCCAAATCTCAGGTAATTCTTCTATAAGAAAATGTGAAGAATCTCTTGCGTCTTTTTTATCTTTTAAAAACTTGTGATACCGTTGTAGTACTTGTCTTAGCATCGGAAGCTGATTCAGCCTAGATAACGGCTCCAGTTTCCGAAAGCCGATCAAAAAAATTTCAATTTTATGTCTCGAAGGAGACCATTTTTAAGCACTGGCATACTATTTCACTGAACTTTTAATGTCTTAAAGTCACTTCTGCCTTACGAGAATCTGTTAAACTATATTTTACAGTACTAAAGTGTACTTCAACATGTAAACATAACCTGTAACAAAGAACGCTAATGTTAGCGTTTTTCTAAAAAAAAAAACTCATAAATTTACACTTCTTGAGCACCCTCTTGCACTAAACCTAGAAATTTGAAATTTTACATTGGTAATACAAAGGGTAGAGGTAACAAAATTAGGGGGTGGCCCGAACAAAAATCGAAAAAAAAAAAAAAAAAAAAAACATTTGGACCACCTGAACAGGTATATGAAATCATTATGACCAAATTTGCCTGGTATAAATCATGGAATCCAAACACTGTCATTTTGCATCTGAACAACTCCCTCTAGCTGGCTCGTGCAGTCAGCTAGCGATTTATGCCCAAATTATCGTATGTAGCCTCTTTCACGCAATTCATCCAGAATATTAGTAATTTCTTGCATGTGGGAATTATTTTTAGATCATCGGGAAGCAATCAACAGCCGTAATATATCGACGAGTTCGTTAACATCATCCCAATAGACATACTCTAGATTATTTCCATCTTCGATTTTTGCCAGCAGACCAGAACCAGATGGCACATTTACCTCTGGTAAGAGATGTGAACTAATACTAAATTTTGCATGAGCAGTATCCTCATACTCATCGCTCGATGGATCGTTATTTTTAAATGTGCACCTGTTAGTTAGAGCAGCCTCTTGTTACTGTCGCGGAGCAGCTTGTGAATACGTAGTAAGTTCTATCCTGAAGAGTAATTCGTAAAGGCCAGGGACTGCACACAGAAATCAATATCCGATTTGAATTTCCCCATTTGGGAGGTAACATGTCTACTTGTTTCCCAGAAACAATGTTTTATTTCGTTTGTAAACTCCATATATTCTATCAGTGAACCGAGGGGAATACATTTCTAGGTAATCATGAGCATGTACATTTCGAGTATTAGTTCAATCTTTTTTACACTTCAAAAATGTCAATGGAATATCGCCTTCATCCGCTACTTCTTCACATACAGGTTACGCTTTCGTTTCCTACCTGGCTGCTGTAAGGCTCCATCAGGTTCTTTCTGCAATGTGACAGGTGAAACTATAGGTTGCAAATTATCAAGTCGAGATGTGAGCAGTTTGAATGATTCCTCCAAAACCATGTCATGTTGCAAATGTGCTCACTTGACCAACAAATATTTTCCACGCATATTTTCGATAACGACATAATTCATCAGCAATGTCTGCGTTGCACTAAACACAAAACAGTAACAGAAACAGTTTATATATCATTTTACTATTTAGGTGCAGTCTTCGGTTTTGGATGAAATGCTGCTGTAGGCCAAAGCACACCAGATGTAGGAGTAGCAGCAGGTCGTATGGAAGTCGTCTTCATGTTGTTTTTGATATTGTCTTCTAATTTTATTATGTGCTGTATAGTAGCATCTCGGATATGACTACAGTGTCCCCATACTTTCTCATCATAATTCATGGCAGACAAAGCAGTAATAATCTTGCTGGTTATTCTTTCTTTTACAGCAATAATTTTTTGTACCTAACATAGAGTTTGCTCAAGACTTCTGTCAATGTACATAGTTGGGCCTCCTTTTTATCAGATGTTGTTTGCAACACTGCCAATATCCTTAACGTTTCTGAATTAACTGATTGAACGTGCAACATATTAATAGCATCACCACCATGTTTCGGTTCCTCCACATTCTTAAGTTGCTTCCCTCCAATGCTGCAGTGGCCATCTTCCATCTGCACCATGCAGCTATCTCCCCGTCATTTTAGACTATCGTGTCCTAATTTAGATATGGTATATGCAATCTCTTACTGGTGAATGATTATGAACTGATCAAAACAGTACCTTTCTTTAAGTAGAGGAAAGTATTTTACTATCGCAAGGAATCCGTATGGTACACTCCAACAACAAGCACACACATCTTTAAACTTTTCGAAAGGCATGTCCATCCGAAATAAAACTAGCACATCTGCATTATCGCGAAGTAACTGTTTCGGTATGCGAGTATAAGTTTGACAGAGGTAAAAACAATCCACCAATGCATGTCTGCCCATACTGAAATAGTCCTACATTCAGGTCTACTTCTCACATGCCACATCCGCGAAAACAAATACACAGTTTGGTTTAGCCTTATCGGGAGGAATCACATCCTCATTATTGATGTATGGAAAATACCTTAGACCATCCACATCTTCTATAATCCGAGCAAGTAACTTATACTCTGGTTGTTGAAGCGATTTCGAGTATAGGTACACATTCTCGAACCAAAGACCATACAGTCTCTCCAGAAAACTCAGAAGCACGCATGTTTTGATACAATTATATGGTCCACAAATAAGACACCGTATGTCAGTTGGCAACAGAGGACCATGACATGATTCGTGGGAAGTAGCTTCATCCTCAGCTATGATATGCATTGGGAGACTAGTGTCCTGCTTGATAATCTCCATTCGACTGATATAGAAAGCATCCAAAGTGTTGGCACTTATACAGTGACCATATTAAAGTCAGGGGAATTGAGAGGCTATCAAAAAGTCCGGGGAAACGGTCAGACACTCTCAAAAACGTGTATAAAGAAGTTGTCTAGTGTTTAAGTGGTCAGTCTGTTGTAATGCCTCATAGAGGCAATATCAAAAGTGGACATAGACTTGTAAATTCGCTTATAAACAAGCTTCCATTCGAGCTGCACATCCCAGGTTATGAGCGCTGTAGGCAAGACATGAAGATTGCAAAAAGGCTTGCGCGTGGTGACAGAGGTATCAACACTTTAGACAAGGTGTGTAAGGACCACGATATAGCTTATGTGAGCAGGAACAACTTGAGCGACAGACACGATGCCAATGCTATTCTCGCGAACAAACCCAAGAAGATTGTAAAATCACCTCAGTTCAAGTTTGGTGAACATCTAGCTGCTTGGGGAGTTTCCAAAATAATGAAAACAAAAGTCAAGCGAGGTATTGGCATAGAATTTAACCAGAAGAAAAATATAAAAATAACACAAAGAAAAGCATGTAATGGGAGGAAGAAAAACGGTTTTCTACCATTTGTTCTGCCAGCACTGGGCGCTCTTGGTGGTCACATCGAAGGTGCTAACAATATAGCGAGGGCAGTAAATAGTGCTAAAGAACAAGGTAAGCAGTTGTCCGAAGAAATTCGACACAACCAAAAGCTGGAGTCACACGCAATCGGTAAAAGAAAAAAAAAAGGAAAATGTCTGTACTCGATACCATATCCGATAGTCGCGAAAGGGAGAAAAATGCGATCTTGAAGTCATTGCCTAAACGCCCCCTTACAAACATAGACATAAAATTTGCATGCAAGTTAAGAATACCAAATATACGCAGTGGGTACATGCGTGATGGAATGCCACGGTAACCTAAACATGAGTCGGCAGTCGTAAATTTAGATCATATCAGAGATCCAGGCACACACTGGGTTTCATAAAAAAAAAGTGGAAACAGAGCCGAGTATTTCGATAGCTTTGGCAACTTACATCTACTGCTTGAGATGAGAAAGTATTTTCGCAGTGTGAAACTGAGATATAATTACAATGCCAAGCAGCTGCCAAGCGAGTTGAATTGTGGACACTTGTGCATTCGCTACTTAAGCGAATAATGTTATTTCTTTCAAAGGCATGCAGACAGCATCCTCGCGTCAGACATGTCTTATAACTCTGGTCTTGTAAGGCCAGATCTCGGAGCTTCGCTCCATGCATTTCCCTGCACTTAAATTTGATGGTTCCTGGTCTTTGCCACTAATCAATTTTCACACATATTTTTCAGTCCCAAATGTGGACTTCTCCAAATGTATGTTCCGTTATGTTCGAGCGGACAATTGAGCCTTAGGCGAAGTGTGTTTACCAATCGTCTCCTACAAGATAGAAGACATTGCTACATTCCTGAAATGCCCGCTACAGCATGATGTAACATTGGTTCTTCGAAGCAACCCCAATACTTTGAAGAGTGGCATGATTTGTAGTGCAAACATTGATTTCATGAAACACGATACACTAGCTTCCGTGATAGTTTTCGTGAATAAAATGTACGGGGCAGGTAAAGTGCATGAATCATTCCTGCTGGTAAACATTTTGCCAGTGAATGTTATCAGGATAAACTGCCATCTTGTTAATAGTTCATACCTGAATGGTCAGCCAAACCATACACTAAATGAGTTTTCTGCTCTTGTGCCTCCAGGGTTCAAGCTCGTCGAGGTGCCTAAAATACTAATTTATGCTCCAATTACAGCTACGAGTGTGCAAGAAATTGTTGTTTGAGTAGTTGACCAAGAAGACGGGCTGATTAATTTCCGCGAAGAAGAAATAACTTTACATTTATATTTTAAGAAAGATGTAACTGCATTTCAAGAGGGAAAATATTATTAAAAAAATAGCAGAGGTAACAAGTCAAAGGCCAGTATTCTGCGAGCAGTCAGTGTGTTAACATGGGAAAACGTTCACTTCCTCAAAAATCTTGGGTTCAAAATCTACAAAAATGGAGGCCGAAGTACTTAACATTGAAGAACCTATCAGCTACGAAGATTCTATTACAAAAACAGAATTTCACTCAAATTCACCATATCTACCAGGACCATATGTATTGTCATCAGAGGTTCAAATCCCAATGCAAAACCAGGACATTTATGCAGTACCTTGTAATTAATGTTTGATGTTCAGAGGAACGATTACTAAGGAATAAATGGTATACTGCACATGGTTAACAGAATTTCTTATAAATTGGGAGGTGTTGAAGTGGATTCGACAAGGGATGTTGGAATCACAGCTACTATAAAGAACTACCTGTCTCTTACACACAACCAACTACCTGCAGTGACAATGGCTGGCTGGGGATTCGAAGCAGACTATAAACTACCAGTTTATGAAGGTGGAAAATTCGAAGTATGTATCCCACTAGCCATGCTGTTAGGTTTCGCAGAGGATTATAGGCATGTAATTATTAATTCCAAACAAGTATTGGTTATTCTCTTAGCCAACATGCAAACGAATGCGATCAAGGCTATTCCTATTGGAGCAGAAGCTACGACACTATCGATACAATCCATCGAATGGATGCTACCGCATGTGCAATTACAATTTTGGAGCATGTAAAGTTTTTGAAATACGCCTAGAAGGTACGAAACGTCGATTCGCTTTCCGAACATGGAGTTTGAAAACTTACTCGAGTGTGCCACACTCCATCAGTGTAAACTGGAATGTTAAGTCTAGTTTTGCAAGCGAGAAGCCTCGCTACATCATAGTTGCATTCCAGATGGGAAAACAAAACGTAGTCAGTGCAGATCGATCTAATTTCGACCACGTGAAAATAAAGTATGTAAAAATATTACTCAACTCTGAAAGTTTTCCGTGTGGAGATTTAAATGTAGATTTTACGAACGGGACTTACATGATGCCATATCAAATATTTGCATATTTCCCGAAAAGCTACTATGGACAAACACCATCCTTGGTGCTACAACCGAGTGAATATTTGAGCACCGCACCTCTCCTAGTTTTTGATGTGAGCAAAAAAGATGACAGAGTGAACACAGAACGCATAAAAATGGTGTCAGCAGAAAATTTTCCCTACAACAATTGCGCATATGCTTTGATAATTCACGATTGCCTGGTCACATACAATGTATGGGACAAAATCGTTAATATACTAATGTGAATGTGAAAGTCCATTCATTCACACATAGCCTGTCAACATGTTCGCTAATGTGCAGGGGTTAACATATCTTCTCGGATTCATCATCAAAGAAGTATGTATTGCGTATACAAATGGAAGCTCAAGTTCATGCATATTCTTACTGCCGTTTGCTTGACAGCTGCTTGATAACAAGAGTAAAGTCACTAATCGGCGGTTGACAAATCTCTATCATGGAATTACATGGAAAGATAGTGACGTGGAAAATGAAGAAATAAGCAGGATACTCACCAACATGTCTGTTGATACGGGAGGGGGTAGAAGAGTTCGTAGCAGATCCAGAACAAAAAAGATTTCTAAATATTTACTGCAGTGCTAACATAAAAATATACAACCTGCAAACTAATTATGACTGTGCATAACTGAAAAAAATTAAAAGTGAGGTACACAAACATTAAGCACACTTGCAATACATGCGAGAATTATTTTGCTTGTCCCTGCTTCAACGTACTTGTCTTACAGAGGTGGGCTATGGACTGTGAAGATGATGGCGACATGCTGGAAGACGAAAATAAGGTCAGCTGTTAACGGAAAAAATAAAAGTACAAGCCGGAAGACAAACATGCAATTGAGGTCAGCTACCACCTTTTGGAGGTGAGTTGTGAGATGAAGCCAGACAGCGACAATAAGGTCGATGCACTGACAGTCCATTACAACCATGAAATTGAGTTCAGCTACTATCGAATGTATATAACAAGGACGTGATTTGGTAAACATATCAGTTGAACTACAGCTTTCCTGCATGCACGATGTGATACAGTCTTCATGAATGGATTTACAGAAAAATTGAATTGTGCAGTTCAGTACAAGAAGCTTTGTGACATGAAGATAGGATAGATACACATCGGAACTGATTTCCAGGAGACTGATACGTTCTACGGGAAAAGCTTTACGTATTTATGAAGCAATGACTTTAGAGTACATTTGCCAAAACTATATGTTTAACTTATTGTGCAGAGGGACATGGACGATCTTAACAATACCCTGGTGCTCTAACTTACAATGGTATTAAATCTGTCGGCATTGGAAAAAATGCACACATGTTAGATTTTACGTGAAGAGTGTGGTACTTATTTGGGCAACAAGATGGAAGAAGAGAAAAAAAAATGTATACTTTGATTCACCTACAGCTTACCTGCATGTACAGAATGTTAGTCATCAGGTTACAGTTTATAGAAAAAATATTGAATAATGTTGCATAGGACAAGAAGCTGATTGATATGATGGCGAAGAACATTACACGAGTGTTAAAAAAATGAATTCAGAGTACATTTACCGAAATTCTATGTGCAGTTTATTGAAGATAGTTACCTGCAAGTTCTTAACCAGATGGTGGCAACGTACCATGGTATGAAGCCTTTTGGAAGCGTTCGCATACTCGAATGTTCGTACATGATAAAGCCTCAACCAGGAAGAAAATACTTCAGTTGAACTTCTACCTTCCTACATAGCATCCACTGGATGTTGACAAGTATGAGGATGTGACAATCGGTTATCATTGAGTTCATTTTAAGCCAGCAGGCTTACCAGAACAAGCAATGGCATGCAATGGACTCAAACACTATGTAACCTGCAATGTCGAAGAAGATTACATGTCTCTTAGTCCAGTACCATGCAGTTTCATTGCTTGTCCAGTGTATTATCTACGCCCTGACTGCCAACTTACAACTACTACAAGCCGACTGTTGTCGCAAATAAGTGAAGATCAGTTAAGACAGCGTTGGGGTTCGCAGAAAATCGCATATGAACTTCGTTGGCCCGGCAGTGACATCATTACAAGAAGGATTAAGTTAGTTCGGGTGAGCGACGTACAACAATTTTAGGCAATGGAAATGATACTTCGTAGACCTTGTGATCACCTCTAATATGTGAAGTCTATCTTGCAATATCAATTTAAGACAGGTAATGGCACACGGCCATGAACCCAGAACCTCGGACTATGGAACCCAGCAGCAGTGATTCTGACAGTGTGTCTGTGGAGAGTCAAATTATATACAGAAGCAGATGTAAATGCATCGAAGCATTCTGTGACCTCATTTCAATAAGTCTGCACTAGTTGCCGAGATTTATAAATAATGGCTCTGATGACATGCACTGAAGAGCCAAAAAAAACTGGTACACCTGCCTAATATTGTGTAGGGCCCCCGCGAGCACGCAGAAGTGCCGCAAGACGACGTAGTATGGACTCGACTAATGTCTGAAGGTATGCAGGAGGCAATTCATACCATGAATCCTGCAGGGCAGTCCCCAAATCCACAGGAGTGCGAGGCGGTGGAGATCTCTTCTGAACAGCACTTTGCAAGGCATCCCAAATATAATCAATAATGTTCATGTCTGGTGATTTAGGTGGCCAATGAAAAAGTCTAAAGTCAGAAGAGTGTTCCTGGAGCCACTCGGTTGCAACTCTCGACGTGTTGGGTTTCGTATTGTCCTGCGGGCATTGTCCACGTCCGTTGGAATGCACAATGGATATGAATGGGTGCAGGTGATCGGACAGGATGCTTATGTATCTGTCACCTGTCAGAGTCGTATATAGACGTATGAGGGGTCCCATTTCATGCCAACTGCACACGCCCCATACCATGACAGAGCCTCCATCAGCTTGAACAGTCCCCTGTTGACATGTAGGGTCCATGGATTCATGACGATGTCTCCATACCCGTACACGTCCATCCGTCCGATACAATTGGAAACGTGACTCGTCAGACCAGGCAATGTGTTTCCAGTCATCAACAGTCCAACGGCGGTGTTAGCGGGCCTAGGCGAGGGGTAAAGCTTTGTGTCGTACAGTCAACAACGGTACACGAGTAGACCTTCGGCTCTGAAAGCCCATATAAAAGATGGTTCGTTGAATAGTTCGCCTACTGGTACTTGTTGATGCCCCAGCATTTAAATCTGCGCCAATTTGAGAAAGGGTTGCACGCCTGTTACGTTTAATGATCTCGTCAGTCGTCGTTTGTCCCGTTCGTTCACGATCTTTTTCCGGCCGCAGCGATGTCGAAGATTTGATGTTTTACCGGATTCCCGATATTCACGGTACACTCGTGAAATGGTCGTACGCGAACATCCAAATTTTATCGCTACCTCGGAGATGCTATGTCCCATCTCTCGTGTGCCGACTATAACACCACGTTCAAACTCACTTAAATCTTGATAACCTGCCATTGTAGCAGCAGTAACCGATCTAGAAACTTTGCCAGACGCTTGTTGTTTTATATAGGCCCTACCGACCGCATCGCGCTACTCTGATTGGCTCCATACCTCTGTTATTTGCATACGCACTCCTATACCAGTTTTTTTTTTTTTTTTTTTTTTGCTCTCCAGTGTACTTGTCACAGATAGAGACGAAGCTTTTCTACATCAAGTTCGTTGTCGACCGTCGGCTAAGCAAGATGACGACATTCCACCCTGTTAACCATTATGTCAGAATGGAACCTGGTTTAAGCAGAGTAACATATTCTTACTGGAAGGGAGGCCAACTTAGAGCATTTACAGAGGAATGTGGCGTGCTGTATCATACACTGTATGCTCATGAGCCGTAATATTTCGAGCTATGCCAGTAGATTGTAGACTGTACGTGATATGGGCAGTGTTACGTATTCCACATGCGACCGGAAAGCAAGCTGTCGAGTTCCCCTGAAGAAGTTATTGCATTTGCCAAAAATCAAAATGACAAGCCTTTGCATGCTCCAGACTGTGCGGTGACCAAGTCCATTCCATCTGCGAGCCAGTCTTCAGTTATGATCGAAATTTCATCTCGAAACCCATTGCCAGCTATTGTGAATGCACCAGTTCAAAAACTATCCAGCAGCAGCAAACGTAAGACTGTCAGCATGACCGAACCTGTGACATGATGTTGTTTTGAAACCAAATAGGTTGTAAGTTTGTTAAGTTGAGTGAAAAAAGAGAAAACTATGGCACTTTGTATAATATTTGAAAGTAAAAAAAAAAAATGTTTCTTAGGAAAAAAAATTTGAGAATTGAAAATATTTTTATCTATGAAGTATATTTCAAAATAATGTTTACCGTCTTGAAAAAATAATATTTTCAAGTAAGTCATGTTGTATAACTCATAACACAAAAATACAAATGTTTGCATTGAGGGAAGGTGAAGAAAAAGTGTTATCCTGTAATCATGTAATTTATAGCTGAATAAATATTTTTAAAAAAGAAAATATTTAATTCCTAAAAAAAAAAAAAAACCTTGTGTCACAAAAGGAAACATATAAGCGCATTGAACTATTCAGAAACTTACTAATGTGTATTTGAAAATAAAACTAGAAAGTAAAATAATAATATTCGAAAATATCCCATAAAGTACAAAGCCATATGTGTCTAGTAAATAAACCAATAAGCATGTGGTTCTAACAAGCCAAAACAAAATTATCTGAACACAATGCATTCAGAAATACTGCCTTTCATTCAATGGGACAAAGGTGTATTTAAGGGGAGGGTTAATAGGGCCATTGCCAGCCCTGAAAAAAAATGGGGGCAGAAAATAATTTAAACAATGACAAAAAAATTGGATGGTATGGAATATTAACAGAGATTGTAAAATATATGTAGCTCAGGATGTCGCAATGCATGTATAAAACGTTTTTGGTGTCTATCTTCTAGCCTAATATAAACGTCATTCAACGAAAATTGTCCAGTTTCAGAACTGGCGAACACAGGGAGCGTTAAGAAATAATTATAAACATGAGAATGATGCTTCTGTCTTCTGAGCTAAAACTCTGAATTGGAAAAAAAAGCTATGGTAAAAATTATTATTTAAAACGACATACAACTGTTGTACTAGTTGTTTCACAAATCAGCTGCAAAAACGTATTATGGATACAACAGTGACAATATACAATTATAAAAATAACTCATATATAGTTTTTCTAAAATACGCATTGGAAAATGTTTAAATATAATACGTAGAGGATTATAAGTTTTATTTAAATGTAGACATACCGGGATAAATATTGACAAAACTTAGGGACGTGTATGTTTATGGTTGACTACACTATTTACTGATAAAAGCGATAGATTACGAATCATAAAACTGACGACAGTGTTACTAGCAGTTCGCTACAGTTTCGATATACTGTAAAATAGACAGCCGTGCAGAAAATCTAAGGCAATGTTCAGAAATGTAATTTTACGATATAAAAACATATACTCAAAGAGAGGTAATTTTCTTTCCCGAGTTGGGAGTGTACACAAAAATGCAGAAGGTGGGAAAGTCCACCCAGAAGGACGAAAATTGGCTGGTTTGTCTCTCTTTTCATTTCCAGAACTGCCGCTATTAATCGCGTATAAAGAACTTTACTTCTATGGGCAGGTCACAGCAAAGTGAGCACTTTTGAAACCCTGGCTACTTTTTTCTTTCAGTCAATGTATATCCTTCTGTAACTTATTAATATAAACCCTGCCATGCGAGTAATAAACAGTGTATACGTTTCACCATACTCAAAACCAAAAGTCAGAGGTCACAATGAAATGTGTTTATCGGTTGTCTGAAGACACTGCCTCAAAAAGTGCTCAGTTTAGCGTGAACAGGCTTTGTGTTCATCGACTGTGAAGCTTCTGTCATCTTCGTGTTGCCCAAACAAAAATCCTACAAAAGACCCTGCAAAGGAAGTTTTAAACAAGTCACACTTTTTTTTTCTCTTCATAATATGCTCTGCAAGCTGAAAGGCTCTGAGCAACGCAGCGGTGAGGTGATATTTTTTTCCCAGGATCTGCCTAATATATGCCCTCGGACTAAAAACTTTCTCTGGCATTCGGGGGGATATTTATACAATGGTGACCTTTGTGTTTTTCCGAACCTGGGTTAAAAACAACTGTAGGCGAGAGAGCTGAGCACGAGCATAGCTGGCCAATGACAGCTCTGCACTTTCTAGCACAACCATATTTGGTGAGAGAGCACTCACTGACCATTACGGAAATAACACCGCGCATGGCCACGCCCACCATGCCACGCCCTTCAGACATGGAACTAGGTGTGTCAGTTCTCGCTCGACGTATAAAGAGGATGCCGCTGGATGCCTACGCCCACTTTGATATCTGCGCTTGACGTCTGATCATCAAGGTTCCTGATCGTTACCAACATTTCACCGCTTAGTGATCGCTGTGTCTTGGTGCATTGCCATTCCGTCCATCTCAGCTTTGAGAACTCATTCAGGTATGTTAAAAAATGTTAATGTTTAATAGCATTTGTAAAAATTAAAGTTTCAAAAATTTAAAACAGCTGAACAATACTTGCACGCAATTTTTTAATAAACTATGTTTCCAGTGCTGAGTAAGTATGCACTTCATAAGATGATATTCGTACGCATAACCTAACTTATTATTCTTGTAAACGGTGAGTACTTCAACGACAGAAAATTGAAACTTGTTCGTGTGCATTTCTTAACTTGTCCTTGACGGAGAGCGCTGAAATACTTCATGACCTGCGTGCATTGACAAGCAAATTATTATCAACATCAGTAAACATGTACCACTACTGCTTTTATTTTTTAATTTATTACAGAGCTACGATACTTCTGAGCATTTTTAAAGTATGTTTTCAATGCGAGAGCATTTTTTTTCTGGTAAATAAACTATGCTTACCAAAGCTTGCAGGCATTTTTCTGAAAAAACAATCCTTTTTCCTTAGCTTATTGTCAGCGAGATGTATCTTGTTGGAAATACTATATTCGTAAGTAGTATTACAGGCAACGAAGGGGGAAAAAATGTCATGTTGAGTGATGCATGCTTTATATTGACGATTACAGTCACATAATATGGCTTGTATCCGATTTAAAAGTACAGCTAGCGATTGTATATATAAAAAGACTATCATTCGCGACTTATGTGAACTTTGTGCTTGCTTTGAATTAATTACCATTGTTCATCGAGGCCCAATGAGCTGAAAAAATAAAAAATAAAAATTACTGGTTAACATGTGCGTGAAATGTTTCATGCTATCGGGAAATGTGTGCTTGCGTATTAGAAAAAATAAACTATGGCAATATATGTGAATGAAAAATAATTAACACGTTCAATAAATGTTCACTCCATATTACCATCACATTACCTGTGAAGTTTTTCTGTGCGTTATTAAAATGTATTTTTCCAACTTTGACTTATTAGGAATGAATTTTTCTTTTAAATCTACAACTTGTTTCTTTGAGCTTTAAAGATAATTTTGGCATGTAAATAGAAATATGTACATACTTATGTAAGATGCATTACAAGCATTTGGAGATGTGTTTGGAATAAAACTTTGGTGGAACCAGTCAAGCGAGGTGCTTCAACCAGCAGCTTTGACAGTTCCGTTAAAAATTACGTTGCGTTGTCCATTAGTTAAGCTGATGCTCGGATAGAAAACATGTAATTTTAAAAGGAAAAAAAAATGTGAACAAGCGTTTGATTGCAAGAATGCTGGGTCGACCCTCGTCTTGCGATGCGCTGTACTTATTAAAAATTATACCGATATAAGATACAATATTTCAGATACTTTCAAAGCAAAGCCGTATGAATTAATAAAAAAATGTCGGAGAACTATTGAAAATATTTTAAAAAAAACGAAGACATCTGACCGCTTGCATACAATGTTCAAAGTAAAATTTTTATTTTATTTTTCTTACCAGTTAATGTTAAAAACATATCAGAGGTCCAACAATTAATTTTCTACCATATCATACATGTTAAATATACTGGTCATATTATTTTTAAGTTCTATTACTAAAGAAAATTAACAGTCTACCGGCTTTTTGCATCTACATAAATGCATTTAATCACATAGTGTGTCCACTAACCAGGTAATATCAGTGCTATTCACATACAGTAAACCAGGTTCTAATCCAATATAGTGTATTAATAATTTTGTATGTAGAAAGAAATTGGTATTTGGACTTTGTGATCATAATGATGGATGTTAATGGTTTTAATATCCTATGCGATGTATGATATGATAGACCACACACACACACACACACACACGAAAGCTTAGAGTTTTTTCATATTTTTAATTCACTTTATTTGAGCCAAATATGACCAAAATTTTAGTGGCAGTTTGATTGTAATTTTGTTAAATGAAGGGTTTCGATATTCCTAGGGATCGGTTGTGCCAGTACGCAAGTCCCTCCATCAAGTCGTGCGTGGCCTGTGTACCGACTGCAGCCAAGTTTTGGGTGCCAGTCATATACTGCTAGACTTATATTTATTTGAAGTGAGTATTTGTTTCAACTAAATTTTTAAGTGCTTTCCTCTGATTTATTTTTTATGTGGAAACTAACCAATGTGGAATGTGTTTGTCTAGGAGACGTCCTTCACGGTTCTCTCGTCTCAACTCCCTATCTCCCAAGTAAAATCGAAGAGTAGCATGAAGGACGCTAGCAGCGCAGCTTATAGTTTCTAGTCCAGTACGTTACACATATTTCTTCTTCTTCTGGCATGACTTTCATGTTTCAATATTGTATTTTATTACCAAGCGCCCCTACATTGTCACAATATCACATCCTATCATTATATTTGCTTGTCGGTATTATTAAATGCGTTTTGTACATGTGCAGGTGACTGTTCCTACAACACACACCATGGATGGCAAGGTATCCGGTGTTGATGAGTCTTCCGTATCTTCCCTTCCATCCACTCCTTCGTCTGTGGTTTGTACTATGCCTCCACCAGTACTGCAGTGTGGCTTTTGTGATAAATTGTTTACTGATCGCAAGAATGGATTCCATCACGTGAGAAATTGTATGCTCAACCTCGAGATGTATGCGACAAGTGTGCGGTGTCAATTACCCGCAAGGACAATATGAACAAACACATACAAGGCTGCACTGGCCAAATCCAGCAGAAGGTAACTACTAGATCAAAATTCTGCAACAAGAATTTTGCCTGCACTGACATTGCAAGAAAACACGAGCGCAGCTGTTGGATGAACCCTGGTACTGAAACCGTGGAATGTGACAAATGTGGGAATGCAGTTTAACAGATCTAACAAATTGAAGGCACACAGCTCTAAGTGTAATGGCCCCAACAGCGAAGCCTCGATGTTTTGACACACAAACACGTCCATCTGTTCCAGCTTGTCTGATTTCGGCAAAGGACAGCTCACACCATCGCAGAGTAGTCGTTGGGGCTGGTGAAACTAATGTAAATGGCTTTGTGTTTGCCGAGACAGCCTTCAACCGTAATTTGTAGAATCTCATTGCAGGGAATACATTTACTTCAACGAGCAACATATGTACATACATAAATTATATGAAAGAGAACATAATCAATCAGTTAACTCTAAGATTGGTAACACAGAGAGCCATTAAATTTAACAAATGGTTGGATTTTATTTATGGTAAACTAGAGCAGCATGACAACCAAGATTACCATCGTGCTTTCAAGTCAACAAATATACTGCTGTAGAACTTAGATGATATTGAAGATTCTGTGATGGCTACCATCGAAAAGATCTGCAAGGAAGGAGAATATCAGGGGAAGGGAAGTGGTTGGACCCTCACCTCTGCAAAATGTCTTCAGGTAAAGATCAATAAGCTTGATCCACTTAGAGCTTCATCCGACATATATTTACCAACAAGCATCAAGGCTATGAAGGACGTAGTTAATCCCCAGAACATATATCAAGAATGCTTCAAGTGGACTATGCTGTCAATATTCGTAGAAGGGGAGAACCTGCACAGAGTTAATCAAAGAATAAATGTATGTGGAAGGGAAATTTAATTTCAGTGGACTCGAGTTCTCCGCAACTCTGAGCCAAATACGCCTGTTTGAGAGAAATAGCCATGGGGCTTCTGTGAATATTAATTAGCTCGAAGATGAGAAGGTGGTGCCATACGTATATGCAATAAGGAAAAGCATCAACATTTCTACTTGCTGCTCCTAACTGGTGGCAGCAACAACCACTACACCTTAATTACCTATTTCTCTAGACTGATACATTCAGAGCTGGCATGGCATAATAAATCTATATATGTATGCAAAAGGTTCTTCACATATTATGATGATATTCCGCGCATTACTAGCCTCACTGGAGAGGAAACTCTTGAAAAGCACTTGGAATGTTGTAGCCTGATTCTCCTGCGAGAATAGAAATGCCTCAGCCAAAATCGAACAACATGCCTTCAGTTATGAAATTTAAGAACCATCAAAATATGACCAAGCTTCCAATAGTAATGTAAATACATATAGATTTTGAAGCCATGCTAAAGCCTGTTACATCATGTGAACCTGACATCAAGCAATCATACACAATGGCCTACCAGAACATGAACCGTACAGTTATGGAATTCTCATCTGTGTGGACAACAGTGTCATACTGGCATAAAAAAACATTATGTTTGAATGCAAAGCTTATTTATAAACAGAGGAGAAAATGCAGCCAAAAATTTCATGTCCGACATTGTGAAAATGGTTGAAGAGGTTCAGGAGACCAATGAGACTACTAACACTTGATGAAATGTCTGCATATGATCTGGCCAACACCTGCTTCTACTGCTCCGCATCCTTCACGAAGAAGAATCCCATAATCTTCGACCATGACCACCTTACCTGCAACTATATTGCGCCTGCCTGCAACGCATGCATTATACTTCGTCGTCGCCCTAAACAATAACAGTAATGTTCCATAATCTTGGCTATGATGAACATTTCATGATAAAAGATGTGGCATATGACACCAAAAATATTTTCATTATCCAAAATTCATAGGAAAATTAATAACATTCAGTAAGTCGATTGTGGACAAATGCAGTATTAAATTAATAGATATTTACAGATTCATGTCTGCCAGTCTTGCTACGCCCGCACAGAACCTGCCTGCCTCCGAATTAAAACAACGAAGATATTTTTCAGCTCTGAAGAAATGGGATTATTTGTAATAAAGGGTATCTTTCCTCACGACTATGTTAACTCGCGGGAGAAGTCAGAAGAGATGCAGCTGCACGCTAAGAAAGCCTTCCACAACCGACTCACTAACAGTGATATTAGTGACGAGAACTATGCCAATGCAAAAAAAATGTGTGGAGGAAATTTGGATGTTGCACACTAGGAGAATATTCTGAGATATACCTGAAGACAGACGTCTTTCTTCTCACTGATATTTTTGAGAATCTCTGCAGGCTGTGTCCAAACACATATGGCTTGGACTGTGGCCATTATGTTAGCGCCCCCAATTCTCCTTTGATGCCAAGTTAAAAAAGGAAAAGGTGGAATTATAACTGTTAACCGACTATGACATGTACCTACTCATCGAGTCTGTTATCCGGGGTGGAATAGCTCAGTGTATTAAACGTCATTGTACAGCAAATAACCGACATGCTTATACAACACACGATACAGAGAAACCGTCAACATACCTCCACAGTATGTAGACACCAACAATTTGTATGGTTGGGCGATGTCATATTCTGGATTTAAACGGGTGAGCACCAACCTGGACGTGATCGCTGTGTCGGAGAAAGGCAACGTAGGTTACATACTGGAGGAGGATGTACAGTAACCTACCAGTCTACACAAATACCATAAATATTTACATATTTTCCTCATTAATGAGCGCCCCCCCCCCCTGGCCAAGCAGACCTAATTAATGATGACTCTGGCAGATAAGGACAATTATATAGTGCACTATGTAAATATGAAACAAGCAGTTGAGCATGGCTTACAAATAAAGAAGATTCATAGAGTTTTGCAATATAATCAAAAGGCATGGCTGAAACCTTACATTCATATAAATACTGAAAAACACCAAGCTACTGTTAATGACTTTGAGAAACATTTCTTCAAGATTGCCAACAATGCAACGTTTGGTAAACTGATGGGAAATAAAAGGAAGAGCCGAAAAATGGAATTGGTATGAGAGGAAAAGAGAATAAAAAAACTGATTGCAAAACCATCTTTGAAGGACAGGATAACTTATGATGAGAATCTATCACTGATGAAAATGAACAAAGAAAGTATTCAGTTCGATAAGCCCATCTATGCAGGATTTGCAGTACCAGGCTTATCGAGACGGTGGACTTTTGTTGATATAATATCATAATCAGTAACTATCATGTTTGTTTCATTTTAGGTTATAGGCCCAGACCCATAATTCCAGTAAAAATAAAGGCTATAAACTGTATTTCTCGCGACGATATACGACAGTGATAGAAGTTCGCAGTGATACTATTTGTATTCGTGTAAGCAGTAAATATGGCATCGAACTATCTAGTCAACGTACCTAAGTTGAAGGGGTCGGGAAAACTACAGTGAGTGGACTTTCGCAGCGGAGAATTGTCTAATCCTGGAGGGCACGCTGCATTGCATTAAACCAGTTACCGGGAAAAGTGTAGACGCCGCAGATGATGCGAAGACCAAGGCTAAACTGATCATATCCGTGGACTCGACGTTATTCATACATATTAAGAATGTGACGACCTCAAAAGAACTGTGGGACAAGCTGAAGGCTCTATTCGACGATGCAGGCATTTTTAGGAGAATAAGTTTACTGCGGAATTTAATCTCGATTCGCCTGGAAAGCAGCAATTCTATGACGTCGTATGTAACGCGAATGGTAGAAACCAGTCAGAGGTTATGTGGGACCGGGGTTGACATCAGTGACGAGTGGATCGGATGTTTATTGCTAGCCGGATTGACGGAAAAATATTCCCCTATGATTATGGCCATTGAGCATTCAGGAATTCCCATCACAACAGAAGCCATTAAATCCAAGTTGTTGGATATGGAAACGGATGTGATCGTAAAATATCGTAATGAAGTTAGTGGTGCATTTGCGAGTTCGCAGAAGTGGTGACCTAAGAATAATGCCAAGGCAGGAGGAAGCAAAAAATTGAGGAAACGCCAAAGCACATGACAAATGCTACAAATGTAAACATCTCGGTCATTACAAAAACCAGTGCCCAAATGATTCTGGCGGCTCAGATGACAAGAAGATGTTTCGTGAACAAACAAACGCATTCAGTGTAGTGTTTCTAAGTGGAAATTTTGGCAAAGAAAAGTGGTACATACATTGACTCGGGTGCAAGCGTGCACTTGACGGCAAACGAACGTTGGATTAGGAATGCTTCATACCTACAAAATAAAGATATTATTGTTGCAAACAATAGTAAAGTTCGGGTTTTGTGCACCGGCGACGTATATATTGTAACAAAAACTGAAGAGTGTGAATTTGAGGTGCCAGTGAAAGGCGCATTCTGTGTACTATATTTAACGACTAATCTGTTGTCCGTGAGCCAGTTAATTAGCAACGGGAATAGAGTGCAGTTTACCGGGAAAGGTTGCGATATTTACAATGCAAATGGTGTATTAGTGGCCACGTCTTCGTTAATAAATGGAGTTTACAAGTTGAGAATGCCAAAAAGTTTACTGGCTGCATCCGTGGTGTCTGCAAACACATGGCATCACAGGTTAGGTCACATAAACAGCAACTATTTGAATAAAATGAAAAATGCCACAGAGGGTATTGACCTTGATGAAAAAGCTGACATAAGTAAGTAATCTTGCGTAGTTTGCTGTGAAGGTAAGCAAAGTCAACTGCCTATTGCGCATGTTGGTTCAAGAAGTAATGAGATACTTGGAGTAGTTCACGCAGACATTTGTGGACCTATGGAGAAAGAATCCATTGGTGGTTCTAAATACTTTATGCTGTTTGTCGATGATTATAGTTGCATGATATTTGTATATTTTCTAAAATACAAAAGCGAAGCCTTGACTTGTTTTAAGGAATTTAGAGCAAAAGTGGAAAATTAAACTAACAAAAGAATCAGAACATTGAGAAGTGACAATGTAATTGAGTTTCGTAATAAAGAACTTGATACATACTTGCTAAAGGAAGGGATTAATCGTCAAAAAACAAACGCTTACTCACCAGAGCAAAATGGATTATGTGAACGCCGTAATCGCACAATCGTGGAGAAAGCGAGGTGCCTGTTGTTTGACGCAAACTTAGGCAAAGTTTTTTGGGCTGAGGTGACAAACACAGCTGTTTATCTTCAGAATCAAATTGTAGCATTGGTGTTGGATGAAAAAGGGCTATTTTAAATGTGTAAAGGAAGAGAACCTGTCATAAACCATCTGAGAATATTTGGCAGTACTGTGAGGGTTCATGTAGCAAAGGAAAGAAGACAAAAATGGGACAAGGAGTCAGAGAAACACATATTGATGGGATTTCCAGAAAATGTCAAAGGTTACCGACTTTACAACCAAAGGACTAAACCTATGACAACTAGCAGAGATGTCATCATCATGAAAGATGGCATCTGATAGCTTCTATCGTACCAGTAAATGAGAGCACATCTAATGCTGAACAAAAAAATAAGAAAGTTTAGATTCATTGCGGGACACTTCTGTAAAAAATGAAGAGTCAGTGGTAGAATCATCTGATGAGTCGTATATACCAAGTAAAGGTGAAGAAACTGATGATACTACTGAAACGACTGAACACGAAAACAGGCCGATGAGGAGCAAAAAGAAACCACATCGTTTAGGATTCTCAGATATGTGTGTTGAAAATGTATTTGATGATGCGAGCGGCTTATCTCCGGAAGAAGCACTAAAAGGACCTGAAAAAGAGCTGTGGTTAAATGCTGTGAATGAATAACTTAAGTGTTTTGATGATAATAGTGCGTGGGAGTTGGTAGATGCTCCAAAACGTGGTACGGTTGTGAATTGCAAATGGGTTCTAAGAAAGAAATATGACAGTGATAATAATATTCGTTACAGTGCTAGGCTCGTGGTGTATGGTTATATGCAAAAACAAGGTGTGGAATATCCAGAGACATTTTCACTTGTTGTGAGGCATACAACACTGAGATTGTTATTTGCATTATCTGCTCAGTTAGGTTTAAATATAACACATCTTGACGTGACTACGGCTTTCTTGAATGGAGAGCTTTAGAAAACGATATATATGCAAAAAAAAAAGTACTTAAATTAAAACGGTCTATTTATGGCTTAAAGCAGTCTTCAAGAGCATGGTACAAGAAGGTCGATGAGTGTCTCATTAAAATGGGTTGTAAGCGTTCTAAGCTAAAGTCTTGTTTGTATACCAAAAATAGGAATAGTCGCAGAACAATTGTTACACTTTATGTCGACGACTTCTTTACTTTTTCTAATGATGATAATGAAACTATGTGTTTATAAAAAAATGCATTAGAGTCACAGTTTAAAATCAAGGACTTAGGAGAGGTTAAGCAATGTCTTGGAATGAGTGTAAATGTAGACAAAACTAAAGGTGAAATTACTTTGACTCAGAAAAATTATATAGACCAATTATTAAAAAATTCCATGTGACAGAATTTAAAATTGCAGATACTCCTTGAAATGCCGAATTAAATATTAATAAAGAGAAAAATTGTAAAGAACAAATGCCATACCAACAGCTTATTAGAAGTTTTATGTATTTGGCGGTTTTTACTAGACCTGATATAGCAGTTTCGATTAGTTAATTAGGCCAATTTAATAACTGTTATAATCAGGAAACATGGTTGTATGCTAAGCGAGTGCTGAGGTACTTAAAGAAAACAAAGAATTTTGAACTCAAATATAGAAAAAACAGAAATCCGCAGTTAGAAGGGTTTGTTGATGCTGATTGGGGAAATAATGTCATAGATAGGAAGTCATACACTGACTTATGCTTTGTATAGGCTGGGTGTGCAATCTCATGGGAAACAAAGAAACAGAACACCGTAGCTTTATCAAACACGGAAGCAGACTACATGGGTGTCACATAAGCGTGTAGGGAAGCAATATATTTGCGCAAATTCCGTGAAATAACTGGAGATCCATATCCTATAACTGTGCTTAATGACAATCAAGGGGCACTTAAACTCTGTGTAAATAATGTTTACCATAAGTGAACTAAACACATTGATGTGCGCTATCATTTTTGTAGAAAATGTGTCAGTAATAAAATTGTAGAAATGAAATACTTGGAGATAAATGAGATACCAGCTGACTTGTTAACCAAGAGTTTGAACACTTTTAAACATTATTACTTCATGAATATGTTGGGTATTCAATTTGTTTAGATTTTATGTGTAGTTTAAATGTGTATACTTATTTGATATAGTGGGGGTGTTGTTAAAATATCATAATCAGTAACAAGTACGTTTGTTTCACTTTAACTTTTACCAGTATTTAGTCTCAGACCCAGCATTCTATTTAGAATTTGACACGGGTGCCTATCCCCTCACTCACCCATGCTACTCGCCCACTAACAAGAATGTGGTGGGCAAATTTAAGAATGAGTGTGGTGGGGATGAGATGTACGAATTTGTTGGTCTGAGGGCTTAATTGTATAGCCAAAAGTGCATCAGCAGAACTATCAAAAAGACTAAAGGCAAAAATAACTTAACATTTAATGATTACAAGAATGTATTACTGCAACAAACACAAATAAGAGTTCGTGTAAATACTATCAGATCACACAATCACGAATATACCGAGGCAGAAAGCATTGTCATAGATGGATGATAAAAGGCAATTAATCAATGACTGTGTTCATACTCTACCATATGGTTATAAAAAGCAATTTAGTTATTTTTTATTGAGATCGAAATCATGAAATTAAAATACATATCCCCAGTCATGTTAAAGCAGAGGTCATTCCATTCCCGTATCTATACTTTTCTCACAATTTATCGGAAAGTCTAAATTTAATAGTTGAATGTTATTGCTTTTAAGTTAGTTTTTCCAGCAGCACACTATAGCCCGTGCAAGGTAACATCTTGTCAGGTGTATCGCCAATATAACATGGAACATTGTTTTAGTTTTATCTGATGTGACTATTATGTCACTTCCACAATTTTTCTCATGTGCAAGGATTTGTCATCTATGTTGAGCCTCCAACCTAGGGCTTAAAGCTATTTCTTGGAAGGGGGGNTCAACACTTATCCTGAGTTGTGAATGTGAAATGGCGTTCATGCCAGTCGCATATGCACTGCAGTTACTGGTGGCAGTATCGTACTTGCTTTCCTTCTTCGTTTATACCCTATCCTAAATTATCTTTTTTCCTCTATCTGCTTTACTCTTCTTCTTTGACTGTCGTCTTTCCGTGTGTTCCTTTGCCCGCTTTTATTCTTTTTTCTATTGTGTTCGGGGTTTTCATGTCAACAATGTTGTAAGCCACCCACATAATGTGCACTTGTAAGGAAGTTGAGAAAAGCTTAAAAAAACTGAAAAATTCTGATATTTCAAATAAATTTATTTCGGATTACGTATAAAAGAAGACATATATCTCTATGGTGTCTTTGCTCTGCAAGTGTATGTTGCGTAGTCCTGGTTCCAACGTCCGGGGAACTCTATGCATGAGCTTGGTTTTATGCCTCGTGCAAGGGATCAAGTGCATGCGCACAGGAAAGGTGAGGACAAAAGACGTGGGACTTCCACTCGAAGAAGTCCATCACTGAAGAAAATTTGGAATCCATTTTTATTCAACAATATATATTTGTAATAACAAAATATTTAAATAAATTTGATTTGTAAACTTACTTGGTGTGTTTCATTTCTAAGATATAGTTACCCTTTTATTCATACACAGACAAGTAAAATAGCCTGTTTACTGACGATTATTCGTATGTACAAGTATAAAGAAAACTTTTTTAAAAGTGCTTGGAAAATAATTGTTGCCAATTGGGAATTCTAAATGAAAATATATATTATGATTATAAAAAAAAATATACAGTCAGTATTGGTAACTACAGTGTGTAGGCAAGGACTTGCTCCGACTTCCTGGTCTGTGGTAAATGTGTCGTTGGAACGTGTTGTTAAGACCGAAATACTGGAAACTAACGGTATTGCTCGCCGTAGGGTGTAGGCATGCACTTTTAATTTGTGAAAAGCACTTTTATTTTGCTATCCTATAGAGAAAAATCTTATTTGCTTACTATTATTTACGCACAGAAGTATAAAGAAAATGACTGTAGTAACTAAAATAAAAGATTACTTAGCGTTGTTATGCATATGAAACATTTCATTACTGATATGATCCATTTTACTAGTGAGCCATCCTTCCCGACATGAGTTGTCATCTCAAACTTATTACATATCTCATTATCCCTCGAATACCCATGTCTATACTGCTTCTAATTTATGTTAATAAAAATCCAGAGTACTGTGTGTAGTTATAAAAAACAATGAAAAGCTATTTTTCAGTATCTTACAAACATGCCTGCTGCAGGAGTTAACATAACGAACACATGCCTCTCGAATAGACATATCCGTGCCTATAACATTTGGGAAAATAATTTCCATATATATTTTATTTATACATCATTTAAACCTGTACTGGCACCCATGTCACATCTAGAAACAACACGAAGAGATGGAATGACAGAGAATGAACTGGAACATTCTCGAAACAAGGTGGTAGCATAGAATGATCGAGCATGAACTAAATATTTCTAGAAACAAGATGGTGGAATGGAATGACAGAGCATGAACTGGAAAATTCTAGAAACAAGAGGGTGGCTGTGATGCAATCCTATATGGTGGACGGCTCCGAGGCTCCGAAGCCTGCAGCCTGTGCACCAGATCGCCACAAAGATCAAGGTGAAGGCCGAGTGTATATATTTAGAGGAAAATTCTAGGAATTTTGATAATTTCTAGGTCAAAGCCAAAGTTCCAATGTTAAGGTCAAAGGTCAGTATACTGTTCCACTGCCAGATGCCACTGCTGTCCCACAGCCTGATGCTATATGGCTCCTTCCCCCATGCAACCCACATCCCTGTGCAAGAACTCTCATTTTCTATCTACTCCCCTCCCTCCTTTTTTTTTTTATCGTGGTGGATTTAGGTTGAAATCATATGTAAACAAATTTCACATCATTGTTCGTCTACCTCATCTTTGGTGTCTGCTCTTTTTCTCTTTATGAAACGTTTTCCTCGCTCTCACCTAGCCAGGAGGTGAAATGGAAGCACACTGGAATCGCATTCCGGAGGACGCGAGGTTGATTCCCTGTACAGCCATCCTGATTTCAGTGGCCCACAGTTTTCCGAAATCCCCCCATGTGAATTATGGGATGAATTGTCAATACTGGCAACAGCCGTTTCCTTTCCCGTTTCTGATTTTTCGAGTAACTGTTTCTATCTGTAATGACCATCAGACGACGGAACGTTTCTGAAAAGGGAGATACATAAAATTACACACGGACGGTGTAGACACAATCTGATTTTATATTTTCAGTCTATGTCTTGAGAGTTTTGTTATTATTCTAACATCATTTCTGTAAAGCGGCCTTTCCCCTGCCTCGTGTTCGGCGAAAATGAATTCATACATGGTATCACAGTTGGTGTGTTTGTCAAACAGTGGGCTGTGGAAAGCCCTTGTTATGTGTCTATCAGTATTGTCCAGGGCGATCTGTTTTGGGGTGATCCTCCTCGTCCGTTATAAGGAGATAAAAAAGGCCGACCCATCAACCGCTGCTCAAAGTGGGATGGGATAAACAGTAGAAACAATTACGTTCGGGCAAGCGGGTCGTACGCATTTTTTCGTGTTGTGGTATAGGCCGGATCGTGAGAAGATCGACATCTTTTTGGAGTACATATCAGCACGTGACGTCATGTTCGCGTAAACACGCACCAGTGGAAAGGCCGCTGAATAGGAGTAAGTGTGACGTGTCTAGCGCTGTGCGCGCAACCGCGTCCACGCGTAAACAAATAAGAGCTTTGCTGTTCGCTTTCTCGTCCCGGGAAGGAACGTCAATCCTCCCGCAATTATCGATGAGCACTCTCACCGGCCGCCTCGACATACAATCGATAACAACTCGGCGACGACTCAGGATGTCGTCCTTGGCCCCTGACAAACACCAATTCAGCTCGGTTTGTCAGCGCGCAGCTGACATACCGCAACACTGAGCATACTACAACGTCTAATAGCAAGTCAGGACGTTGAAATACTGGCAAATGTGCAAAACATCAACAAACGATATGACTAAATATTGGGTACACTGATTTTCATATTTAGCGCGTGTTCCCAACATTGCCCTCGTAATTGCCTTCCCAATTTTTCAAATCACGTCTTCGAATAGTGATGCGAACATCTGTACAAGTTTACGCTTCTAACAGACTTGTTCCTCTCTTTTAAAGACGATAATTAGAATGTATCGAATTTGCTTGGAAACTCGGTCAAAGGAAACGTATAAACACTTCAAAATGCACATTTATGTAAACAGTGTGCCAATGTTAGTCCTAGCCACGTGCTTGTCAGTGTTATCGTGGAATGGTCTCCTCTCCGACGCGATCGAATCACTGACAGCCTCTCGTGTAGCTTGACTGACGAAATTCCACATTCTCCTCAACGCTCATTTGCCTTGCCTAACTCCAGCGTTCACGCCTGCACGCAAATGGCACAAGCGCTGGCAAACAAACAGCCTCCGGCAGAGTACACAACCAGTACACGTTCCAGCTGTGTCACCGTATGATAATAGTGATTTAGGCCTACCTTATTAATGACCATGCTGGTAATAAAAATACGAATTGTAATATACATGTGATACTACCAAGGTGTCACGTCATCACGATATAGGCTATTCACGGTAAGGTGAGCACTTTTGGTTTGGAAACCCTAGAATATATGTGCTGTTTACATTTACGACACGGAAACAGGGGACTTTGATGCGTCCAGTTAAATCGCATTGACGTACCGACACCAATAAACTTCTTAACGTGTTGAAACTTTCGCTCAACGGTAAATGATATCAATTTATTGCAGCTTTAAAGGGTCCGGTGGGGACAGAGGGGTAGATTTTGTGAAACTTTTTGCAAAAAAAATGTGAAGAATCGGGTTCTCATCAATTGCTATGACATAAAAATCGTTTCATCATTACTGTGCAACTCTGAGATTTTGTTTGTACGTTATCGGTTCAGTCCCCTTCTCGTCTCTTTTGGAATAATAGTGAATAAAAATATTTTATTGTAGCCTTAGACGTAAGATTTCGAGTGTGGTGAAATATATACACTGTATTTATTACTAACATGGTAATATTTATTTTAAAAAGAGGCGGAAGGATAAAAAATGGCTGACAGGAAAACAGTAACTAGGGTCTCAAAAGTGCTCACTTTACCGTGAACAGCCTATACCAAATATTTCGTTAGTTGATGCATATTTTACATAGGTCCATGTTATGTTAGAGTTAAACGACTAGGAATGACTTGGGTTGAATGAAAAGTATTGGCAACACTGTTGTAGTGGAGTAAACACCAGTTATGTCCTAACATTGTTATCGCCCTCCATGTCTACCAACTTCTGACACACATTTGAAATGCGGCGTACACTGTCAGAACGCCCATCTCTGTTAAGGGAGTAGCATTTCTTTATCGTGGCTTTATTTTTGTTTCTCCGTAGCTCCCTTTTCAGACCAAATATTGGAAAACGAGGTTCGTTAGGGCACAGGGCGTATAATAAGAGAAATGTTTTTTAGCCCACGATATTATTCCCATGCTGTCTGTAACCGTAAAAAATATTAACTCATCGTTATTATTTTCAGTCTCACTTGATAAAATATAGACTGAAATGAGTCCATTATGATTTCAGGAATTATGTAAAGTAGTTCTGTAGGAAATAATAATCTTTGAATTTTAACACTTAATCTTAACTGTATGTTTAAAAGGAAAATAAATAAGCACAAAATGGCAAGGATACCCTCATCTTAATGCCCTGCTGTGGTCGCCTCGATATGAATACAGCATTATTTACATTTACCATTTGCACGCGCTCAAACCCCTAATGTAAACAAAACACACGCCTCCAGCGGACGGAATGTAATGTTGGTGAATGAACTTGAGACATGGGTCTTAGTGACTTTAAGACCGCTTGCTGTGACGTCAAAAGGTCAGTTGCAGCAATCAGCAGTCCTGTGTCCGCGGACGAGCTGTTGTGAACTAGGCCTTACTGAAAGTCCTGCGTTGTAGTACGGACACACACCGTGTTCCCGACTGCCGCTGGCCAGTGCGGGCCTATGATCAAGGTCGCGGCAGGTGACCGAGGTCACGACACAGGGCAGGGTGCACGTCATCGCCTTGCCGTGTCCCGAGGAGCTGACCACGGTGCATTACCTCCCTCATCTCCTCAACCACCTGCTCCTCCACCACGCCATCTTCCCTGAAGGCCGAGCGTGCGAACGGCTCGCCATCTTGTTGCCCTGCACGGAACACCAATTTTCTGTTCTCCGCTTCCCGTTGTTGCGCGTTGCATTCGGATCAGCGTCCGGCAGACATCCGGCAGCCACGCCACTCATGTACACTTGATTGCCGAGCTCATGCAAGAGGCCACCTGCCCNATACCATTTTAAAATGTGTATAATTTGGCCAGTTTTTTTTTCTTGTGGAAGTTATATTTCAAACTGTCTAGAGGCAGCACTGTGTCGCCAGTTCATTTAACGATATTAAATTCCCAATAGTGTCGAGTGAATACATATCGCCATATGTGTTNTTTAATTGTGATAAAAAAAATATATAATTTCCGTTCACTATTATACGTTTTATAATCCTGTGAGGTAGTTTTCTCCCGAAATGTATCCTAGTTGTCCTTCCTCCCTTCACTTTAGACAGTGTAACTCCCTCTTCCCTCTTGAACCCCTCCCTTCCCCTCCCTTGGGAAATTTCTGGCTACGTTACTGTCTGGATGAAATGAGATTATTGTTGTAACGAAGTGCATTGTTAATAAAGCAGTATTAATACAAGTTGGGGCACAGTAAATATACCATTTTAAAATGTGTATAATTTGGCCAGTTTTTTTTTCTTGTGGAAGTTATATTTCAAACTGTCTAGAGGCACTGTGTCGCCAGTTCATTTAACGATATTAAATTCCCAATAGTGTCGAGTGAATACATATCGCCATATGTGTTCTGCCATTGTGTACAGAGATAAATAACATAACCTCTGAGCGACTGTTGTAAATAACGTGTGAGGGCTGCTGTCCATAACGTCTGGTTCTCGCACACTCACTTTTGAACAAGCCGCCATACGTTACAGTTATAACGTGCACCGACTTCTTGCGGAACTGGTGAGGCGATGACGTAATGCAGACCTGAGCAATGGAAACTGGACGCCTGTCAACATGTTGTTTAATAAAATTACGACACAGTACATCTTACAAGACTGTTTCAAATTTAACTTCCGTACACAATTGTCATAATTACTCACACTTTTAAATAGAAGGTATGTTAGGTACCCTCTCCCCCTTATACACATGTATACGTATTGTAGTAACAGGAAGCATTTAAAAATAGCCTATTCTTCAAGTACAGACATTTATATGCAACAATAAAAGATATGTTTACTGGTAAACAGGTAGTTTCAACATAAACTTAACACGCACAGTGCCGCGCCGTCAAGTAAGCCCCTTCTTAATGGGTTTCTACATCCGCCACCACCTCAGCCTCTTTTTTCTTTGGTCGGAGCAGTTGACAGCAGCGCAGAAACCACTTTCCGAAACCCAACTTCAGACAAGTTTTTGCCAGTAAACCTGCCAAAACCGCGTGGCATGGACTCATCACCACAAATACACGAAAATTATTAATAATTTGTACGAAGTGTTACTACCCTTGGAATGTATAGGCTCATTTTTTTTTCTGTGTATTTTTAGTATTTTGAGAAAATTATTTACGTCTCCGTTTGTGACTTTTTCTCTTGATTGTTTTCTTTTTTCCATGCGCACACCGATGTGCACCGAAACACAGTCTTTAACATCACAACATGTGGATAGTCTTGCTCACCCAGGTAACCTCTTCAATACACGTGAAAACGTGTAGTAAAAGAAATGATTGTAAGAAGAAGTCGGTATAGATTTCAGTACAAGAAACGTTTCACTACGCATAGANTTCTGTGTAGTTTTAGTATTTTGAGAAAATTATTTACGTCTCCGTTTGTGACTTTTTCTCTTGATTGTTTTCTTTTTTCCATGCGCACACCGATGTGCACCGAAACACAGTCTTTAACATCACAACATGTGGATAGTCTTGCTCACCCAGGTAACCTCTTCAATACACGTGAATACGTGTAGTAAAAGAAATGATTGTAAGAAGAAGTCGGTATAGATTTCAGTACAAGAAACGTTTCACTACGCATAGNAACGTGTAGTAAAAGAAATGATTGTAAGAAGAAGTCGGTATAGATTTCAGTACAAGAAACGTTTCACTACGCATAGATAGAGTTCCTATCATTTCGCTTCATCAGTTGGCACAAATATAGAATGCACAGTCCTCTACAAACTGGAGCAGAAGTCACTTATTCATTGTCTGCCACCACAGACAGAACTCATTCTCCTGGAACACCCGGCCACACGGAACGAAACTGCCGCAGTGTTGAGTGTGTATTATTGGTTGTGAGTCCTACAGGGCGTGTCAGATGATCGGAGGTCCAATGACAACTGTGAAACTAACGTATACATCTTTGCAGTCTACATTGAGTTTCTGAATTTTAATTCAAAATTGTAGGGTCTCTTGTCATAGAACTACTCAAGAATTTCGTCTATAGAATAAGTTCTGAAATGCTACAGAATCTTGAAAATATACACCACTTTGTCCTATCGTAATTTATCATATTTATGTTGTAATATGATAACTATAGTTTAGAACTGAGGTCGCACATTTGTGCAGAGAGCTGACGACAAAGAGTTATCCTCATTATAGAGAGCTGCGTTTCGGATAAGTGACCGGAAATCCTGACATTTTGGGACTTGCGCTTGTCCTTTCCGCATGAGAATGGCACCTAGCGTGCATGGGCACCGTCCACCAGCGAGGGAACTTTTGATTCGTTTTACTGGTTTCACTCATTTGTCTTGATTCAGTCCAGTGATTCGATACGCTTTTTTGATACACGGAACAGCCAAATCANTACTGGTTTCACTCATTTGTCTTGATTCAGTCCAGTGATTCGATACGCTTTTTTGATACACGGAACAGCCAAATCAAAGATGTACCATCAAAGTGAAGCACAATCATACTGACAGCATCCCGGCACTGTATTTAAACTATGCAGTGTACATACAACAAGACAAAGCATATCTATGGAATGCCTGCATCATGTTGAGATACCCGTGTGGCCAGCGAGGTCCCCCGACGTGCCTCCAATATAACATGTATGATATCAGTTTGAGCGTACATCAACTCCAANTACTGGTTTCACTCATTTGTCTTGATTCAGTCCAGTGATTCGATACGCTTTTTTGATACACGGAACAGCCAAATCACAGATGTACCATCAAAGTGAAGCACAATCATACTGACAGCATCCCGGCACTGTATTTAAACTATGCAGTGTACATACAACAAGACAAAGCATATCTATGGAATGCCTGCATCACGTTGAGATACCCTTGTGGCCAGCGAGGTCCCCCGACGTGCCTCCAATATAACATGTATGATATCAGTTTGAGCGTACATCAACTCCAACNTGTGGCCAGCGAGGTCCCCCGACGTGCCTCCAATATAACATGTATGATATCAGTTTGAGCGTACATCAACTCCAACCTGGTACCCGAATGCGTCATATCGGGGGCCAGTTACAACAATTGTAGGCAGACTTGCCTCAGAAGAGGATACAAAGGCTGAACAACTCCCTTCCGCACCGAGTGAGCGTAGAATGTAGGCCCGGGGGGGAGCTATATCCTACTAACAGGGACCAGCAAGAAGCCCATACTGCCAACGCAGTTGTACATGTTCTCTGATATTTTTATCAATGTGTTAGTCACGTGAACTTTTAATATATTCAGTTTAGTTTCATTTCCGCCATTCCACGTGCCTTGCTTTTCATTGTTCGTGAGCGCAAGTATGTTTTTCTTGAGACAATTATTACTCTAAAGTGTAAAAATAAAATATGAACTATTTTCAGTTAACACCAGATGAAACATTTCACTTTAAATGGCATATTAATGTACACAGTGCAGTCAATAATTTCGTGGACTGGAGCCCTGAGTGTAGGCTGCCACATGCCATGGTGACGGTCAATAAGTTCGTGGACTGGCCGCATAGTGTCGCTGTGGTGCAATACAGCATATAGGTTGCGCCACCTGCAATCGCGTGCATACGGTACAGTGTAAGCGGAACTACAGAGTCTGTTGTGAAGCGCAGTTGGATGTGAGCGGCGGAACGCGAGAATGTTGCAGTTTGAGCAACGAGCAAACGTCAAGTTTTGCCAAAAGTTAGGCAAATCCGCTAGCAAAACGTTATATATTATGAAGCACGTGTACGGTGACGATGCCTTGGCCGTAGTGCTGTGTTAAAGTGGCACCAACGTTCTGCGCAGGGGAGAGACAGTTTGGAGGATGATGAACGTACTTCTTGGCAACGAAAGAGACGAACAGACAGCAAGATCGAAGAAGTTGCAATGCTGGTGCNGAGGATGATGAACGTACTTCTTGGCAACGAAAGAGACGAACAGACAGCAAGATCGAAGAAGTTGCAATGCTGGTGCCTTGCCGACCACGCCCAAATGGTAGACGATCTCGCAGCAGTTGTAGGGATTTGCCATAGAACGTGCAAAGAAATTCTGACGGATGATATGAACATGCCGTGTGTTGCACAGCACGGTATGCCACACANAGCCATAGAACGTGCAAAGAAATTCTGACGGATGATATGAACATGCCGTGTGTTGCACAGCACGGTATGCCACACATCCTGATGCAAGACCAACGTAACGATCTCATCACCATTTGCGATGACCTGATCAATAGCGCTGACGACGTGAGGGTTTCCTAGCCGGATCATAGCAGAGGACAAAACATGATGTTATCTGTATGATCCGCAACTGAAGAGACGATCGGCCACCTGAAAATCACCATCGTAGATACGATGGAAAAAATCTCGACAACACAAGTCAAAAGGCAAGGTGGAACTTAAACTTATCTTTGACTCGTTTGGCACTGTTCACATTGAATTCATCCCACAAGGAGAAACTGGACCCGCCAAGTAAAGCCCCTTCGCTATGCGATTCATCATAAGCGCCCTGAGCTGTGGTGTAGGAAGACCTTGCAGTTTCCTCACGGCAACACCACCACCTACACATCGCTATGTGCTTGTCCAAGAGGAACTGACGAGGCAACATCACACTCCCTACACTCACCATGCGATTTCTTTCTCTTTCTCCGCTTGAAATCCCAGCTACGTGGGCTTGTATTTCATTAAGCCGAGGAGATTACCACTGCCACGAGAGAAGCCATACGGTCTTCCTGCCAACATATTCCAGCACTATTTATAACAGTTATACCAACATTGGCAGACGTGAATTGCGGCCAAAGGTGACTATTTTGAGGGACGCTGTGCATCTTTGTGTGAGTTCGCATGGTTCGTGGTTTCCTACACTCGCTACACCGGTCCACGAACTTATTGACTGTGGTAGCATGGTCCCGTTTTTATTAATTAGCTGNGGTTTCCTACACTCGCTACACCGGTCCACGAACTTATTGACTGTGGTAGCATGGTCCCGTTTTTATTAATTAGCTGTCAGCGTTACTAGAGATATGCCACTTAGTGTTTAACGAGGCAGAATTTTTCTCAAAGGTTATTTTTAAATGAGCATTTAACTAAGAACATTTACAGCCATAATTGATGTATCATACACTTTAATATACAAAACTTTAATACAAATAATTAAAATTATGCCTAACAAAACTTGAAGTGTCGCATGGAAAGAAAAAGACTCAATCATACTGACCGGATNGCCAGCGTTACTAGAGATATGCCACTTAGTGTTTAACGAGGCAGAATTTTTCTCAAAGGTTATTTTTAAATGAGCATTTAACTAAGAACATTTACAGCCATAATTGATGTATCATACACTTTAATATACAAAACTTTAATGCAAATAATTAAAATTATGCCTAACAAAACTTGAAGTGTCGCATGGAAAGAAAAAGACTCAATCATACTGACCGGATGACTGCTGGCAGCTAAATTTTTTACCTTTTGTCAGGTACATTCTCGATGGTATTAAAACCATTTCTGATTATCTGCCATCTGAAAAAAATATCAGTATAAGGTTATGAAGGTGAGTTGAGGGTGAAACAAACTGGAGCTCGTTGAATCATGAAAACGTAGGAAAGTCGCCGTAGAGACGGCGCCGCTCTGTCTGATACCGGCCTTGTTTGCGAAGGCGGGTCCACGCAGAGCGCATTCACCGGTTCACTTCAATAACGGATGACAACGACCCGGACACGCTAAGTTGAGATAACTGGCCTGGACTTAGGGCAACTGGCACGATCACGCCTAGAGAAGACATTTCGGTTGTAGGAACCAAAGTTGCATAACCATAACTCATCCCGACTGCGACAGCAAACAAGTGAGTTAATTGTTAGTATCATCTGAACTTTGTTAACCTAGGTATCACTTCCAACATTTCTGAAGTCAGGGTTACTCGCTACGTATCCTAGTACCACATGAACAAAACAAAAACCATCATGGATGAAAACGACAAGGACAGGCAACCAGAAATAAATGCTTTTTATTATGCGTTACAATTAAATGTGTTTCCAAAAATGCATTCCCGAGAGCGTAAATGTAAGAAACGTCCATTACAAATAATATTTAAAATTAAATTTATCATTATTGTACGTACTGATTCACTATAACACCTTACTAAGCTACCTCTTTTCTCTTTGTTTTTGAGTAGGCCTATTTTTGACTACGAAATGTCCGAAAATATTTCTGGAAGATTAATCTAACAAAAAAAGGAGGCAATTTTGTGTGAACGTAATTATAAAACGCTTTTGATGTGTGATTTATTAAAAAAAAAACAATTAAACATATCAAATAAGGGGCGATTTTTCAAAGATTTTATTCAGAAAGTGTGAAGATACCGTGAGTATAGACTGTAATAAAAAGAGTGGAACTGTTGGTTGAATTCTAGTACGTACTTGCTATATAAGAGGGATACAGCACCAACGGTTCCTTCAGGATAACAAATACAGAAATACTTGCACTGATACAGCAACAACTTCACCCGTAATAAACTAACAGAGTGTGCAGATGCTAGTTCACAAGTCCGTCTGCTGAAAACCGACAACATACTACTCTGTTTTCACTTCTTTGTTGGATAATTTTTATAACATGCAAAATAATTACTTCTTGCGTCGACAACTTACCAACCGAATGCTCGAAACGCACTTTCATTGGTAGGCTTTCTTTGATCAACTCCGTAGTCAAATATTTGAACAGAAAAAAAAATGTGGCTCTTAGACAAAGCTAGGTTCAAACGTACACACCCGAAAGTTTTGTAGNAGTCAAATATTTGAACAGAAAAAAAAAAAATGTGGCTCTTAGACAAAGCTAGGTTCAAACGTACACACCCGAAAGTTTTGTAGAGTGACAATAGAAATGTTCCGTCTCTAACGGCATTGCTGTAGATTAGACGCTAGACCCTAATTACCTACCTACCTGCCGATAGAAACGTATTTGAGGCTGCGGTTGCTTTATTGAAAATAAAAAGTTTTCTAGAAATGCCTGTGGATCTTAGCAACTGAAGGTGGCGCATTTTCCATGGAAAGTAATCCTCCTCGCGTGTGTTATTGCAGTGTTCTAGCTTCCTATGGCCACGCCTGAAAGAAGACTGTCTGCTCCTAGACACGTGTAGCTCTTGTGTAAGGGGAATCCGCGAATATTACTGCTGAATCACTTAGCCCACATTAACGATTCCCAACTTCCTGTTACATCAACGACAAACACGTATTTATTTAACAATTTATCTTACAATACAGTTTTTACTGCAATTGATGTAGGTATACTGTAAGAAGTATCTATCTTATATTAACAATATTTGGTATTATTTTTCAAGTTTAAAAAGCAGAAATAAATATAATAAAACTTTTCGAGCTCCATCTTATTGCGTGTTATAAAACTCGAAGGCCTTGTAAGCAGGATAGACTTGCTAAGGGCGAGGCTCTGAACAGGCGTGCAGTGTTCTTGTCCTGCTGCGAATACCGGTGGTACTTACAGTGGTGACCCTATCATTTTTGATGGAAAGTATGTAGGAAAGTTTAATGCAGGGTCCTTGAGTACTTTTGTATGTATGTGTCGTGTATTTTTTTTTATATCCGGTGCTTGCAAAATTATTTCTAGCCATGTTGGAGTGCTTTGAAAAGGTGTTTATAATTTTCGTGGCGTCTTGAAAGCTCTTAAAAGTCTTAGTCTGAAGTGTGTGTTCTTTTGTAGACAAAAACATATTGGATGCACGTTTAAAACTTTCATAGAAAACATGTATATCCAACACACTACAGCGCCAGTTAGACGGGAGCCTTGTCTTATACTATATAGTTTTTAATGGGGTACCCCGATCTACAAAGTTGACCAAAACTACGCATAGTTACCAACTACAATTGATACAAAACAATTTTAAAATAATTATCCGGAACTATAGTGTTAAAGTTTGTCTTAAATTTTTTTTTCATTCAGATAAATGTAAATTTTGAGGGAGATCGAAATTCCCATTTGTTTTCACTGTAAAAATAGTACATTCACCACTTCCCTAAGGACAGCTGCCTTAAATCTAAATTTAACTTTTAAGGTCATCTTTGACGTATTCTTTAGAACAGCTTTCGAAATGTAGCGCCCTATCAAACGTCCACATATCTAACCTGTTGCTATTAAGTAAGTAACCCAAACATGTCCTCCTTACTTTTCAACAAGTAAGCAGAAGAAACTTTTTTTTTTTGGCACATGATTCATAATAGCGCAGTATTATCAAAGCTTAAGAAGTTACACAATTCTTATTGCAATTGGTTAGATATTTCATACGTAAAATTGTTGAGGTCACTGTGTATTTCCTGCAGTTTTAGAATGAGTTTTAAATTTTGGTTATAATAGAAATTTTAAAAATATCCTAGTCGTTATTTTTTTAATACTTGTTTCAGACATTTATCAAACTAAAACAAACATAAAAAAATTTCGCAACTATGCAAAAGTTAAGAACAACAATTTTGGCTTTAAAATATAAATATATCATTTACTTATATATAACAATTTAAAAAAGGACAAAGTGAAACAAGTATAAACATCACTAGTGCCGGACAAAAGAACTGGTACTGCATTTTTATGTATTTGTGCCATCAGTTTATGTTTATCATTTACAAATAAAAAGACGACAAGATTTCTTCTTTATTTATAGAGCAATAGTGATTATATGTTAGCTATTTACCTTGTGCGATATGACGAAACCGCGATGGAAAATACACAGGATTATTTGTTTTATTATCTGTGAAGTTCAACAGCATATACCCTCCTGGCCAATCAACAAACAAGCTTCTCCTCAAGGTTGGAGCTCCACCCATATTACTGCGAAACCTCAACCTGTCAAAACGCTGCAGCAGCACCAGGCTCCAAGTGGAAGCTTGGTAACAAGATGTGATCGAGGCCAAAGTCTTCACTAGATATGCATGGCGGGAATAAGTTTCCATAACGCGAATACCACTCATTCCATCCGATTACCCTTTCGAGTTCATGAGACTGCAATTTTAGCCTCAAGGTTTTTTTTGCTATGACATTAAATAAGATCCAGGGACAGTCTTTAAATATGACAGGGAGAGACTTGCTGGAGGACTGCCTCTCACCTGGGCAGCTCCACGTGGTCTGCTCCAGAGTAAGCTCGCCTAGCAACTGGTAATCCTAGCACCTGAGGGCAAAGCCACTAATGTAGTCTACAAAGAGGTCCTTCGGTAAAATAAATTAGTTGCTGTGTGGTGTAGAACACGCCGGAGAAGCCACGGAGAGAAGGCTGGTATAAATATATATTACATATATATTCTCCTAAAAATTACCATTGGATTTAACAAACAATTACTATCAAATGTTAAACACTGCGATATTTTGTGAGAGCTGTCTTGCAGTTTGCCGATTTCCCTATTTTCCAAGACACATTTGTCTGCTCTGAAAACAACGTCAAAAATTTAATGGCTTGTATGTATTTACACAGATATACATATTTATTACAAATCGATGGAGAGAAGTCGAATTTCCGCGAAATTTAGGAGAGAAGCAAAAACACTTTTTTTGGCAACAGGCTCCGAAAATCCTCTGGGTGAGCCTTCGCTTAAGTTGAGAGTTGGGCAGCTCTTAATAACGAGATCTTGAGAAACGATGAGGGTGAAATGAGATGAGAAAGGAGTGGCGCCGGAATGCAAGGGCGGGGTGGGGGGAACGAGAGATCCCCAAGAAAACCCGCCGGCACCATTTCCACGAAAACACGGGAGCTACCCAGCCGGGGAACGAACACGGCTCGCTGGGAGGCAAGCAGCCTAACCGCTCAGCCACCGTGGCGTCCTGCCTACGCAACGCTGTGTAGAATTTTAAAATCACATGTTACAACAATGGTAACGGAGTTTGTTTACATTTGGTTTTCCAATATATCAGAGCTTCTGTTCACGAATATAATATTTAATATAACTTGAATAAATTCCAGTATTGTAAATACTGTAAATGCTCAGAAGACAAAAATCACTTTATCCGATCTCGAATTAAAGTTCTTGTAACTGTTTGTCATGTAGACCAAAACATATATTCTCCGTAAATTTTAATCACCACAATAACTAACTGTGATATTTGTAACTGTTGTAAGTCGGCTATCCTAACAAGTCAACAAAAATTCTTCAGAATGTGTTTTCTTTTATGAACGCAGTAACTAGATTACGAACCTCTCAATGCACATTACAAATAGGGGTATTGTTACTAACATAGCTATTAGTTGAGATGTGAAAGACCACAAGTAATTACCCAGGAAAGGCCCAGAAGAAATAACACTATTCTGCAAAAAAAAATTTTGCGGAGGTAACAGTGGCCTACGTGGCTTTTCCAGAGTTCGCAATCCGTATTACCTGTTACAGTAAATAAGCGTATGTTCTCTTCAGACATATTTTTACAGTAAATAATCGTATGTTCTCTTCAGACAGATTATTACAGTAAATAAGCGTATGTTCTCTTCAGACAGGTTATTGCGTAAGTCAAAACTGCCACATCTCCATCTACTACATGTTTGTTTAAGAGTTTTTTAAAGAATTAAGGCGATATGTAATCACACATCATTCATAATTTCCAAATATTGAATAAAGGTGTTTTTTGTTGTTTTATTTATTTGTTGTGCTCACTAAGTTGAAATGGGCAAGTAACACAAAATCCCGTGTTCAGGGCGACCTCACCCCCTTCGAGTACATCCTGTGTCCAACTAGGAAACGTGGTTATCAGCAAAGCAGCAGTACACCGCGCCACGCATGAGTAGTGCTCTAGTGGCCCTCTCAGGTCGCGCGATGACCTGTCTCACCAGCACTAGGGCTGGGCGTGCCTGTCTGCCAGTGGGTTCGAGTCCCTCCTCGGACACAGTAGGATGGTGCGCTCTGACCACTCTTGCTCGTGAGGTTGTCAACATTTAGTTACAAAATTATTTCTACTGTGGTATAGCATAAGCTGATGTCATAATTTTCATATTATTTAGGAAAGCATATTGAATGTTTATGAGTTATAATAAATCAGAATTAGTTATATTTGTGTGATTCATTTTGTTAAATATATAAATTTAAACACTAGTAGCTATTAAAACTGCAACACCCAGGAGGACGTGATCTGTCTCAACCAGATTTATTGGACAGAGTGCCCACCAAACATAGGGGACATGATTACTTTTGCAGCTCGGTATGACGTACAGATTATGGAGAATTCAGTACTGTGACCCACCACAAGCGGAAATAATCGCTGCTACACGACGCGGCATTGAGAGGAAGATGCATTGTGTGTCCATCTGAGATATCTCCCTCCATGCTACTTCGATGTGTGACTTAAGTTCATCCGTTGTGGCCGCGGATGTCTTTTGACAGGCCATTCGTCGTCCGACTATGAACCACGCGTTTTCGTCGCGTGAGAGATCCTTTGAACACGTAGGCCAGGAAAGAAATGTTAAATGCTTGCCATCCAGGAACCGCCGGACGATATGTGCCACATGTGGTAATGCATTGTCCCGCTGGTACAGGCTGGCTCTGACTATAGGGGACAACAGGCTCCAACTCATCTGCCATATAACTGTTGCTGTTCTCTGTACCAGCAATGCGTACTAGGTGCGAGCGGAACTTGCATCTCATGCCATAACTCCAGTGCTGGGATGGTATGACGGTGCGTACTGCAGGACTCAGTGGCCATGTGTGCGTCATGGTGCTGCCGGACTCCAAAGTAACTATTGTGGTGTTGCAAGGAGATGCAGGATTCGTCAGAGAAGACGATGTATACTATTTCTACCTCCATACCCGATTTTCCATACACAATTGCATCCTCAGGCACCTATAATGAGCAGCCATTGTCAACCGCAGTATTGGGTGCCTAGACATGGTGCCCTGATGCTACAGAAGGTGACGAACTGTGCGTGCGCACGCATATTGATGTGCAACTTGCCTGAATTCCCTGAGCGAGGGTGTTTTATGGGGCTATGTAGTCCGTAATCTTCATGCGTACCAGATGTCTGTCCTTGCGCTTGTTGGCGCGACGGGAGCATTGGCTTTCTGCAGGTCGTTCAGCACGTCCATCTTCGACCTGCTGACCTCATATCCGCTTCACTATAGTTGCATTTGTTCCAACGAGAGAACCAATTTCGCGGTTCAGTCATCCACACTCCTCATAGGCCACGATTCTCTCACAGTCAATGGCAGTAACCTGCTCGTGTGGTTGTCATGTTCTTCGGCGCAGAATGTTCACTCCATATATGCACACGTACCGGAAATGACCGCTCAGCTACTGTGAACTCTGAACGATATGTTCGTATATTGACTGAATTGGTGTTCACTGATTAACGCAGTCGTGACATTTACCTGGAGACAGTTTACTTTCAACATGATAGGGTGACAGCACATACCGCTTGTCACTACATGAACACTTTACCGACGATGTTTCAACATCACAACTGTCTAGATTTAGCGGGAATTCCTTGGCCAGCCTGATCACCCGACTTCTCTGCATGGGACTACTTCCTGTGGAGATTCCTCAAGAGTAAAGTGTTTTGGCAACAACACCACCAGCTGACGTCAACGCCCTAAAGCAGGAAATTGTAGACAAAATTACTGTCATACCAGCCGCAACACTTGTGTGCGTGTAATGGACAATTGTGTATCTCGTCTACGCGAGTGTTTCAGGGTTGTTGGACGATCCCTCACAGGCGTTATTTCCATGAATAAACCGCGTGTGATGCTATGGTGTTGCAACCAACGGAGTACATTATACATATGTATTCTTTTGTCAGTGTTTCTGAAGTAATGTTGGTTATTAAAATGGCGTCCCAGGCGCTAACTACACTGTTTTATATCATATCTCCATCATAAACTGGCCAACTTAAACACACATTAAAATAAATGGTAGGTCTTCGCTATCCCACCCTGTACAAAGAACGTATAATATCTGGACTAATGTAATATTTCACAAATCACTCATAATGGACATATCAGCGTTTGATATAACCTATATTTCAAAAAGAGAATTTCACCTCGCTAAAAACCTTAAAAATGGAAAGGAAAAAAAAGGACAGCTTAGCTTATGCCATTCCCCTCTAGATTTATAAACTTACAATAGTGACAAATATGTGTATTGCTGTAAACTGTGATGCATTTTATAACATTGGGAATTAATTTTTCTACTAGCATTTGCCATAAGTGAACCTTTGTGTTAGCGCCGCTAACGTTGTTGCGACTCACCCTGCTTTAATTCAGTCCGTGGAGATCCCCTCCCCTTCTTGAGAATCTTCTAACTACACCACTCATACGTGGGGGCATATGATGTTACGCAGGATAGCAACATACAGAGCAAGCTGGTGCAGTTGGTGACACACAATACTCTAAACATGAATAAGTGATTTAAACTGGTGGAATTGCTCTCACTAAAAATTTAGTTAATGACATACGGGTAAATCTGTAGAATAAACTGAGGTTTTAGTACCAGGGCAGTGTGGTTCANCTAAAAATTTAGTTAATGACATACGGGTAAATCTGTAGAATAAACTGAGGTTTTAGTACCAGGGCAGTGTGGTTCACTAGGAGTCAGCAGAAACCACTGTCGAAACAGTGAACACAAGTAGATAAAGTAATCAGAAAATTTTACTGATTCCAATGAAGCATATTTAACACTTCTGAAGTCAAGTTCGCTGTTTTCAAGCAGTTACAATAGTTCCTACTTTAGAGTGTACACTTGCATTCGAGATGAGCCGGAATCGATTCTCGTTCCAGCCAACGTAATTTCGGTTTTCCACGGGTTTCCTAAATCACTCCAGGCGAAAGCCAGTNAGAATCGATTCTCGTTCCAGCCAACGTAATTTCGGTTTTCCACGGGTTTCCTAAATCACTCCAGGCGAAAGCCAGTGTAGTTCCTGGCTGTTAGCTATTACCTTTTCCTTCTCTATCCGGACTTTCTGAGCCAGTAATTCCGTCGACAACCACCCTGCTGTCGACGAGATGTTACGTCACGGCTAACCGTCAACTCGGTGGCGGCTGCTATTACTAATTCATACGTACGTAACCCGCAGATTGTAACCTTACGTGAGATCATCTACTCTACTTTCGTATAAAGTTACTTCTGAAGTTATGCTTCTTCTAAATAAAAGACGAAGGGGATCGTTGTCTGAGAGCACTGAAAAAGGTATGGGATTACTGTGTGTCCAATACAGAAAAATGTTACTAAACAGGCTATAACTTTAGATTGAGTGCTAGATCTAAGGTTATATTAGTTAGGACTACACCTTAGTCTTCAAAGAAATTTGTTTATTTTTCTGTTTTTGCACTGTATAGTGAGTAGTTCATCTTCGTGTAAGTACCTACGTAAGCGTGAGGTTAGCGAAACAAGCAGTCATATGTAAATCTTAGATTGTAGATATTCAGATAGCCGTGAGGGCATCTGATGCACCTGGTATGCAAGTTTCATCAGTAAAAAAAAATCGAATTTCTGGTTTTAATTGACACGGTTATCCGCACGCCGAAGGTGATGCGACTACCTCACGCTATTTGCATCCGAACCACATGGTGGTGCTCATAAATGTCCGAGTAAGGCCGTAGGTGCTCTCGAACCCTCACAGACTCGGCTTCATCTCTACGTGAGTGTGACGACCTAGCGAGCTCGGACTCCTAGGACCCGTCACATTACTATGCAGCTTCCCATATGATGGTGTTCCACGTGTTGAGTGGGCATCTTAGAGGCAGTTAGACGTCAACCAAGCAGTTCTTAAATCGCTGCTAGGGATAGACTTCTCAATCAGTAATCTGTCCTTCGGCTATTCGTAAAATGAACGCACCACACACACACACACACACACACAAACTCCTCGTGTTGATCAAGTTGAAATGCGAAATTGTCACGAATGTAAACATGTTACAGAAGTGTGTAATTATTATTCTAACGTGCTTCAATAAAGCAAATAATAAATGAAATATTTTCATTCTTCGCAAATTTTGACGTTACCCTATTAAAAGTACGTTTAGTCATAGAACTTATTTTCCTTCAGCGCTGGTAATTTTACCGGTAGAATGACAGTCCTTTGTCGGATTAAATACCTACAGCTACGGGCAGAGACATGTGTGCAAATGTTAAATACACCAATTTAACATTTATATTTTAAATATTTAATTTTAAAAATGTGTTATTTTATGATGCAATTGTTTACTTATTAAGAATAAAATTTACCTAAAAAATAAACATATACTCAAATACATTTTATTTTTCACGAATTTTTACAGCTTCAGTTTCATTTTAGTATTTTTTGAATACATTTAATTATAATCTCATTATTTCAAAATGAATCATTATTTCTCCATTAAAGTTGAATAATATTGAAAATAATAAAATTTCTAATTAAATTTGTATTTTTGTATTGTTCAATTTTATTATTTTATTTGAAAGAAGATGTTATAAAAATGTGGTCTTTTTATTAAAATTAAATTGCATTTGGCATTTATTTTTATGTTTTTGCTTAAAACATGCATGGTACATCATACTCTTTAAAATCTTGATAAGCAATAATATCGATGAAGTGAATTACTGTGTGGGTGGTGTGAATGTTTTCGACTTTTAGATGTAAGAATGGCATAAGATTGAAAGTAAAACACATGAATAAGAAAAGTTATTACAAACGTTTTGTGTGATAAAACTAATGATACACATAAATGTACAGATTGTGATATAAGATTTTAGATAATTAAGTTATTGTTCATTGAAATTCATATTATTTCAGTATTAAATTTTGTGTTTTTATTTCATATAAGATACAGCATTTTCCCTCGATATTATATAAACTTTCAGTTTTATTGTTTTTAATTTAATTTTATAAATGTTTAGTATAGGGCGTAGTATTATTCCTCAATTTTATATAGACTTAAAATTGTAATATTTTTAATTTTTTTCTATATATTTTTATAAAATGTTGTAAAATTTAGAATTTAGACGATCTTTCACAAAAAAAAAAACTTCAAGAATACAATTTTTTTGCACAACAGGTAATTTTAAATTTTATCCACCATTTTTTTATTTTCTACCATGAGTCTGAAATGCGTGTATAGTGCAATGAATGTGTTTGTGCCCGTTCACCATTATGATGGTAATATACATAAATATGGCAAATGAATTTGTAAACAAAATAATATATATTTTAGGTTTAAATAATTAAGAAAGAGACCACATTTACTCTATATTTTAGTGAGCCTAAACATTATTACATTAATATATTATTAATATTTCATCAAATAATACAGAATAAATTATAGATTTAATATATATGCACTATTTTCTGTGTTAAAAACAGAAATCGAATAAAATCAATATTTTAGGATTTCATATGTTGTAAATCACTTTTTCTTATTTGAAACAAATTAACTATGATTATGTAATAATATTATAGAAGTTTATTTTTAGGGTTATATTTACCCCATTCACATAGGAAAATGTTTTCGCATAAAAATTTCTTGGCATGAAATTTTTGGCACATATTTGAGTTATGGCTCATAAAATATATTTAGTCGTGCCTAGCTTAAAATAATTAGCACAATATCATTGAGACATCATTGTTTAATTTTTATTCAAATGCTCTGCTTTATTTTATTTTATGTTCCAAACAGTAACAAATTTGTTTTTAAACGTAACTATATAAAAATTGTGGAGTCATATACTATTTTTGGGAAACTACATAACTTTAATGTTTAACATATGAGCATAGCTTTGTACGGATTTAAAATAAATGGATTTTTAATTTCTAGGCTTTTTGTTTTAGCCGCGTCGAGGATGCCTGACCAATTAATCAGGTATTGTTGTTCCCTGATTATGGCAGCTGCACCGACTACCGAAACGTTGGAGAAGAAATCCTTGAAGCAGCTCAAACCCAGAAACCTATAAATTGACGACAAATGCCGCGAAAGCCTGGGAACTATTTTTAATGGAGTTTTTTCCAGCATCATTATTATTTAACATTTATCAATAACATTGGCAAAATTCTGAAATAGTTCGCACAACTGCACATTTCCAGCTGTCAAGAAGACNTTTAACATTTATCAATAACATTGGCAAAATTCTGAAATAGTTCGCACAACTGCACATTTCCAGCTGTCAAGAAGACATATATTTACTAAAGTTGCTAAGCGAGAGGGTAATATATGGAAATAAACAACTGTATGATTAGATGAGCCGAAGTTTCCTGAACAAGTAAGCTCCTGAAAGCGGGTCTGGTGTGCTACCACCACATCACCTCGCTCGGTACTTAAAGTGTGTCTTCTCAGTTCGTTACAAAGGATTTAAAAAATAAGCAAATGCTAAGAGACNCACCTCGCTCGGTACTTAAAGTGTGTCTTCTCAGTTCGTTACAAAGGATTTAAAAAATAAGCAAATGCTAAGAGACAACTACAATTTTGGAACTTTGACTTGCGCAACTTGAAACGATTCCTCGTCACTACTAAAATGTCTCAAGTATATTGCAAACATGCCTCTCGCAAACGTTAAAAAGAAGAAATCTAAAATGTATTCCTGTACATTTATAGCATGTTTGAAACTGTAAAAAATAATTTCTCAGAAAAGCAAAAGAAAATGCAATAGTGGGTAAGCATATATTGTTTCCTTTCATAGAAATATTCAGTCTACAGTTGACATCACCACGTTGGTCACCATTTTCTGGGACGTTGCCCATTTCGACAATTATTAAAAATTTAGCTGCTGTTTTTCTTTCCCAAAAAAATGATTACACTTGTTGTACAAATAATTTTCCGAAGAACGTTAGCAGCAGTTGTTGACATAAAACCAATGTGGTGTAGCAGCACGTACAACTGCACCAGTCTGAAGGTTCGTCGTGTCTGAGTAACTGTTTTTCAACTGGAAAATTCTGCACTGACTGGACGTATCTTAGTCCATTGTTGTCTCGGCCTCTCAAGCAGGTTATACTCCATCGAGAGGTCAGCTACTGTAGTGAGCCAGATGGCACGCTGAGCGTCAGAGAGCGCCATGTCTTGTCAAGAAGATTATCTCTTGCCTAATATCTCAAAGATGATCTTGGAGGTACCATCGAGAGTCTAATGAGTTTTCAGGCCGTGTTACGAATCACGCATTCTCATGTTTAATGATGAACTCNGGAGGTACCATCGAGAGTCTAATGAGTTTTCAGGCCGTGTTACGAATCACGCATTCTCATGTTTAATGATGAACTCGGCATTTCCTCGAGGCCAGAGGTAAGCGAAGTGTGGAAATGGCCACCACGTCATCTTGCATAGAAACGACAATTATTATACGCGGTAAATTCTATCCACCCCCGTGGCTTTGTTTGCTAGGTCGTCACTTTCTGATCACTAAAATCTCAGCTCATTCCAGGGTAAACTATGGACGTGTATGATATTGAGGTTGTCAGATATAATCGATGTGATGCTTGAAGTCAACAAGTAAACATTAACGAATATATTCGCCGTAGTGAAACACTCAGGTCAACCGTTCTCAAAAAAATTAGTAAACTAATATTCAAAGGATGCAGCGGCACGCCTGCGCAGTAGGCAACTTATCTGCCACCAGCGAGTGCACGTGTGTGGCAGTTTTCTGCCTATATATATATAGCATTTGAACTTTACAGCGTACTGGATTCTACATGACAATTACTTGAAGTTATACCAAATATTACTTTAAAGGATTTATCTTGTAGTATACGTACATAAATTGTACAGTGCACAACTCTTGTGTGTTTAACTAAGCGAATACTGTATATTTATATAATAGTATTTTGTGAATCCGCAAAAGCCTGTAATTCTACAAAAAAATTTCCAATTAGAAGCGCAAATGCACTTTCAATTAAACAGTGAGTCATGTACTCCTTGCGTAAGTCATTGAGAAGAAATTTGTTTTTTAATCATATGCCATTAATACACAAATGCAATGGAAAATTTATAAGTGCCCTGCTGTAAATTAAAATAATTACATACATGAAACCAAGTAGCATTTAATTGGAGTTGTGAGAGACCCAGAAGTTCTTTCATTTTAGCCAATATCGAAAACGGTAATATGAAATTACACTGCCTGACAATGAAAATATCGCACTACCAAGAAACCATGCAACAAACACGAAACTGTGTGAATAGCGAGAGTACAAGCTAGAATGTACATAATCCGATGTTAGTGCATTTGCATTTGACCGCACACACAGCAGTGGCACTAGAGTGTGCACAGTCGAATCGCATTAATATGACCACCAGCCAGAAGTGCAAACTGCAGCGCGTAGCCCATGACGTATGCACCGTGATGTAGACTGGTGAAGCGGGTATATACTGCGACCGACAGGATGGCTGTACATAGCATGCTTCCTGCTGTAATGAGTAAGAGAAGCGATTTAACAGAGTTGCATAAAGGGGTGATCATTGGCTTTCGGGCCAATAGGGCAGCATTTCGGAAACAGCGTCGTTTGTGAAATGTTCATGTGCCTCTGTGGTAAAGGTGTATCGTGAGTGGACNAGGGCAGCATTTCGGAAACAGCGTCGTTTGTGAAATGTTCATGTGCCTCTGTGGTAAAGGTGTATCGTGAGTGGACGAATGCCACCATTGGGAATAACCGTCGTGGAAACTGCGGATCTCCACGCTCCATTGATGTCCGATGTGAACGTCGATTACGATGGTACTTGAAGGCCAACAGACAGGCTACAGTCGAAACGTTTACTGTCCAAATGAACCATGGGGCATCCAGACACGTGTCTACCGCAATAGTTCAGCAAACACTTCTGCGACACAGGTGCATCAACGAAAACAACTGGAATTTGCTTGACAGTATGGTGATTGGACCGCTGTTGATTGGTGACGGATAGCCTTCTTCGAGGAGTCACGCTTTCAGCTGCATATAACGGATGGATGTCAGCGTGTCCGGCAAGAAACGACGAAGAACCACAACCTTGTATCTATTGCTAGACGAACACATGCGGTGGGGACAGTATTATGGTCTGGGGAGTGTTCTCATGTTATTCTCTACGTCCCATCATCAGTGTGGAAGGGACTCTTTATCGATTTCGTTATGAATCCATCGTCGGCGATCACGTCCACTCGTGCATGATGATTGTCTTTCTTCGTGAGGATGGGGTCTTCCAGAACGAAAATGTGCCTTGGCAAATGGCTAGAAATGTCCCCACGTGGCTGAATTAGCACGATCAAAACTTCAAACATCGTCCCTGGCCCCCAAACAGACCTGATCTCAATTAAATTGAACATCTGGGGGACTACCTTGATCCTTCGTGTTCACCATTTCTCCTCAGCTACGCACCCTTCAACAGTTGTGGGACGCGCTGCAGACAGCATGGCTCCAAATGTTCTCTGTCTTATAAGTTGGCCAGATTCTGACAGTCAGTGAATGGCAAATTGACGTATGTGAAACAAATAAAGTGCCATTTACAAAATTTTGTATCAGCTGATGCACAAACGAACAAAAGTTAATATTACGTAGGCTATTCTGAGTGTTCTGCCGCCGCACATTAGACAAGCAGAAAATACGCGATAAGAAAGAGTTCCTAACTTAATTAATACATTTTATTTTATGTGGTCATAAAACAGCAGTTTTTAGTGTTAGAAACTAACCTTCATGCTAAAGTAGAAATGTATAAGTGTTCAAAATGAAAGGCACATTAAAACTATCTGTATCCAAATGAAACGCAATTTCAAAACTTTTTTTCACATCTTATCACCCCTCTTCAACCCCGCTTTCCTTACGTGATTGATATTAATTCCAAAAGCATACAAAAAATTGCATAATATTGTTGATTTTTTTTCTAATAATTAGACGAAATATATTTCAAATTCCTGTCGTTCCAAGCCAGTAATAGAAGAACAGTTAACTTAAAAAAGACGCGATCTATGTGAAAACTTTATTTAATGGAATGTCTTTAATATTCTTGCATTTCACTGTTTGCGTGCGAGATCTGGGATGAAATATAACTTCCGTACGGTAAAAGTGGTTTAAAGGCTTTTGTGCCAAAAGTTATTTCAATGTATGCTTTTCCTTTAAGGAATTGAAAATAAGTCTGAAGAAATTGTAAAATATTGTCAAACTAAATTTATAAATTGAATTAAGGGAATTATGGGACTTATAAATTATAACTTTCTTACTCAAATTTTAAAATCGCAGAGAGTTATTATGATTTCCCTTAGTTCGAAATAAATTTATAAGTCATAGTATTATTACCAAAAATTTTATGATAATTTATTTTTGGTTCGCCTGTAGTTTACGTTTCAATTGCATGATACAATTTAATTTAAAAATAAGTCTGAAGTGATACCCTTATCGGAGGCGAACAAAGAGTAACATTTCAAAAATGGTATTTCATGAAGTTCTTATGACTTCATGAAATACTTCNTAGTATTATTACCAAAAATTTTGTGATAATTTATTTTTGGTTCGCCTGTAGTTTACGTTTCAATTGCATGATACAATATAATTTAAAAATAAGTCTGAAGTGATACCCTTATCGGAGGCGAACAAAGAGTAACATTTCAAAAATGGTATTTCATGAAGTTCTTATGACTTCATGAAATACTTAAATGAAATTAAACATAGTGTTTAAATCAATTACGTATTGCTGCATGCAGACGGTCTGTGCCCTTCCCCTTGCGCTCTCCGCCGGGCGTGCGAAGCGTAGTGCTCTAAAGACATAGCAGGTAAATTGAGAAGCGTACACGGACTTACAAAACGGGCCGTATCGTAACATTGACGCGTGCCGCGATAAAGCTATCGTGGCTGACGCCACTCTCGTCTTTATAATATTTAACATATTCCGTTGTCGTTGCACAAGTTTTCAGATCATCGCCCCACCTGCCCCTCTGCTCTATGCTTGGTGCCAGGAAACATCTGGACCAGGGCAGCTAAACTGTGTAAGCCGCGGTGTGCCTTTGAGTGGATAGTATGAAGTCTCGTATGGCAATTAGCGCGAGGTGTGTGGAAACATCTGAACAACGAGCGTCGACAGTAACCAGCGAGCCAAGTATTGAAGCATTGGGAGAGTAGAGAGTGCAAGACTGACTGTGGCAAATTGGGACTCGGTGCGTAAAAGGCAGACATTTGGAATGAAGTGGTGGACATATGTGTAAATAATAAGTGAGGATTAAGTGACTAGCTAGTATAACGCCAGTGATAAGTACTTTCATTAGAATTGAGATTTGCATTAAATACTGAGCTCATTGATGGCATAATAAGTTAAATAATAGAAGTATGCAATTTATGTTGTAAGTAATACTTGTGTGTATTTGTACAACGTTGTAATTACATTAATAAATGAAATTTACCTCTTTAATTTTATTAAGACCTCCATCCATCACGAACTTGGATATGCCCCTGGCAATTTGTATCAAAATATGTCTTTGGGACAGGGTTAAGAATTTTAATTCTCGCAATCACAGTAAAAAAAATATCTAATGTAATTTTTCAATTAATTTGGCTACACTTATTTGACTCCACATTTATATACTTTTCTCGTTGTTCTTTTCTGTATTTACTAGTTCTGTTGCTTTTTTTTTCGTTCGGTTTCTAATTATTGTATTACTTTTACTTCTGCAGAATTATATGTGCATTATATGCACACACAAGTTGATAACAGCTAATTTTTGTTATTTTTTGTGAGTGTGTTCTTATACAACATGTAACATATTCTGACTTTATTCGGTGACCAACATAGCTCTGCAATGGCGCATGCTCGTAATATTATATTTCATTTAATTCCCCCGTCCTGTGTTATACGTTCCTAGTGACTACTGAAAACCATACACAAAAATATACAATTTCATATTAATTATGTTAACATTTAGTCCTCGGTTCAAATACCACAGAACAAAAAAAAAAGTTTAATTAATTGAAAATCTCAATTTGAGTTAAATCATTGCCTGCATTGACGTCTTCTGCTTAGTTCGTTGAAAACAATCGTATGAACAGTTTAGCATTTGACTTTAGAAATTATCTCACAATAAAATGCCCTAGAGGAAAAAAAAGTACGAAATCAAGTAACGGAACTCGACGCCATATGCTAGCATATGGCTGCCTTGAGTGAATCGATAAAGTGAAAAAATTATCGTCGAGTTACTGCTAGAGTTACTGAAAATATATTACATCATAACACTACTCGCTACAAACATGTAAATGTAAAAACAGCTATGTACTTGTAAAAATATGAACACTACTTAAATATAAAAATACACTACACTTCAGAGCAAGTTAAAATTTATAGGTATGTGATAATGAAATTACTTAATTTTTTGCTATTGCTTGTATTCCATATTTTCTAAATGAGTGAAGAAACCACAGATGTAATTAGTGCACATTCTTATGTGCACTAATTACTAATAGCATTCACAGGCATCCACTGCGCTTATTGAAATCTTAAACATTCACAATGTGTCTGCGTTATTTAGCTGCTGGCTTTTAAAATAATTCCAATTCTATATTTTGTGGTCTTCGATTGAATTGTGATTTAGTAATACATTTTATTGCGTGTGCTAAAGTTAGACTGTATTCGTGAACAAAAACATACAAGTAGATCTCACAGGTCATTCGGAAGGGAAGTGTGCATGAGCTCTGGCTTCGAGTCCCAAATAGGTAAAACATTAGAATTTTTTTACTTAATGTTAAGTACGTCTACCTATCAGCACTTGTCAGTTATTTTGGTCTAACCAGCGGACGTGTTCAAGAAGACTCTGTGATCACAGATTCATTGCATTCACTTTATTAAGATTTGCTGATACTAACAAATGAAATAATATTATTTTAATATTATTTGGTTATTTACAACGACTTGCAATCTCTGCATACAAAGTTATAATTTTCTCCGTTTGTGTGCAAGAGCTTCTATGTACTTTTGCTTGAGTTACAAGAGAAAAAGACTTAAATTTAATGAGAAAAATTTTTTATATTAGTTTTGTGATAAGTCTAAACTAATAGAGTAAATGTCGTCTGAGGTATATAATTATAAATTAAGAAATAAATTGAACAATATTCCAATTTGAGTCTACACTTAATAAGCAGATAGTATGGTATAATTTACCTACTAATAGTTTTTCGTAATTTCTGCTGTCCAATTAAATTGTGGTATTTATTTTGGTGGATAGAGCGCATCTAAAAAAGGTAATCAATGAAAATATACAATTTTCATTATTAAAAATAATTACGAAACAGTAATTTAATTAATTTGAACTTTATGATTAATCGTAAGACTCTGATATCACATCATTATTCAATACTTTTTAACATATAAATAATGTTATATACTACTAGTAATAATATCTTTAGGGAACTGTAGTGGAAAATTCCATAAGGGATAGTGTCATATCTGAAGAATGAAGAACAGTTATTGAAACAACATGACGTGATGCAGGGTGCAGTCAGGATAAGGGATATCTGTCCACGCTATCTTGAATTCAGTTATATGGCTCCAAACCTTAATTATCAGATTCATTATATATATATGTATCTGAGCAATATTTTTAAATCAGTCTTTTATATAATATGTCACTGTTGGCACATTTACGGGTTGGGGTGGAATTCGATCCACAAATTTCGTAAGGTCCTTATGCAAAATCAAGTGGGAAATATAAAGGACACTTAATAACTAAACTGAATATTTAGCAAGATGTTAACCTTTAAAATTGAGTTTAAAATGTATTTTTGCCAAATATCCGAAATTAAATGAAAAATCAGTTCTCCGAACATCGTTTTATGTAATCGGGATATTCAGCTTTAGATAAAATTCTCATTAATACCTCCCATCGTAATGAAAATAACAAGGTTGCCCACCTTCTTTTTCAAGGCAACTTTTTAACGCCAGGAATTAAGAACTTGATGCTGGTTTATTGAGCAGCATTATCTAATTATCTTGTTGCAATTGCCCAGGACCCACGGTTTTCGTACACAAAGCTTCGGCTGCAGCATAAGAGTGCCTAGCTTGTAGGCAATCGTACCGACAGAGTATTCTGCTCTATCCACTGCAAAGAGGGTGTTGGATGACGCTTTCTGTAAACAGCATGTGCGATACATTAACCAGCTTAGAGTACCTGCTTGTTTCTGGCGATAGACAGTATGCGATGCCCTGCAGACGTTGGTTTTGCTTGCGCGCATGGAACTGCCGCCAGCAGTTTCGTGTGCGTTTTACTAGAAAAGTTGGATCGTGGATCCTGGGCAATTGAACCAAGAGGACATTTTTTTATTAATTAAGTCATACTTCTCAATAAACCAGCATCAAATATTCATAATAGCTGATGGTAAAAACATTTTCCTGAATTAATTACGAAACCAAACAGATGAACGCAAGATGGAGGTGAGAGCCCTGAGGTGTGGCATGTTGTTAATCACAGAGTTGATTCGCTCACCTTGTTGTAGAGGTCCTGCAGGACCTCCGGGGCCACAATGCCCATGTCCTCCCAGCTGTCGCCGGCCTGGAGCGCGGCCGCGGCCCTGTAGTCGCAGTCAGAGCCACTGCTCGTGAGGCTCTCGCCGCTCTCTCCGGCGTGCACCAGGGTGGATCTCGGTCTCTCCTGCTCCTCGACGTCCAGCTGAGTCCTGGACTGTCTGCTGAACACCACGCCAGTCGCCCTCGCCTGCTGCGGCGGGTTCCTCGCCGGGCTGATGGGCAGCGGGATGTGGCTGGACCTCGTCTTCGGCTTGGCCACCTCCAGCTTCACCTCCTCCGCCTTGGCCTCCTCGTCACCGCTCTTCTCGGAGCTCGCCTCGCCAGTCCTCACCACCAGCACCACGTCCTCTTCCTCCGGCTGCGCGCTCGCCGCGTCGCTGTCCGGCGTCCGCATCACCACCATCGCCCCGCCGAAGCGTACTCGCCGCGGCGTCCTCCTCAGCGGCAGCACAAGCTCCTCGTCGTACTCCTCCCGCTCGTAGTCCTCCTCATCCGTCAGTACCTTCATCACGAAGTCGTTGTTGTAGATCCCCTCGTCCACGTCGTCGTCGCTGTCATGGACTTCTTCTGCTGCGTCGCCAGGAGCCGCCCTCTTCGACGAGGCCTCGTCTTCGTCTTCCTCCAGGATCGTCATCGTGATGGCCGTCTCCTCGCTGAACTTGATCTCCGTCTCCAAGATGACCTTGCCCGACTGCAGCACGTCCTCGTCTATCACCAGCTCACCTACGTCGTCGGTGACTTTCTCCAGCCTCCCTTCATGCTCCTGTACTAGGACCACCTTGGGCCCTGACGTCTCCTCGTCATCGTCAGACTCCCTCTCGGACGACGCGTCCCCACCGCTCTCGTTACCCGCGTCGTCGTACTCCTGGCTGACGCCCTCGTCGTCCAGAGAGTTCTGGTCGTCCTCGGGGAGCCTCTTGACGGCGTACGGGAGCCGCTCGCTGCTGTCCGTGCTCGACTTTACATCGGACGATAGCACGACGTTCTGATTTTGATCGTGGCTCGCG
>NQII01002119.1:259475-294130 GCA_002778355.1 Clitarchus hookeri | reverse complement strand
CGGAGTTGTCGGAGGAGGAGGCCTGGAGGAAGGGCGGCGAGGAAGACTCCTCGCTCCAGTAGCCGTGCCCGTTGTCCAGGGTGTCGACAGAGCCGTCTTTGAGCAGCTGATGTCCGTCACCGGCCGGGGCGAGCTGCAGGTCTATGCCCGAGTCGCCGAGGTAGGACTGCACGTCGTACACCTGGCACAGGATGTCGAAGTCCTTCTTGCACTGCGGGTGGAAGTCCTCGAGGAAGCGGTCGAACCTCGCCTCGCCCACCACGTCCCTGACCTTGACGAGTGACCTGAGCGCGTGCTCCTGGAAGGTGACCTGCACCACTTTCTTGGAGAGCGCACTCACGAGGTGCACCAGCGCCTCGTGAGACATGGGATGCGAGGCGGCGAGAGGCTGCACGAGGGAGGGGATGCTGAGGACGACTCCCATGGCAACGCCACTGGGTGCCGGCTTGTCCAGGCCCTGGGCGACAACGGCGCTCAGCACGGCCTCGGGGTCGGTGGAGTGTCTGAGGTGGACTCGNTCATGGCGTGCTGGCGCACCTGCCACTCGGCGTCGCGCAGCCGGGCGCCCAGCTCTGCGAAGACGACGCCAGTATCGACGTCAGCGGGCAGCCTGCGCGTCTTCAGCACCTGCTCCCACAGTGGCGTTAGCTGCAGGGACTTGCGCGAGGCGGAGCCGACGTACGGCCGCAGCGTCTTGACGCCGTCCATGTCCCGCCACTGACCCACTGAGCCGACGTCGCCGCTCGATGCCGCGCCACGTGACCTGCGCCCTGCGCACTTCTCCCGCCGACACGCGGACGCTGCTTCACACCGCGCACCGCCTACAAGTACCCACGTACATGCGTGGCACCTCTCTCCCTCTGGACTAGAACTAGCTATGTCGTTCCCTTCTTGCCATGAGGTTACGGGTTCGAATACCAGGTGTCATTGTTACGTAACTTTTATATTTAGTTAAAGCACTGTGGCCTTTGCCCTTCGGTTAAATTTTTTCCACACAAAAAGAGTCTTTTTAGAGGTCAGCATGACAAAATATAATAATTACTAGAAGCAGTGTACAGAAATTACTGCTTCACTGAAGAATTAAATGCGTACGTTACTTACTATTATTTATACATATTATTTTTAATAATTTACGGACATAAATTAGCAACATTTTAACGATTGGTACTTGGTATACTGACTTTTTAATAAATGTTTATATACAGAAAAATGTATTACTATTTTCAAGGAGGTGGTGATACGTTGAAAGTAGGCTATTTATCAATATCGTGGAAAATGTAACTAACCGGCATGAGGCTAAAAGACGAAGACAATAAAATGGCTTAAGAACTCTAGTATAATTTAGACGAGTGTCTTGGGTCTGATTACTTTGTAATTTTCAGTCTTTGATCAATTTTTGCTTCCATGTATATGTCAATGCTAGCTGAGCAAGTACTGAAAATCAGCATAACGGAATCCGGCCAAGGTTACTGAGTATCTACAGTACAAATCTGTTACAAGTGGGGATGTCAACAGTTACATTATTTGTGTGTTTATAACGCGTTTCTTCACGAAATATCTACATTAAAAAAATATATATATTTAAAATTGACAGCGAGATTTGGACCGCGCTTACCAGCTGGAGTCTTCACCAGAGCCGCGGTGAGAATAGATCAAAGCTGGGATTCCATGGCTGGAAAACGAGAGTACACAGAGAATATCCATCGCAACGTGTTACCCTCAAGACAAAATCTGGGTTTGACTTCGCCGTTTCGCCTTGGCGGGAAGCAAGCTGTATCACCTTTATAAGACCGTGACTCCAAATATTGAGCAACTATTTTCGCCTTTCCCACTCCACCATTGAAATATTAGTTTCGTGAAATGGGTGTGCTGGATACTACAGGAAATAAAATCCTGAAGAAGCAGGTTCATTTAAATCTAAATTTACAAAACCTTCTTAATGGGTATCGCTTAGTGTGTTCTAAATTTTGTTTCTGTGATCTTATCGATATAAAAGTTTCTAAGTGAATGCCCAGATACTAATTCAATAATCCAAACCCGAGTGCATTAGGTAATTCATTAGAGTGGTGACTCGCATTCGGAAAGTCATAAATTTGATGCAGGCCGATTCCAACGGACGTGAAGTTCTGACATATTGAGAATAAAGTGTAGCACACACAATCGGGAATTATCATGAGATCTGACTTAGCCAGAAAAATGGAAACAGCGCAGGGTAATTTAGACTATGTCTCTCTTTTCAAAACTCTGCAGAGAACTTTCTGCTTTAAGAGTTGTTCATATAAAAGCCAAAATGAAGAAATCATGTGTTCCTTTATGACGAATGGAAAAACTTCTAAGCCCCTTATGAATATTCACAAATTCACAACCAGAAAAAGGAAAATTTTAATTCAACGTATGGCTCTAACTTTAGCATTCCAAACATGCATTCCTTTATACATTACTCACAAATATACTTGTTTGATCCCGGACTAGGCTGGAAATCAAATAAGCGAAAATCCAGTTTTCCACTCTGTGAGATATAACTCGGTGCAGAGGCATTCCTATTATTACGATAGGTTACCGTAAGTAGGTATATTACGGACGGATTTTGTAAGAAATAAAATGAGAATTGTTAGAAACAAAACTTTTTCCTCGGTTAACTTAAAACTATAAACCTACTTTTTTTTTAACGAGAGCATGTATTCTAGTTTTTCTCTGTACAAAACAATATTTTGTTTATGATGAACAGCATTCCCTCCTGTATAAATTACAACTAGGGCTTCCAGACTTACATGATACACAAAGTGAACCACGAGTGTAAAACAACAAAGTTCAAACTCAGCATGCGTTTAGGAACATTGAACCCCCCTTCTTTCCCCGTGGTTTCGCCAACGTAATATGCTTCAATCAGTTCGCATCTTTTCTCAGGTTGTTGCATATATGGTGGGTTCAAAGAGAAATAACATAGGAAGTTATTAAGTTAGCNTTCTTTCCCCGTGGTTTCGCCAACGTAATATGCTTCAATCAGTTCGCATCTTTTCTCAGGTTGTTGCATATATGGTGGGTTCAAAGAGAAATAACATAGGAAGTTATTAAGTTAGCACTGTATTTGAGGGACGAATACGTCGGTGACGTTATGCCTAATATTGAGAAGTACTGAGTGCAAGCAAGCCTTGATAAAGAACCGTATATAGAAGTACATTTCACTCCTTCACTGTTTAGTGCACAAAGAGACTTCAAATGATTACGTTGCACAGGCTAAGCACAATACATGCCGAAACTGTATTTGCAGTAAGAACCATTAAATAAAATTGCTTCATCTTATAGAATTCAATAGCGTGATTTACGTAAACATCGTTCATTCTAAGCTATAACTACGTAACTGAATTTCTCCCATAGTTGCCGAGCTAATATTACATNTTACGTAAACATCGTTCATTCTAAGCTATAACTACGTAACTGAATTTCTCCCATAGTTGCCGAGCTAATATTACATGATATATATCGCATACAAAGGTTGACCTGTGCATATTACGTATAAGGCCCCCGGATCTATATTGCACACACAGGATGCCGAGTGCATATTACATGTAAGCACCATGAATTATACTGCACACACAGGTTGCCGAGTGCGTATTACGTGTAAACCCCAGGCACTCTATTGCACACAGAGGTTGTCGAGTGCATATTACGTGTAAACCCCAGAAACGATATAGCATACACAGGTATACGAGTGCATATTACGTGTAAACCCCAGGAACGATATCGCACACACAGGTATACGAGTGCATATTAGGTGTGAGCCCCAGGAACTATATTGCACACACAGTTTTCCGAGTGCATATTATGTGTAAACCCCACGAACATAATTGCATACACATGTAGCCGAGTGCATGTTACGTGTAAGCCCCAGGAACTATATCGCACATACAGGTTGACGAGTGTATATTACGTATAAACCCCGGAACTATATTGCACATACAGTTTGCCGAGTGCATATTACGTATAAGCCCCAGGAAGCATATCGCTTACACAGGTTGTCAAGTGCATATTACGTGTAAGCCCTAGCAACTTTATTGCACACACAGGTTGCTGAGTGCATATTACGTGTAAACCCCAGGCACTCTATTGCACACAGAGGTTGTCGAGTGCATATTACGTGTAAGCCCCAGGAACTATATTGCACACACAGGTTGACAAGTGCATATTACGTATAAGCCCCAGGTTCTATATTGCACACATACGTTGACGAGTGCATATTACGTATAAGCCCCAGGAACTATATTGCACACACATTTTGCTGAGTGCGTATTACGTATAAACCCCAGGAACTGTACTGCACACAGTTTTCCGAGTACATATTACGTGTGAGCCCCAGGAACAATATCGCACACAGAGGTTGTCGAGTGTATATTACGTGTAAGCCCCAGGAACTATATTGCACACACATGTTGCCGAGTGCATACTACGTGTACTCCCCAGGAACTATATTGCACACACAGGTTTCCGAGTGCATATTACGTGTAAGCCTCAGGAACTATATTGTACACACAAGTAGCCGAGTGCATATTACGTATAAGTCCCCAGAACTATATTGCACACGCAGGTTGGAGAGTGCATATTATGTGTAAGCCCCAGGAACTATATTGCAAACACATATTGCAAAGTGCATATTACGTATAAGCCCCAGGAACAATATTGCATACACATGCTGCCGAGTGCATATTACGTGTAAGCCTCAGGAACTATAATGTATTGTTCGATTNGGAACAATATTGCATACACATGCTGCCGAGTGCATATTACGTGTAAGCCTCAGGAACTATAATGTATTGTTCGATTAGTTGATGGTTTAAACTTTTAAATTGCTGCCAATAAAAAAATGTAAAACCTTGAAATATAAGTACTTTAGCCCATTTGTAAGCAACACCCTTTAAAAAATTAGAAATGTGCTGACTGTAGGTGTGTTACTCGTAAATAAGAATAAACACAGTTCTATGGTACTACACGTGATGGCAGGGCATATTTCACTTTGTATTTTTCTTTTTCCTCATAAAGGAACAGCGTCCGCNGGAACAATATTGCATACACATGCTGCCGAGTGCATATTACGTGTAAGCCTCAGGAACTATAATGTATTGTTCGATTGGTTGATGGTTTAAACTTTTAAATTGCTGCCAATTAAAAAATGTAAAACCTTGAAATATAAGTACTTTAGCCCATTTGTAAGCAACACCCTTTAAAAAATTAGAAATGTGCTGACTGTAGGTGTGTTACTCGTAAATAAGAATAAACACAGTTATATGGTACTACACGTGATGGCAGGGCATATTTCACTTTGTATTTTTCTTTTTCCTCATAAAGGAACAGCGTCCGCNATATGGTACTACACGTGATGGCAGGGCATATTTCACTTTGTATTTTTCTTTTTCCTCATAAAGGAACAGCGTCCGCATGTCACAATTGTTTCCGCACGAGCGAATGGTAGAGCATATGGCTAATGGAATTGTTTGTTACGATATTATTAAATATAGAGACGCTGTGGGGAAGAGACGAATGGGTAAACACAGCGATTTTTCTCCCAGAATAAATATCTTGAGCGTATAGGGTTTGAAACATTCTATACCAATAAGTTTTAATTTGCTGTTTCTTAAATGTTATGTGAAGGTAAGGAATGAAAGGAACAGTATACAGTAAAGGCTTACGTACCTGATAGATGTATATGCAAACGTAAAGAGTTGTTAAATAATTTTTTTTCTTGAACATACATCTTTTTATGCGAAATATGATACGTCAATTAAGTGGAAATATTTGGGTGGCTCTTAACATCAAGGTCTTGATAGCCGATGAGGATGAAGTAAGGTGAATACTGAGCAGCACCGGAATGCAAGGGCGGGAGAAACGGGAGATCCCCGAGAAAACCAGCCGACCAGCGGCATCGTCCGGTACGATTCCAACACGCGAAAATCCGGGAGCGACCCCGTCGGGGATAGAACACGAACCGAGGCGAGTAGTCTAACCACTACACCACCGCATCCCCGTCAAATCAGCGTTGCTGTATGGACGAGTGGGAGGGGAGGGGACAATAAAATGAGCACAAATGTCTGTGTGTTAAGACCTCTTATTCTTTTCATAATTATTTATCATACTTATTGCATTTTCGATTGTCAACAAATAAAAGAAAGATGGAAATTTCGGGGCGTAAATCTAATCCCCTGGGCGTCTTCATGACAACGTGACGCCAGTCAGCCATGAAGTCATCAGGAGGCGTTTCCGCTCTGTAGGGAGAGGGGACAAAATAAATAACAGACAAACGTTTCTTATAGTTCGTGAATCAGCTCTTCTATGTTATGTTTACAGGTAGACAGTCTAGGCAGTTGTCTGTGATGTAGCTGTTTTCTGGTGTTCGCTGGAAGAGAGGGCGGTCCAGCCCTACAGCCCAGCAGGCTGAGTGCGCAAGTATTCCTGCTGAGTACGGCTGGAAGCTGTGTTTCTCTCCCTGCGAGGTAACGGCGCGGCTGTGACGTAAGCAACAAGAGCTGAGTCCCTGGAGGGGGAAGACCAGCAGGAGTGGTGGGGAACTCAAGTCAACAGCCGCCCACAGACAACACATCCACCTTGAACCGCTAGTCGCTGCCGACACCGAGCCAAGGTCACGTCTGCTCGCTTCAACAAAGGTACGCCCTCAACGTTGCACGTTTTCGCGCAAAAAAAAAATTCAGCGTTCGTCTATGTTGTTTTCGTTGGGCCGTTTTTTGCGCGTATTCGTATACGTTGTCTTGCCTTTGTTGCTCGTTCGTTTGTTTCTCGCCTTGTTTAGATTCGTTAAGTTTGTTAGAACCAGAGAGTAATCATTTGTGGAATGGTGACGTGTATTGTAAACTGCAGCCACACAAGCCAGCAAGATGGCGGAACATCGTCACCAATCAGATTCAGGAGACCAACTTTCCAGACGGCAGCCCGACCTATGGGCTGCAATAGTCGACGTGCAATAGCCAATCAGACACAATGCCCGTTTCAACATATTCATTCGGCCAATGAGCGACCGAGTTCGCTTAGATCAAAAGAACTGACACACCATCTGGCTTCTGTGTGGTATAACATTGACTGAATTCCTAGTGGGATAATTTGTTTTTTTTAAATATATTTTTTACAAAAGCCAGTCTTAGATAGTTCTCGTGTATATATTCTCAATGTCATCGTCTGGTTTTTTCTTTGGCAACATAGCTCTGCACTGACGTACATCAGAAGTAATTCTTCATTTAATAGACTTGATAGCCTTAGGTACAAACTTGCTGTCGCAGTGGGAGGCGATGGTTTTGCCTGCTTCTTATGGCATGTTTGTAATTGGCTCNGACTTGATAGCCTTAGGTACAAACTTGCTGTCGCAGTGGGAGGCGATGGTTTTGCCTGCTTCTTATGGCATGTTTGTTATTGGCTCCGGGTTTCACAGCGGGCGTCAAACAGCGTGTGTGCCAACTGAAAAAAATGACATAAGCGTCACAAACTTGAATTATAGCTTGAACGGAAATGATTCCGCTAATTCGTACAAGCCCGTACAGTGTTAGGAAAAATATCCGTAAAATTACGGAAAGCGCTGGTTACAAATTATCCAGACATCTGCGTTAAATTACGGACTCTTTTATTTTCCGAAAACTTTCTCTCCGTAAATTTCCCATGAATCCCCGTGAATTCACGGAACGTTTCCATAAAACTTTCAAGTTTTTTTTTNACTTTCTCTCCGTAAATTTCCCATGAATCCCCGTGAATTCACGGAACGTTTCCATAAAACTTTCAAGTTTTTTTTTATTATGCTCTTAATAAGAAGGGGTGACTAAAAAAATTTTTACTTTCGTAATGTGGTGTATAAAATTACTATAAATTATTTAGAACAATTTTTCCGGTAGCGGGATTCGTACTCGAAAAAAATATTTGATAGTTCGATACCTTATCCAATCACCTACCGCACTCTTATTTGAAGTATTGTTATAAAACAGGATTAATATAGAATAAGGCATGTACCTCTCTTAGTTNACTTTCTCTCCGTAAATTTCCCATGAATCCCCGTGAATTCACGGAACGTTTCCATAAAACTTTCAAGTTTTTTTTTTATTATGCTCTTAATAAGAAGGGGTGACTAAAAAAATTTTTACTTTCGTAATGTGGTGTATAAAATTACTATAAATTATTTAGAACAATTTTTCCGGTAGCGGGATTCGTACTCGAAAAAAATATTTGATAGTTCGATACCTTATCCAATGACCTACCGCACTCTTATTTGAAGTATTGTTATAAAACAGGATTAATATAGAATAAGGCATGTACCTCTCTTAGTTNCACCTACCGCACTCTTATTTGAAGTATTGTTATAAAACAGGATTAATATAGAATAAGGCATGTACCTCTCTTAGTTTATAGTCATGTTGGAGTGTTTGCAGGTTTGTTTTTTATTTCAGGTTTACAAACAGGGGCAAGAAAATGAGTTTAATGTCGTTATGTATTTAACTGTGAATAACGGAGAAATTAAAAACATATTAGTATTTTGCCCTATAGTGGAATTTGAACAAGAATCGAAAAAATAAAACTTATTAATTCGAACCACTCTCCTACCATATTTCCACACAAAGTAATTCGTAATAATGGACTTTACATGAAAGTGACGAACGCGCCTCTCTTAGTTTTAAGTTGCAATATGGCACTTGTTTTTTTTTTCTTACGTGTGGTTTATAAAGATAGATTACGAAAAAATAGTTGCATTTTCGATATGAGCGTGTTTCACTGTGTACACAGAAGGTTTTGTTCTGTAGCGTAATTTGAACAAGAATATGCGAATCGGCACTTCACGAGTGGTTCGCCACTAACCTGCTACTATTTTGCAAGAAGTAGTATTGTGAGGATGGGAATTTACACGCTTCAGGATATCACCGGCATTGTTCGTGTCTCAAATTCAAAGCCGTAAGAATACGGAGGGCTTCCGTATTTTATATTTAAGGAGCTCATTTCCGTTATTCGTCGTTACGAAGTTCCTTTCCGTAAATTAACTCTACATCTCCGGAAAAGTTTCTGTTAATCTACAGAAATGTCTTACATCGTACTTATAACACTACCTTCCTGCCCGTGGATATACGTGTGAAAGGGCGTAGGAAACATTTTTCTCGATTGGAGGCAGAGGAGGTCTTGTAGACAATTTGGCGCTCCTGGGGCTGTAAAATTTTGTTTGGAATCTGTAATGGTTCTGTTTGCACTCACTCATAATAACACTGCTTCCTATTAGCATAATTGGACATAAAATACGTATGTGGTGGCACGAGCAAGGCTGACCTTGAGGTGTTAAACTGCCTACATTTTCCTTGTATTTTAAGGAAGAATATTTTTGTGACTTTATGTAAATAATATTTGATGAGAATAAAAAAAATCAGTTGGAGAAGTATTTAATTATATCAGGCGCGTGCAACATTGGCATTATTGTATGGCTGCAGTCTAAACTTCAAGTGTTTGTATGTTCATTTTATTATTGCCGTTGGCCGACAGCTTGCATTGCACGCCTCAAGGAAGGACGCTTGTCGCCTATAGTCAGTGCCACCTGTTATTCGCGAAAATATTCATCCACAGGCAAGACTTCAACTTCTTATATGCAAGCTATTAGCTACGTGTCTGTGCGAGAAGACGTTCTATGCTCAACTGGCGCAATCAGTACAAAGTTACCCTGGCACTGAGCGTCCATGATTGGCTGGTAGGCACTTCAAACCTTTTGCGATTTGAAACCACCCAACCACGATATTGATTCTGAACTAACGGATTTTAGAGTACAACTTGTGTTGGAATCTTTCCGCGAAAAAACAGGTTGTCCTGCCTATAGTTAAGGGTGAACGTTTGAACAGCCAATCAACTGTGAAGCAGTCACACAAATTAATGGCGCTTTATAGTTGCCAGTAGCCAATGAAATCACGAATTGTGCTCAAGTAGATACAGGCAGGGAAGTATAGCATGTTACCAAATAATAACGCNAGTAGCCAATGAAATCACGAATTGTGCTCAAGTAGATACAGGCAGGGAAGTATAGCATGTTACCAAATAATAACGCGAATTTTGAACGTCTCTAATTATATTGATATACATTTTTAGTAACAATACTTAAAGCACGAATTTCTGTCTATATGCTATTCACGGTATCTTCACACATTTTTAATCACACCTTTATAAAATCACCCATTGTATGACATGAATGTTTGTTTTCTAAATATTTCAAGTATCGCAAGTATTTTATACTTATGTTGACATTAAAGTATCTTATTGTAGGATAAATGGAACTTATAACAATATTTCATTTATAAATTATAATATCTCAATTGTAAATAATATATAGAAAAACAGAGAGAAACTAAGTGTGTTGGCAATGCTTAGTATTAAATATTTCTCATGCGAAATATTATTAAACTGAGCGCATACGAGTTTGGTGCGTTGTCCCATATNTGTGTTGGTAATGCTTAGTATTAAATATTTCTCATGCGAAATATTATTAAACTGAGCGCATACGAGTTTGGTGCGTTGTCCCATATGTGTAATTTTCTAGACTTTGTTAGTTGGTGGGGGGAGGGGGAGACATATGCCGCTGTTGTCCTCCTCCTTCCCGGTGCCTTTGTAAGGGTGCTTGTTTGTAGGAGGAGGGGGTGGAAGCGATGTTCCCCTCAGAACTTACAAGCCCGTGCACCGAATTCAATCAGAGTCGATGTGTAAATTGTCACGGTGCCCAGCGTCGTGGTTATGTAAACGCCTCAACGACCTCGCAGACGGAGGACGCAATTGAGAAGTAGAACCAGCGGTATAAGGAGAGGAGGGAGGGGGGAATGTCTCCAGTGGTGTGGGTAAGGTCATGCAGTCCCACCATGTGCTCTGCCGCGGTCACCTCGTCTCGACGAGGGGGCAATGAACTAGCAGCGAGCCAACCACAGCTGCTGTATGTACCTCGTCTCGTGCACGAACATCATTAGCAAGACGTGTGAGCAGAAGTCCCCCGCGATCCATCACCTTGAACTTACGAATGTTAACACATAACTTAATTTACAGATTCAATATTTCAGAACCAATATTGTCAAGGCGCAGAGAACATCTCAATCATAATTTCGGAATCTAACTTCGCCGTTCCAACAAACCAAGTAGGTGGGTTTCTAGAGAAGAAAGTCGACTTTCGCAGGTCGTACTCAACCTCGCCCGATGCACGTCCTGTCACTTAACGTGTGTTATTATGTTAGGTTCTGTACACGTCTTACGAGAAACTCAAATCTCTATGAATATCCGACATATTATTCTAGCTTCCTGTCATGCCATGGCGTTAAAACCAAAACTCCAAAAGGATTTAGCTGGCCATAAAGATTCCCCATCGACTAAAAATGTAATTCCCTGTGTAGTTTCCTGCGTTATAATATCTTAGCGTCAGGTATGACGTATGCACGCGCGGTTTCCTGAATAGTGAGACCGAGGAACTTCCCACGGATGTCATGCTGACATCACTTTTCACAACTTCGAGATATAAGCAAATGTTTTATAAAAGCAAAAAAAAAACAACTGATCTAATTGTTTACAGACAAGTCAACGAAACCAAAATAATTAAAATTAAACCATTTTCAATGCGCACGTTTCGAAAATGCAAACAAAAATGTAAACCGTTTTAAGTATCAGAAAAGTAGGACGATGACCTGCTTGACACCTGCGAGCGTGTAAAACTAGATTTGTTTTCCCTCTGTGACGCAACGTTTTTCAACAAATATCGAGTAGACTACGACACGAGGCAAATGCCCTGTTCACCCTTGCTTGAGAGCGTTTAAGTGCAAAAAATATGCTGTTCATTTTCACTAAATATTTGTGATAACATATCATATACTCTGAAGAAAGGGCAAAAAAAATTTCAAAGCAATAAAAAACGGTTTAAGGGAATTATGGCCGATTTTAGTTTATGTTTGCCAAAAAAAAACTTTAATCTTATAAAGTTAACGTGTTTTGCTACAGTTCTTAATGATTTTGGATGAAACAAAAAATTTATTGGAAAGTGATTTTATGGTTGCCAATGCATTTATTTTATGTTTTACCATAGACTTTAAAGTTAAATTATTTAGAAATGAAACGCCAATCTTACATGAGCAATAAATCGAATTTCAAATAACTTGATTAATGGCATTCTTGTGACTTCAAAAAGCCAATAGCTAAATGCAGAAGTCGTGTAACGATGATTATTTGAAATGCATTTGTCAAAAGCTTATTATGTATAAATATCAATAATTATGCTAAATATGTAGGGCCAGGTGTTTTTTCCACGAAAACATTTACGCGAAGGTTAGACTTCAATATCTTATGAGCAAACTTGCAGCCTTCCTTTGACTATTGGCCGCTTGTATTTACGTGCAGAGTGTCTGTTACATGAGACAGCCAATCAGAATTAAGTTTCTCTGATACTGACCGTCCGTGGTTCACGGGCAGACATATAAGACGCGTGACAATTTAAATGATCCGATCACGAAAGTGGTTCTGAACTAAAGCGTTTTGGAACACAACTTGTCCTGATATATTTTTCGCGAAAAACAGACGCCCCTATAAATATGTAGCTGAAAGTTATTTTACAACTTATTTCGTGTTTTTATGAAATCTCATTTATGTAATACCACAAAACTCTATCTCCCTGAAAATATAGGGGAAATTTAAGCAATTGAACACCCGAAAGGCTAGCGCTTTTCATGTCACCCTGTAGGAATTAAAAATATGTATTGACTTGGAAATTTGGCGAATTTATTTGCCAACAAGCAAGACTCCACACTCCTTTGTGTACTCAAGTATGAGTTAGTTGCTTATTTGCTGATGCTCCAGTTCTACCTCAGACCAAGTCCCACGGGATTCGGTACTTTTTTTTCTTGTAAGTTATTTATTGGCTAACATTTGTCCAGGGTGTGAAAAAGAAAGTTAATTTTACATGTATTTGAAGTTAAGCATGTCCTAAATTTAATACACAAAACTGAAAGATCTCTGAAAATATGCTATCCTGAGACGGAGCGTAACTTGTAATGCGATAGTGAGTCTTACAGGCAGTATAGCTAGGGTCACCTCGAGATAATATTTACTCACAGGCTACCTNTTTGTAATGCGATAGTGAGTCTTACAGGCAGTATAGCTAGGGTCACCTCGAGATAATATTTACTCACAGGCTACCTCAATATCCTACATGCAGTCTTGCAACTTGCCTTTGGTTATTGTACATTCTCCTACCTAACTGGGACAATCAGCGAAACAGAACGTCCGTGATTCGCAGGCAGACACCTGAGACTCGTGACAGGTTAAAGTAATCCAATCACGAAAGTGGATCCGGAATACAGAGTTTAAGAGTACGACTAGTAGTGGAGTCTTTTCCTGAAAAACAGACATCCCCATGTTATAGAGAGGAACAGAGAAGTTTCGCGTTGTTCAGCGATTTGCAGGCTACTCCGCAGTTCCTTGCACACTCAAGCATCCATCAGCTATTTGTTCACTGGCAGCTACCTTGCAGAGTGTGGCCAATTACATTTCAGAACAGGTTGAACGAGATCCGGTGCTTTCTTTCCTTGGATGTTTATTATTGGTTCAGTGACCTTGAGGGCAACTCTTATAAACTGTGATCCACTAGCAAATGTGTAGAGACCTGAAAAATTCGTGAGTTCAACGACCTGTATTGTCGTGTGTAAAATCATGCAAATATCACTGTTCATTGGTTGCTTTTTGTATAAGTGGAATACGGTGATTCGATCTGCATTTTACTGTGCATTTATTATTGGCTCAGAGTTGTCCAGGAGGTGTAAACNGTGATTCGATCTGCATTTTACTGTGCATTTATTATTGGCTCAGAGTTGTCCAGGAGGTGTAAACTAACGGGTGGACTAACAGCATTAGCAATACAAACGTAGGAGGTTTTGAATTCTAGCTTGTCCTGAAATGAAAACGCGAATTTTTCAGGTCTCTAAAAATGTGGATTAAATATGAACATATGTTTGGAGTCTAATTTGTCCTCATATTTATTCGCGAAATTTTCCAGTTCCTAGGTATAGGTCGTGGCTTCCTTATTGTAACGGCGTTTTAACTCCTTTCATGTTGACTTTTTACAGCATTAAGAGAATGTTCCATTCATCTCTATTTAAAANTGTAACGGCGTTTTAACTCCTTTCATGTTGACTTTTTACAGCATTAAGAGAATGTTCCATTCATCTCTATTTAAAACAGTTCAAATCATTATTTCTTCTGCGATAGGGAACAAGTTTGTAGTCGAACATGACTATAGGCATTACCTCTCGCTGAGGGTGTAGCATACTTGTTCTATCAAAATGAATTTTATAAGTTCTATCATTCAAGTTATTGGTTTCGGAGTGCGTTGTTCTGTTAAAGGAAGTGGCCAATAATATGAGGACNAATAAGTTCTATCATTCAAGTTATTGGTTTCGGAGTGCGTTGTTCTGTTAAAGGAAGTGGCCAATAATATGAGGACGGATTCGTTGCAAAACTTGAAGGGCCAGTAAAATAAAATAAAAAATAAAACAAATTTCATGGATAGTTGCTGGGATAATACACACATTGCGCCCACTAGTGCACACGAAAAATCAACAAGTGCCAAAACCAAGAACTACCGTAAAACTAGTTCCAGCTGTGACCACAAGGTGCGTCACCAACAGGATGACGGGAGTTTGAAAGTCCAACACTGGGGAGGCGGCATACAGTCAAACCCGGACTTCACAGTGGTNACCAACAGGATGACGGGAGTTTGAAAGTCCAACACTGGGGAGGCGGCATACAGTCAAACCCGGACTTCACAGTGGTATTCATGGTTGAGGTTTCGATTTGTTACTTTTAATTATGAATACGTAAAGAAGACACCATATTTATTAGGGCTATACGTAATTTGTTATTTGAGCAAGAAGACAGTTAATCAAAAAGTACATATGTAAGTAACAAATTCGTTACTNGGCTATACGTAATTTGTTATTTGAGCAAGAAGACAGTTAATCAAAAAGTACATATGTAAGTAACAAATTCGTTACTTGAAGTGTTTGTCAGCCACTATAATGAACAAACGTTACTGTCAATAGACATGTGGTACATTTGGAAATTTCTAGACTCGTGGAGTTTTGACTCAGTATTCCTGTATGTAACTTCACAATTAGCCTTAGTAAAATAAAGTTTGACTTGAAACAATAATTCAATATAAATTTACTGCTACTTCGTGAATACGAAAAATGCAATACAGACTTAAACTTTTAATAAATGCTTATTAGAAAGTTATCATGTTGACGATTGTCTACACTGGACAGGCAATGGTTATCTATAAAATGGTATTCTGGTTAAAACACAAAGTAAGGAAACCGAGTTTAAAAATCATTGAATATAATAATCCATAACCGTAATAAAAAAAATTATCCTTGTTTGTTAGTTCACTGAAATTCTCTCCAAGATTTTTATAATTGCTTGGAAATTTCTACTTCGAATAACAGCTACAGTTAATATTACGAAGCTAAATTGTAAGTAAATATCATGCTATTTAAAAAATTGTGGTTTTTCTAATGATATAAAAAAATGTTTAAAGGTAAAACTCTACATTAATACTGTAAAAGTATTTACATTTTCTTCTACATAAATTGCAATTACCATATTCAATTTATTACAGGCTTTTGAACCTATTTCAGCGTACAGAAGAATTACTTTAGTTGGCAAGCCAACTGCAGCCAGCCATACTGCGGCCATACTACGCTCTTGAGGTACTAAATAAGAGGGGCATTACGGGCGCCACTGGCGCTCACCGCAAATGCATCATCTCCCCTATGCGCAAAGCACCGAGCTGATGTGTAGTCTTACATAATGATCCGCTAATGTCGCGAGTTAATTTGACGGCTAGGCTAATGTTGGCAGTAGTGACCACGGGCATTGTCATTTGTTCATTCGCTTGTGTACCAGGCTGTATGTTGTTCGCCCTGTCTGTGATCATAGTTGTCTAAAGAAGACAGATATGGTATTATGGAAGACATCCTTAATCAGTGGCAAGAGAGATGGGATTCTTCATAACGTGGTAGGCATATGTACGAATTGCTGCCAAACGTTGAAGCTAAAAAGAAGTGCAAGTGGAATAAGATCAACCACTACAGTATGCAACCGTATATTGGCCATGGTAATTTTATTAAGGCCAAACTTCACAGCCTGCGACTTGTGCGATCTCCGTTGTGTGAAGTGTGCGGAGTGGATGATACGGTCCAGCATGTGATTTCTGACTGTCAGAAGACAGAAGACATAAGAACATGGATAGAAGAAATCACGCAATAAAAGGGCATTCACTTGGAGTTAGAAAGCGTTATGACAAACAAAGCTCTTCATAAGTCCTGGAATGAGTTCGCCACCAAAATCCCGTCTTCCAATCTCCTAAAACTATTCACCGTTCTTCTCGTTTTATCTGATGACCCATAATGGGGTATTCAGGTAAAGTCTTCAGTGGAATTAAGGCGGAATATCTCAGATTGGTGAGGACAGGNGATGACCCATAATGGGGTATTCAGGTAAAGTCTTCAGTGGAATTAAGGCGGAATATCTCAGATTGGTGAGGACAGGTTTTTAATGAGAAAACCGGTAGAATACCCAGTAAGGCACAAAGAACAGTGAATGGCCCAAAGAAACAAGAGGAGAAAGTGCAGTGCACTGTCTTACTCACCAGAGTACAGTTAAAGTGCAGGAGGATGGAGGTAATGCTGGCCTTCGGGCCTTAAAAACCTGTCTGTGATCATAGACTTATAGTTGTGAAATTGGACATGGAGGAAGANTAATGCTGGCCTTCGGGCCTTAAAAACCTGTCTGTGATCATAGACTTATAGTTGTGAAATTGGACATGGAGGAAGAAATGTTGATTATGTGCCAGAGATAGGAAGAGAGGTACTATATATACACCGAACAGCAGATTGGCCACAATACGACAAGACCCTGATGGGTAAGCTGAGAAGATGTCCTGAATTGCGGCTGGATGAAGTGGATGTAGAAGAAAGAGTAACTGCAATCACTCAAGTCATCACTGAGACCTGTGAGGAAAATCTCCGTAAAACAAGTCAAGGGATTCCGAACATATCACGGTGGGATATGGAGTTGGATATCGAGAGCAAGCAAGAGAGAAGAGACAGGAGACGACTTCAGAGACTTAGGGGTGAGGAGAGAGAACTATTCGCTCAAGAATATAAGCAAAAGAAGCATGCTTACTTCAACAGGGTTAAGTCGAAAAAGGTACAGTCATGGGCGGATTTATGTTACACAAGTGGGTAACGAGGATCCTTTCAGTATGGTCTACAAGGTTGCAGCTGACAAAATGAGGAAGGCAATACCCCCACCAAGCATAAGGGTGAATGGTGAGAATTGCACTGACCTCCAGAGATCTATGGAAGTTCTGCTCCATGCACTTCCGCCTGATGACTCCCAGGAAAATGAGGGAGAGGAGCATGTCAGGAAGAGACAGCAAATGCTCAAAGGGAAACTGCAGAGGTCGGCGAGTGTACACTTTGGTGGAGACTCGGTGGAGTGTGTGCATGAGATTAAATACCTGGGTGTCATTATGGATGAAAATATGAGTTTCCTGAAGCACATATAGTATGTTGTCAGAAAGGCTGTTGTGGTCTTTCAGAGATTAAGGAGTATTGGTAACACAAGCTGGGGCCTAAATTTTAGAACACCCAGTTATATATAAGGCAGTCTTCGAGGACATTATATCATATGGGGCCAATATATGGCATAACAGAGTTGAGCTTGTGAGGCATAAAAGGAAGCTCATTAGTGCTCAAAGGGCAGCCCTACTGACCATCACGAAGGCATACAGGACAGTGTCCAATGTGTCACTTCCTGTCTTGGCTGGAGTGTTGCCAGTGGCTAAACTGGTTAGATACAGGGGCATTAAAGCGATGAGATCACGGACTGGCAGACTATTGAAGATAGAAAAACCAGAGGTAATGGACGAAGTTCTCCAGAAGTTNAAGCGATGAGATCACGGATTGGCAGACTATTGAAGATAGAAAAACCAGAGGTAATGGACGAAGTTCTCCAGAAGTTTTAAGAATAATGGGAAACATCTGAGAAAGGGAGAGTCACATACGAGTTGTTACAGAATGTGGTAAAAAGACTTGGANTTAAGAATAATGGGAAACATCTGAGAAAGGGAGAGTCACATACGAGTTGTTACAGAATGTGGTAAAAAGACTTGGAATGGAATGGATCACACTCAACCATTACAGTGTACAAATATACACAGACCCCGGAAACTTCAAGGCCATACTTCATAGTCTGCGGTTGGTGGAGTCACCGCTGTGCGATGTGTATGGACATGACACAATGCAGCACGTCATCACAGAGTGATTGAAAACGGAAGACATAAGGTAATGGCTGCAAGAGATCACAGAAATACAGGGCATTCACTTGGATTTAGCAAATATACTAAAAGATCAAGCTCTTCACAAGATATGGAATGAGTTAGCCACCAAAATTGGAAAAAGACTGGAAGAATATGACAAGTGACGAGAAGATCTTTCCGAGGACCCATGAGAGCGTATTCGGGTAAAGAATCCAATGTAATATGTCGGAATATCCTTGATTGGCGAGGACAGGTTTTGCCGAGAAAACCGGTAGACTACCGAGTACGGCACTTAGAACAGTGGATGGCCTGAAGAACAGAAGAGGAGACAGTGCCGTGCACCGTCTTACTCGTCCGAGCACAGACAGTGCGGAAGGATAGAAGGTGTACCGGTCTGCCGGCCGTAAAACCTGTATGTTTCTACGCGTGTATTACTGGTTCACAGTCCTGCAGGGCGTATCAGGAAACGAATGACGCTATTACAACAGTAACAAGAATTTACAGATCTTTAAAGTCTGTCCTAGCACTGCTTGAACTAGCGAAATTACCGAGTCTTTTAACTCTTACAACGTGAAACCCTGAACTTCGAGGTGCGAACCTGCAATGCCGCTGGCCGGCAAGTTTTCTCGGAGATCTCCCGTTTCACCCGCTCTTGCATTCCGGGGCTGCTCCTTTGTTTGGATTGAGGAAGTGATAATGACTAAAATGTTAGTAAGGCGTGGTGAATGTGCTTTGCCGTTTAATGAATCTCCTGATATTTGAATTGCATAATTTTTGCGTAGGAAACGAAATATATATAAAATTCTTACCGTAAGAAATGTTTGCAATTAATTGCGTGGATATATGAAATTACAACTTCAATGGCGGCCAGACCCGGTCAGTCTCTTAGCTGAAGAGGCCCGGCATTCGCGCTGCGGCCAAACGATGACCGTATTTCCCCCACAGCTGGACATAATGGGTAGTGTATCGAGCCGAGTTACTAGAGTGCAACGACCTCTCNGATGACCGTATTTCCCCCACAGCTGGACATAATGGGTAGTGTATCGAGCCGAGTTACTAGAGTGCAACGACCTCTCGCACAAGTGGTGACCGCACTGGGAATACGGCCTTACACAGGAGATCGATATACTGCTACGAGTACTGACCGTCCAACACAGCATGACTCCGCCAGAGAATACTTCCCGCGGCAACTTTAAGACGTCACTCCTGGCCACTCGTTGTCTATCACTCAAAAGCCGCGTGCACACGTTAAGGCAGTTCACAACGCTTACAAATAATGCTTACATTTTTGGCATATCAAATCATTTGTCATTGGAATATAAAATAATAGCCTGAACAATTATTACAATGGTGAAAAACCACTTTTCAAGAACAAATATAAGNTGTCATTGGAATATAAAATAATAGCCTGAACAATTATTACAATGGTGAAAAACCACTTTTCAAGAACAAATATAAGCAATTATAGAAATTTTATATTTTTATACAAATATCAAAATTGGAGCAAATTGACAGTCTTCGGCTTAAAATAAGTGTTTATAATATTACAATATAATTTTAAAACATTTCGTCGTAATTTTGCATGCGTTTCTTTAATGTTTCAGTTTTAACTTTTGAGNTGCATGCGTTTCTTTAATGTTTCAGTTTTAACTTTTGAGATTAAATTTAAAGTAAAAAATTGCCTAATGCTTAACCCATACCGCAGTTCAACCATGAGTTACATTGTATTAAATTGCAACATTCCACTGCCGTGAANTGTCATTGGAATATAAAATAATAGCCTGAACAATTATTACAATGGTGAAAAACCACTTTTCAAGAACAAATATAAGAAATTATATAAATTTTATATTGTTATACAAATATCAAAATTGGAGCAAATTGACAGTCTTCGGCTTAAAATAAGTGTTTATAATATTACAATATAATTTTAAAACATTTCGTCGTAATTTTACATGCGTTTCTTTAATGTTTCAGTTTTAACTTTTGAGATTAAATTTAAAGTAAAAAATAGCCTAATGCTTAACCCATACCGCAGTTCAACCATGAGTTACATTGTATTAAATTGCAACATTCCACTGCCGTGAANAGCCTAATGCTTAACCCATACCGCAGTTCAACCATGAGTTACATTGTATTAAATTGCAACATTCCACTGCCGTGAATTCAAGAAACACTTTATATGAATCCAAAGAAATTTAAACATAACAAAGCTGTTGAATTGTACAAATAATTGCTTTAAGTTAAAATTGTACAAATAAATGCTTTATGTAAATTTTTTACAAATAAATGTGTTAAGTTAAAATTCTCAAATTTGCGCAAAAATCATTATGGCCGTTGTTTTTTTTTTAAATGAGGTGGTAGTTGTCAAAGTGGCGTAGGAAATTTAAAAAATCAGAGTAGCCACAAGAAATACTCTGTAAGTATTGGGCAGCGATTCCTTACTGTGTCGCAACATCTCCTGTCAAATATGAGTGTTTCCATTCCATGTACACCTCATATAAAACGACGTTGTTTGGGGAAATAATTAAGGCCTCCTTTTTCTTTTTATATTTTTATACACAGATTAAGAAATTCATCTTGTTTCTCGTCAAGTAACTTAATGCAATAAAGNCTTTTTCTTTTTATATTTTTATACACAGATTAAGACATTCATCTTGTTTCTCGTCAAGTAACTTAATGCAATAAAGTGAAAATGTGGTTATATATGCGATAAATGAATTTGTATCAGCCACAAGATTTGTAGTTTGCAAATCTTTGTACACCNGGAAAATGTGGTTATATATGCGATAAATGAATTTGTATCAGCCACAAGATTTGTAGTTTGCAAATCTTTGTACACCAGAGCATTACCCTGACACTCGAGTTGCATCATCGTCACCTCGTGATGGTCGCTGTGGCGCAGTGGTCAGACCACATGCCTGCCATCGTGGTGGCCAACAGGTCTCAAGATGCCGACGTTCTCGAACTCGGATCTTTGAACTTGGGAAACGGGGCCGGCGTTGCCGTTCGCCGGTTGTTTTTGTCGGTGTGCTCCCAGTTTCCCACGCCACTGCATTTCGTCGCAGTTCCGCCCTCACCTCGCTTCAAGCACATCGGTGCTGAACACTCGCTTGTTAAGAGGGTTTAGTAGGCCTGCATGAATTAGTGGTTAGCAACGTCAAATGGATGTTCCCAGGTTTCTGCAAGCCGATGTAGAAAAATTAAGACACAACAAAGCTAAAAAACAAGTTTCTGTCTTCTTTGTGAGCAAGTATCTTGTCGAAGCGACACACTCCTTTAGCACAATATCTTACGCCGCGCTAAAACTTGCATGTTTACTCGGTAATAAACAGCTTGGCAGTCTCAAGTGTTGCAATAGTGTAAAATTGTGTGCGCTGTACTTTAGACTAGCGTACTTCACGCAAACAACGAATAACCTACTGTGTACTCTGTCATATAAGTGTTAACTATTCATAAACGAGAAGNAGCGTACTTCACGCAAACAACGAATAACCTACTGTGTACTCTGTCATATAAGTGTTAACTATTCATAAACGAGAAGGGCACAAACTCTGACTCACGCTGACCAAATATTTCCTCACGAATTTAGCGGAAAATATTTCCTAGGGCTTGCCGTTTCTGAGTTCTCTATATTCTCTCCCAAAACTTGTATTTTTTTTTTTCAAGGTATGTAGTGTTTGTGTATGTACCACGCCGTGTTAAGGGCGCCACGAGGTTGGAGGTATTTCGCGTGTCCGAGATATTGAAGCGTAAGCTGTAAGGGCTACCTAAGTACGTGCGTCTAATATCTGGTCACCTTTACGCGCAAGGCAGCGAACTGGCCTCCAGTCATCTCTTCGACTCGCCTCTGCAGACATACAATAATAAGTTTGCTGCATGTCCGTATGCTATGTTAAGTACCCTCTGCTGGCAGTTTTGTACGTGGAAATGGGTTCTGAGACACTCGTGTTGGCGCTTTTTAACTTTAAATAATACACATAAGAGATGGAAATAAAAATTTTTAACTAACATTCAGGACGTAAAAATTTCTTTAAAATGCTATTCATATGCAGACGCCGCTGAAAAACATAGAACATTTTTCAAATGACGGCTATACGACTGGATATCTGCGCTCTGTTTGAAGACCTGGGAAGACGGCGACTTTAATGTAGCAACCAAAAACATTGGCCCATTTATACATTTAGAACAAAAATCCTCCATCTCCGGTACATTGATTGTATCTGTTCGTGTAGTTTTTTTGTTAATTGGTCTCTTTAAAATGTGCACTTTGGCGTAGAGATTTTATTTTCATCTTTAATGGTTATACTCGTGTTTATTAATTTTTATTTTAATGAAATTTTTTTATAAAATGGAAATACGTAAACACATTTCATGCAAAACTCGAACTATAAAAAATTAATAGACACATTTTTTTACGACTTTTGTAGAAAGCAAAAACCGAACAACCACGCAAATTGTGTACTTCTATTGATTTGGTTCAAAAAAAGTATTTGAACAAGTAGGAAAAATATGCTGAGTGTTGCTACAGGTATTTTCCCAAATACATAAACTAATTCGTCCAAATGCAAAAAGCGCTGTGGCTCTGCCAATAGTACCTCAGTTTACAGCGCGAAAACAGTGAAAGTTTTATCTGTTTTCTTAAAGTTGATAAAAAAAAAGTGTGTAGTAATTTTTTTACAATTTGAGTTTTGCATAACATTTTATCTCTGCGTAAATGCAGTTTATGAAACAAGTTTCACTAACGTGCGTATGAAAGTATTCTTTGGAGGTTCGTCTTGGTATACATACTGCAAAATGCAGCAATTAATACATTATACAAATTTTCTGAAAATTCATAACCCGTAAAAAAATTAAGATGAAAAAGTCAGCTTTCGAAGAAGAAAATTAATTAAAACTACACAAACAAGTACAATTAATATTACAGCAACAGGAGTTCCTATGGTTATGGTGTCTACTGTGTGTACACTTTCCTTCTCGGAATTACATTCTTTAATAATATCAGCAATAAACCAGTGGTTTAGTTCCAAGTTCAATGATCTATACCTCCCTTAGGAATCGCTTAAGACATTAAATGATTAAGGTAATGTGTTAGGTCTTAATACTTATTTTTCCCGTGACGATTCTCTAACCAATTATAATCGATACAGTTAATTTACAACTTGTGTATTTATTTCTACAGCTCATATAGTAATGAATTGAAGCCGTTTATAAATATATTCTTCAATCTAAAATCATACAACCATGTATTTGTATAATTTTTACTTCTATGCCGCGACCACTGGCACTATGTGTGTATTAGGCATAGGTTAGTGTACCTGTGTTACCGTTTAGCACAGGTCAGCATAGCTATAAAATAAAATAAAATATCATTTTCACATCAGACGCACATCTTGCCTCATATTATTTCGGTGACGCTCATAATTCTTGCTGTATTGTGTAATTGCAGGTCAAATGTTTTTGTAAACCCACTCAGTCAAAGTGTCAACTATCGAGGACATGCAGCACATGAAGGATATTTATGTTCGGTGCTGTACACAACAAGGAAACAGTGGCCGGTGTTTGAGCGTCTTCCTTGAGAGAAATCCGAATTGTGTATGTTTATGTGCCTCTGAGAAGTGAATGTGCCTCTGAGAAGAGAATGTGTCTCTGAAAAGAGAATGTGCCCCTAAGAAGAAAATGTCCCTCTGAGAAGAGAATGTGCCTCTGAGAAGTGAACGTTCCTCTGAGAAGTGAATGTGCCTCTGATAAATGAGTGTACCTCTGAGAAGAGAATGTGCCTCTGAGAAGTGAACGTTCCTCTGAGAAGTGAATGTGCCTCTGATAAATGAGTGTACCTCTGAGAAGAGAATGTGCCTCTGAGAAGTGAATGTGCCTCTGAGAAGATAATGTGCCTCTGTGAAGTGAATGTGCCTCTGAGAAGAGAATGTGCCTCTGAGAAGAGAATGTGTCTCTGAGAAGAGAATGTGTATCTGAGAAGTGAGTGTGCCTCTGAGAAGTGAATGTGCCTCTAAGAAGTGAATATGCCTCTGAGAAGAGAATGCGCCTCTGATAAGTGAGTGTATCTCTGAGAAGAGAATGTGCCTCTGAGAAGTGAATGTGCCTCTGAGAAGAGAATATGTCTCTGAGAAGAGAATGCGCCTCTGAGAAGTGAGTGTATCTCTGAGAAGAGAATGTGCCTCTGAGAAATGAGTGTGCCTCTGAGAAGTGAATGTGCCTCTGAGAAGAGAATGTGTCTCTGAAAATAGAATGTGCCCCTGAGAAGAAAATGTCCCTCTGAGAAGAGAATGTGCCTCTGAGAAGAAAATGTCCCTCTGAGAAGAGAATGTGCCTCTGAGAAGAGAACGTTCCTCTGAGAAGAGAATGTGTCTCTGAGAAGAGAATGTGCATCTGAGAAGTGAGTGTGCCTCTAAGAAGTGAATGTGCCTCTGAGAAGTGAATGGTCAATAGTGGCGTCAACGAACACGCGGTACGTTGTTAATTGTTAGGGAGAAGCCAGTGCACATCAACAAATTTAATATTGCAATACTTGAACTTATAAACTATATCGAGATAAACGGATTAACATGAAAATAACATTTTTTAATANATTTAATATTGCAATACTTGAACTTATAAACTATATCGAGATAAACGGATTAACATGAAAATAACATTTTTTAATATAACGAAAAGGAAAACATTTAATCCATACAAAAGTTCTCTTGACTTGTGGGTAGTAGCCGCGATTACTGTCGTTTTCCTTCCCGACTTTTTCCTTGACTTCGCAGACTCAGAAGGTAACAGTTATTGCTGCTGCTCCTTGTCCCTGAAGATGGAGGCTGCAAGGTTCTCCGAAACGTCGGGGAAGGAAAACGACAGCGACGTGGCTGTTATCCAGAAACCAAGATCTTGCAGACAACGGCCACGAAAGCCTGCGAACTTAGCTGTTTGTATAGTTGGCATTCTGTCTTCTATAACCTTAAAGAAATTACATCGAGGTACTCTATGCACTTCAAACTCTGTGGATATAAATTGAAACCCGCATTTGTAGGTGAGCTTTGAAATATTTCTTTATAAAGTGGATATATAAAGCCAGAAAGCTTCTTAAACTTAGTATTTTATAATAATCGGTTACATGAAGACGTTAATAACATTAGTTCATCAAAATCAATCCAACGGTTCCAGCGATCGAAACATTGTTCTCGAACCATTTCTTAGAAACTTATGATAAGGATTAATGTGTGTTTGAAGAACTATTTGTATTACAATAAATGGGTTGCAAGGTATTGCGAGCAACATAATAATTTATTATAATACCGCGTTTTACAAGAACTGTTAGAAGAATCTTTAAACCAAATTTATATAATGTTGAAGGTAGTTTAGTCGAAATCGTGTAAACGCTTCGAACCANGTTAGAAGAATCTTTAAACCAAATTTATATAATGTTGAAGGTAGTTTAGTCGAAATCGTGTAAACGCTTCGAACCATTACAATTAATACAATCATTTGTGAAAACATATTATAAACGAAACATTTAAGAACTAGAGGTGTTTAATTACATTGCATTTTACGTGTTATAGTGGAACGTATTTTAAAGCTAAAATATTAATTTTAATGACCGGATTTTCTAAAACCTTAAGTGCAAATTCTTATACAAAGAAGTGTTCATGCTTGAATCATCACCAAATATTCTGTGTGGTTACTGTAAGATCAGAAAAGCTATTCGTACTTTTAAAACAAGTTTATCACGAAAGAACTATGTTAATTATTTGCTTTTGTAAAGTAATATCGACAACAAATTATAGCCACTTGAAAGAATGTTGCAAAACTCTTAAATAAAATCCTCCGGCATTTGTTGAGTGATGCACATTGATATACACGCACTTAAGCAGAAAGGTTAAAAGTTAATAAGATATGTTCATTTTGAAAGATATGCAAATGAGTATTTGTCCCTTCGGTAAACCAGCATAGTCTTATTACTACAACGTTGCAGCTCCCTGTTTTAAGTTTATTTTGTATGATGCTTATCTTTCCCAGCTTCACATTATTGTACAGTCAGGTACCCATAAAAAACTTACTTCTATTTGTCACATGTAGAGTTTTATCGCTTAACAGTGTTCACAGCTGCTAAAACGGTACGCGCAATTGTATGCGTAATACTCCTTGCAGTTGTAATTATTCGAATTTTATATATATTTCCAATGGTAAGCTATTTTTCGAATAAAACAGGCAATTATGTCAAAAAAATTGAAGGTTTTTGTATACACACATTTACATTTATATTAATTTCGTTTATCACGAGCTTCTGTATAGTCCTAACAGCATTCTTNTCGTACTTTTAAAACAAGTTTATCACGAAAGAACTATGTTAATTATTTGCTTTTGTAAAGTAATATCGACAACAAATTATAGCCACTTGAAAGAATGTTGCAAAACTCTTAAATAAAATCCTCCGGCATTTGTTGAGTGATGCACATTGATATACACGCACTTAAGCAGAAAGGTTAAAAGTTAATAAGATATGTTCATTTTGAAAGATATGCAAATGAGTATTTGTCCCTTCGGTAAACCAGCATAGTCTTATTACTACAACGTTGCAGCTCCCTGTTTTAAGTTTATTTTGTATGATGCTTATCTTTCCCAGCTTCACATTATTGTACAGTCAGGTACCCATAAAAAACTTACTTCTATTTGTCACATGTAGAGTTTTATCGCTTAACAGTGTTCACAGCTGCTAAAACGGTACGCGCAATTGTATGCGTAATACTCCTTGCAGTTGTAATTATTCGAATTTTATATATATTTCCAATGGTAAGCTATTTTTCGAATAAAACAGGCAATTATGTCAAAAAAATTGAAGGTTTTTGTATACACACATTTACATTTATATTAATTTCGTTTATCACGAGCTTCTGTATAGTCCTAACAGCATTCTTTCACGTTTTGTCCTCCGTTGTCGTCAAAATATATGAGAGATTTGTGATAAATTACAATAACAAAGGTGTATGCAATGCTACACAACGTAAGCCAGAAGAGTAGTGAGATATAAACAGATAGCTACACTATGTCTTGTTCTTGTGAGACGTCCGCAGACGGTGACAAGACATCTGCAGTTTACCACCGAGCATATTCCTGCGTGTAATCAATGCTCTCACAGCAGTGTTTGGTGTGCTACTATCAGTGTGTGTCGTCGAAGCAAAGCTGTGGGAGTGTGTGTGTATGTGGCGCCGGCGTCACGTGACACGACGAGGCCGATGACCGGAAGTAGCATGGGCGGCGTCACTTCCGCGTGTCCGCCCCCCNTGTAATCAATGCTCTCACAGCAGTGTTTGGTGTGCTACTATCAGTGTGTGTCGTCGAAGCAAAGCTGTGGGAGTGTGTGTGTATGTGGCGCCGGCGTCACGTGACACGACGAGGCCGATGACCGGAAGTAGCATGGGCGGCGTCACTTCCGCGTGTCCGCCCCCCTCTACACTCGCCTACAGCTCGAGCACACAGCGCTGACCACTGCACCACGCCTTTCACCGCGAGAACAGCCTTACACCAGCCGCTCACCAGGGGCTCTAACCCAGCACCCACTGCGCCGAGGAAGCCCGGTTCTACACACGACCTTGGGCAGAAATTATACCGTGAACCACAGCAGTACCAATTTAACACAGCGTCCGCCCTATTTNCCTACCCAGCCTGTAAGCAAAGAGTTTAAATGGGAAATCAACGTTGAAGCAACTCCTTCTCAGAGCATCCATTTTAAAGATAACTGTTTCAAAAATTATATTGGACGCAACTTTCTCAGAAAATACTGCCACGTTAAAAAATTACTTTTAAAATAAATTGTGTTTATTCATCGTTTTTTTTTTGTCAAATATGAATTTAAATGTTAAATTTCAGGAAAATACACTAAACATAAAAATTGGTCAGAAACGTCACGTAGAATAAATCTTGTTTCTAACCGTTGTGTTTAAAATTGATGTATTGAGAAAGGATTTCTTTAACGTTGATTCCCCATGCATGTCTGTACCTGTNTCCCCATGCATGTCCGTACCTGCCGGCTTGGTAGGCAGGGTCCTTAACCCTTGCAGTTACATTGTGTAATATATTGTAATGTAATCAATCAGAAGCACGCTCGTGTTGTACCAAAAGAGCGTCGTCATAATTTTATTCGCGGATGGAGCTGTTCTGAATTTATTTTTAAGGTGGGGACGATGTGTTTCTCCATGGCATGGTAGCTTACTTCGTCTCCGGTGTCGCACGATGCACTGCCTGTACAAATACGACGTGCGAACGGCACTCCTTACTCCTGAGGCCGCATCAAGCGCGTGAGACAGATCCCATCCCAGTGGCTCCGTGACCGTCTGTGAGTTGAATACGCACCAGCACGACCACGTCTTCCAGTAGCCTAGTAGCTCGTGAACGATACTGCCCACTGAGATGTCGAGAGTTTCTTTAGCACGTCACTAAGTCGAATGCGACGATCGTCCTGGATCAAGCCTTCAACACGGCGCACATCATCGTGTGTGGTTGGGCGTGCTTGGCCGACCAGGTATAGTCGGTTCTTGACTGGAAGAGACTTTCTTGAAGCCCTGCTAAAGATCTACTTTCAAGCCCATTTCGTATCCTTCTGCCAAAGGGTAAACAAACATTGCCATGTGGCAGTCACATGGCAATGTTTACATGCAATGTTTACATTCTACTGTGCGTGTGTACATGTGTTCGTACATGCACGTACCCATCATAAAAGTAATGTATATATTATTAGTAGATATTACACAACCGTAAAGTTTTTAATCTTGAGAATTTCACACAAAAGAATATGTGATGCAACCGAAAAACATTCCATTATATAGACCCGAAATGTGAGTATTAAAAATTAGATGTTTCGTGTGTGTGTGTTTTTTTTTTGTTGTGTGTGTGTCTCTCTCTCTCTTTTTCTGTGTGTCTCTCTCTCTCTTTTTCTGTGTCTCTGTGTCTCTGTCTGTCTCTCTCTCTCTCTCGCTCGATTTTGACTGGGGGATTGGGTGGGGGAGAAAAACTTTCACTTTGATTACATATTATAGACACAATACTTTGCAATGAAATGTGTCAACATTCAAGGAGTCCATCCAACAACATTAACATGGCAACGCCAATCTCTCATAAGCCCCCGGATGGCCGTGCTGTAGAGAATTTGTGCGATTCTTGTTTAACCTAATATTTCATTTATCGGTTTTTTTATACTAATATCAGCTCTTTATTATTTGATTTTTCATAACGTATGACTTTAATTTGTGCTAACCTTCTCGTACAGATTCCTTTTGCTTTTGAAATCTGTATAAGAGATTACTCATAGTGCGTTCTAACGTGTTTAATATTTTTCAAATTTATTTCAGGTTTGCTTAAAATTTTATTTACTGTATTTTACGTTGTATGTTGCGGTAGTTTTTGTGTGCAGTCATGAGTTCTAGCAAGGTGAATAAAAGATAAGTCACCAACGCCAACAGGACATCATTAATCTCACTGAATCGTTGTATTCACTAATTAGACGAGGGGAAATGAAACACTCAACTTCGCGGAAAGAGTGGCAGAAATGTTGAAACTCTCCAGATCTACAGTGCTAAGGTATGTTAAAATATCTATAGAATTAACCATTGCGTTTGCAAGTTGTGTGTGTTAAGATCAATTACGTTGGCCCACGAAATGTGTTTACAAGAACATAAAGAAAATTTGTTAATAACTTGATAACGTCGTCGAACGTTGTCTACGTGTATTTTTAACGTTTTATTTTGGTAATTATTAAGTTTATAGGGTTTCCTGTAAAAATAAAAATAATTCATTGAAAATCTTATATTTCCACTCTGCTAATGATGCAGAACACGAATATACGAGGGGCATTAACGTCCGACTAATTTCGTAATATGTGCCCACCTAACCTAACAGAACCTAACCCCACGGTGAGTGAATCACTATTTTACATTTTTTAACTAACCTAGGATTGTAGGGTTATATAGTAACCAATACCTGCCACCTATTAAACTAACCTAAACTAACACACGGCAGAGCATATCACATTGTCACACATCATTTGTAAGCAAACCCTTGTATGTTTTTGGTATCAGTAACTGTAGTTGACCCATTAACTGAATTATGGTCCTCTTTAAATTATGCAAATTAGGTTGGCTATGTAGCACTGAAAGTGAAAAATATGACACTGATAATTTACAATAACTAAAAGACAATGGCTGTAGAACAGTGGTGTTGGGGAAATGCATTAATACACAATTGTTTTCTTAAAAGATTATGACTGCGATTTCATCGATTACGATGTCCTCTCATGTTTAGTGAAGTGATACAGATATGTTTAATAGTAGGGGAAGTTCCAGTTATATCGACTGTAATCTATTTAGTGACGTATAACAATGGCAATTAATGCCGCAATGTAACTTATAAATACAAAACAAGCTCCTTCTTCAGAATCTTAAAATGCACCATCTCTCCATAACCTATATAAAATTAATTGACTATAACAAACTCACTATAGAGGCAATTTTCCTTACCATTGTCAGTTGTCTTTATAATAAATTTCCACTGTATATATTGGGTTGTTTATGAAGAATCCCTCGCAGGGGTACACAAATTCCAACACAAAGTAGTTTTTATTTTTAATTACACATTGTAATACCACCTTTTGGTTAGGTGATTCATACACTCACATTTGAGTCTATATAACCCTACAATCCTAGGTTAGTGTAAAACCCAACAATCCTAGGTTAGTTTAAAAATGTAAAATAGTGATTCACCCATCGTGGGGATAGGTTCTGTTAGGTTAGGTGGGCACATGTTACGAAATTAGTTGGACGTTAATGCCCGTCGTATATTCATGTTCTGCATCATTAGTGAAGAGGAAATATACCATTTTCCGTGAAGTTATTGTTATTTTTTACAGAAAAGCCCCCTGAACTTAATAATTACCCAAATGAAACGTTAAAAAGACACGTAGACAACGTTCGACGATGTTATCAAGTTATTAACAAATTTTCTTTATGTTCTTGTAAACACATTTCGTAGGCCAACATAATTGACCTTAGCACACACAACTTGCAAACGCAATGGTTAATACTACATATATTTTAACATACCTTAGAACTGTGGATCTGAAGCGTTTCAACATTTCTGCCGCTCTTTCCGCGACGTTGCAGGGTTTCATTTCCCCTCGCCTAATTAGGGAATACAACGATTCGGTGAGGTTAATGATGTCCTGTTGGCGTTGGTGACTTATCTTTTATTCACCTTGCTAGAACTCATGACTGCACACAAAAACTACCGCAACATATAACGTAAAATACAATAAATAAAATTTTAAGCAAACCTGAAATAAATTTAAAAAATATTAAACACGTGAGAACGCACTACGAGTAATCTCTTATACAGGTATCAGAAACGAAAGAAATCGGCACAACGAGAAATAATAAAGAGAGGATATTAGTAAAAAAAAAAAAAAACCAGTAAATGAATTATTATTGGTTAAACAAGATAATCGCACCAATTCTCTGGCACGTGTGTCGACCACATCTCGCCAACAACACACGGAACGAAGGTTTGTAAACAAATGGCCGCTCTACTTTCACCTTGAGCGTGATCTTGTGAGTATGCAAGAAACATTGAAATCAAAGTACGTTAGCATCACGTCATTAATAATTGGCATAATAAGATACAAGTCTTTTCGAAACCCATTTGTAAGCGATAAATTAACAATTACGTTAAAACTTTAGAACTATTTCCTCTCTTTGTGCTGGCAACCTAACGGCATAAATGTAACCGCGCTCGCCGCTGTTTGTAATGTTATATGCATGTAGCTAACGGCTAGGGTGTTTTTTCAAAGGTTGATTTTCAAAAGTGTCTTCCAGTCGTGAACCGATTGTAGTTGCCCATCTTGCACTTCTTTCCTGCTGTTATCAAACTCTGGTGCACTTAACCCACGCGCGTTTCCTTCGCATGACGTTAGCACCTCACAACTCGACAAGCTGGCAATTGATTTCGGCTGGTGAGGTGCCCTTTAGACGAGGAAACCTAATCACGCTACGCACTTCTTCCTTAGTCCATGTTTCCGTGAGCTTAGACAACTTGCAACTGATATCGTGACGCATATAAATATTGTGTGACCAATGTGTGGTCTCCTGCTGCGGCCTGGCGGGAAATTTCGACAATAAGAAGAACATGACACACGAGAGAGCGCTTTTTACCTTATGAGCCCATAGCGACTAATATGTATGATTCGATGAAGTTCTAACTTTTCAGTTGCCATGTTTACTTTTCCTTGGACGTGACCAGGTTCGTGAATTAAATATAAGAGCTTCATTAATTTTCGAATTTATTTACAATACTTCATAAATCTATACATGTTAAGTCTTAACTAGTGCACTGTCACTCACTATGTTACAACTCTAAGTTCTATTAACACACAGTTTACGCAACGTAATATTTCATATTTCAGTTAATTTATTAGATTGTACAGTTGAATCGACTAGGTCAAAGTACTTTCTTAGTAGCGGTGTGTTATGGAGTGCTCCTAGCTCCGGTCCGGACACCTTGGTTCACAACACTCTCGAGAACTATCTTCGGGGTGGTAAAGGGCTGCGTTCATACCTGCGCTAACCCCACGGGCAGCCGGGGAGTGGTTTCTCAGCGGCTCTGCTGTCACTACCGACTCTACGCATCACTGGTCTGGCTGGGAAATGCTTACCCACTACGTATTTTCTATAGAATTACGCTCTGTAAGAAAGTCTTCGCATATTCACCACGTTATTGTATACGCGTACTGAGATAACACGAATGTTAAAAGTTTTCCCCGCTACATGCATCACACACAGAGACCTGAAGAATTCGCGCGTTCATTTTGAGACAAGCTAGAATTCAAAACACGTGTGGTTAGATAACTTTAGCCATTGGTTCACACTTTGTTTGACACCTCCTCCAGAACGCTGGCCCAATCGTCGCATCCCGCTGTGACAGCAGACAACCAATGCGCAGTTGATATCGGCATATCTGTACACAAGCCTGTAGAGTCTAGCCTGCATTTCATTGAACTCGCGAATTTTTCATGTCTCTTATTATACAGCATGAGTATAAAAAAATACCCCAACTTTGAAGGTCTATATTATCAAAACGAAACCACCTACAACCTTGATTGGCCAATCTAACGGACAACCGTGGAACCGTGAAATTCTGTAATTAATGTTAATCATATATGTGCGGGGAGGGCCGAATTAAAATTCCCGATATTTGGTTACGCATTAAGGTATGGTATTTAAAGATCATGGTAGGGGGAAGCCATTGAAGAAAACTCTTTTGCGTAGTGCGTCGTATATTAATCATTCTGACTGTGCATCCAAACACAAAGGGCTGTCAAGAAGATGAATCCAGAAGACAAAAACAAAATCTACTAAGTGCTTGGTTTTGAGCCAGTTCTGCGCGAATTTCGAACACTAGTTAAATTTTGTTTATTCAGTTTCTTAGTTGATTCCCACCAAGGCGAACCGGGTTCGACTCCCGGCGGGGTCGCTCCCGGTTTTTCGCACGTGGGAATCTTACCGGACGATGCCAACGGTCGGCGGGTTTTCTCGTGGCCCTTTCATTCGGACACTCGTCGGCTGTCAAGACCTCGACGTTAAGAGCCGCCCAAAACTCTTCACTCACGCTTAGTTGGAGTTAAGTCTCTCTTTCACTTTACAGTTATTCCTATAAAATCTTGAACTGATTTTCTTTGTTTAAATTTTGTAAAAAGTGTAGTTTTTTTAATAGTTTGTTGCCGATAAGTAGCGGGACGTTGCTGGTAACGTAACGATTATCAGGCTGACTTCCCACAGCGGTGATGCAGGTACAGTTCTGATGCTGGCTTGTCATATTTTGAAAACATAGCGGACGTTGCCGACGGCTAGTGGGTTTCCTCGGATCCAGTTCTACACATCACTGCATCCCGTTGCCTATACTACGTCATATGTTATCCACGCTGGCCAGGAATAATATTCCGTGTCTGGGTACGGAAACTTGGCCGGCGCACCAATTTTTCTATTTTATTTTGACATTTTAGCAAGGCTATAAGTATTCATTTGGACTTTTAACTGCTTATCCACTGTTAAATTATTCTACCAAATATAGTAGTTGTTGATGTGTGAGACTCGGTTTCATGCCTTGTCTATTCCACTTATAAAAACATAAGTAAACAGACAAAGAGACAAAAGTTACAGTTGTCCAAGTAATTTATATTTCCATACACTAGTCTTAAACGAATCTACGGTGTAAACTAGTAAACACGGTAAACTAGAGGCATTATGAGGTGTAT
>NQII01002119.1:220362-249172 GCA_002778355.1 Clitarchus hookeri | reverse complement strand
GGGGGGGGGGGTATTTTGCTGTGCCACTCTGAAAACGAAAAGATAACATGTCTAAAACACACGGCGTTTTCTTTCCTTCATCTATTATGCTTGTAGCTCGTATTATGCGCGTGGCATGCTGGAGAGTCATGACATTGTACTTAACTGCTATTAACGTGAAAAATTCAGATCGAACTGACTAGTGATTATCTGATATAAAAAAAATACGTCTCAACGGAGTTCTGCAAACACGCAACTCGGCTTCCATCTGGACTGACCAGCCGTAAGTACTTCCTTCCTCACGTGATTACAGAAGACGTCCGTTTTACGTAGCAGGCGCTCGTTCTTCACTTACGTCTTGATGACCTACCAGGGCATATTATTTCGCCACGATTATCTGCAGGTATTCTCTATATTCATAGAACGAAAAAATAAAGTAATTCTTAGTGAAATATCCGTAATATAAGCTTACTGCTGGTTCAGGACAGTTCGGCCTATCTTAAAATCCTTGTAGATCGAGTATGCCGGCTGTTATATTTCGAACCGATGAGGGTTTGACCAAACATGTTAAGAAAGGGATGGCATCTCAAGTACCTAGCCATCAAGTTGACTTAATTATCCCTTTATTTGAACGCTCTAGCTTACAAGCAGTATTATCAAGAGATGTGATTAGATACAGTAATTCTGCTGACTACCTAGTACGTACCCAAGGAAGCGAGAGCAAGTAGAATGTACGAGGTGTGTTAAAAAAAATAAGATGACTTTGCAAATTTCGAAGGCTACGTACATTCGATTATCGATTGTTTGTATTGTTATGTTGGTACACATGTCCCCAACATATGTTGACATTATCAGCCATTTTTCATTGTTAGTTTGTTTGTGATAGTGACAGGTTAGAGATGTTTTGGTGTGCTTGGTAATTTTTTGCTATCGCAAACAATGGATCAAATAATCTGTATTAAAAACGCCGTAATCACGCCTCAGCCACCGTATTTACCGGATGGGGGCCCCTGCGACTTGTTCCTGTTCCAAAAACTGAAGAGACCCATGAAAGGACGGAGGTTTGCCACGATTTAGGAGATAAAGACCTGGGAGACTTCAATGCCATACCAAAATGCGCATATCATAAGTGCTTCGAGGATTGGCAAAAAGCGCTGGCACAAGTGTATTATATCTGAGGGGGATTACTTTGAAGGGGACAAAATAGATATTGATGAATACATAAATATTTATAGAGACAAAGTCACAAAATAACAAGTCACCTTATTTCTTGAGCACACCTCGTAGTCCCGTTCATTCCCACGCCCTAGCAGACAGACACTCACCTGCGTTAAGCCAGGTCAGGCGGGCAGCCCCTCGTAGTATCCCTGTTTCCTTGTCCTGTGTTCTCACTACATTTGTCACCCTCACTTCCTGTTGGTCTTCAGTCATATCCTCAGCGCAGGGTTACCAAACGTCTGCATTCATGCGGACACGTTAGGTGTTCAAATTACTGCCCGCAGACATTTTTACAATTCCCCCTTTTTGTCCGCATGTTCAGGTTTTCGGAGTTACCTTTCTCTCTCGGTGACATCTACAGGTGAATTTGGAATACTTTTATCTTTATCTTATATCTTATACTTATATCAGTCTATAATTCTGGGTATATAAATCGGGCATTGATGTATTTCGGTTATATAGTTGACCATAGATCTCTGTGAAACCAGCAATAATACTCTTCGTTTGCTGTTCGTGAGTTGGATGCTAGCGTGTATTGAAGAACCAATACTAATCCAGCTGCATCTTAAAAAATTACGTGCTCATCTATCTGCAAATCGTTTTGATAAATAAGTTGAAATAACATTTTCATAATTATTAAAATATGCAATACGGTTACACTTTTTAAATTGTAAACTTAAAATACAAATAAAATCAATCTAGATAGAATTATTGCTGGCTCTTTAAAATAATGCAAAAGTGTAAAAAGTATTTCATTATTTGACTATGTGTTTTCTTTGTTTCATATAGGATAGATTAATTGCATACAAAATTGTTTTTAAAATTATTTTTGGCATTTTATTTAATTAATTTAATTAAAATGTATCAAAAAGTTAAATATATGCCTGTCGGTTAACTTGTAATGTTATTCATTCTACATTTAGAAGTCCATAGAACGAACTGATTGGTGACATAGGGGTATTTGCCTTTTGGAATTTCACAATATGGTAACCCTGCGTAGGCGAATCTACGGCCGCGAGATGTTGATAGGTTGGTGCAATCGTAGTACATCAGACAGGCCCAGTTATTGTCCGCATATTGGTAGATTCCTGCGGCTTAAGTTGTCGCATTGCGATCTCCCAAGTTTACTGAGTGTGTTTCACTAACCGCATGTGTACTGGTGCTGCTACTGTTCTCGGCGATGCAGTCATATCTCCGGTAGCCGAGAGGCAGAGTCTGGAAGTCGCTAGTTAGATCCAAGCCAGATGATGTGGAGACAACTTCCCAGGCGACCGCAGGTGAGGTCTCCTAACACGAACCTTCCCTAGTACTCACTTTTCGAAGTGATTCAACTGCAATAATACAAAAACAAAAGGTGGTTTTCGTTGACTTAAAATGACTTAATTATATTTTGGAAATTCTACTTACCATGTCGTAAAGTTAACCGTTCATTTAAAACAGTCTATAGCCTAAGCGTTGGTGCCTTCAGAAATGTTTACGCATTCTTCAAAGCAAAAGTTAAGACAGTTAAATGAAAATCCACTTTCACTACTTGAAGCTACTAACTTCCACCGTCAGTAGAAGTGGCAGTTAACAAATGTCAACAAGATCATTCTGCTGGTCAAAGCCGAAGATAATATGCAAGGTAGAAATCAATAAATAACTCATTTGCGGTTCCAGTGAACCAGGAAAATGTATAGCACAAATCAAAGATACGCTGCTTTCTCGGTGGGTCAATTTAACATTTTCTATTTTAACGAAACTAGAAAAAAATTTCTGGGAGTCCGAAATGTATAGACAGTAGCACTGAATACTGCATTTGCAATTAAATTGGATATAATACAAAACCTATAAGAAAAAATAACTGCTAAATAGGAACGTGATAAGCACTGGCTAGAAAATTAAATTACTGACGTGAAAGACCCATCATCCCAACGTCCTTGACGCTGGCTACTAGCGAATATAATTAACCTAACGTAATTATTAATTAGCAGTTATCGACAGAACTAATTTATTTCCCTTTGCACTGAACATATTACCCAACTTATTTTGATAACGTACTATAAAACTTAAGCCGACCTCCCGTAGTGCAGTCGATTGGTGAACCACAGGTCTGGGGTGCTGGAGGTCCTGGGTTCGAATCCTAGGTAATGCATGGGTAGTAGTTTAAGTAAGGTGGTAAGTTAGTTTATAAGCCATCCGCTGATAAGCCTTCAGGCATAACACCGGGGGACGTTAATAAACCGTTTTCAATACAAACTAAACATTAAAAATAAAACCACGTGCTTTAAAAAGACTTCTGACCAGAAATAATACTTTGCAGTATATAACATTAATAAGTCTAGCTAGTAATTCCTCAGATATCATTTGGGTCCATAAGAAATTTTTTGTAGCAGCACCATCCAAATGGAGGAAAATATGTCACATTTGAAAGATTCTGATTTTTCTCCTGTCCTGAAGAATTCCTGCAAATTAAACTTTATGTATCTACCACATCTGGGAATACCTTATCTTTTGTTCCAGTAAATGCTTGAGTTAGATAAGTCATAGCTTCTTTCCCTTTATGTAATACTGTGAGGAGACACTTCCGTACCTGATTGTACCTAATAAGAATTATGCCACTCCCTAAGACAAGTGTCAATTAAAATAATCAAATAACGAAAGTGGATCTGAATGAAAATTGTTTTGAATTTTAATAAGTTGTTGTGGCATCATGTTGCAAACAAAAAAAACAGTTGCCGCCCCCATTGTCAGAGCAGGAAGACAGCACGAAATACGACGAATGTTTGCAGTAGCTTCGTTCGTCGTGCAGCTGTGGTTGTATGTCCTCAGATGGCGTCCGGAGTAGACAGACACCAGGCAGCGACATGCGGCTAGGACTGAAGAGGACGACGACGGCTGCCCTCTCTGCTGTGGGGGTGGTCGCTGTGTACTGCCTGGTCGCCAGCCACCCCCGCCACGTCGGCAAGGCGTGGCCCGCCAGACTCAACTGGGACATTCCTGCCGACGACATCAAGAGATACCTCGTACGTTTTATATATATGTATATGTATTTGTTATAGGGCCAGTTAAAACTTGGGCAGGCTTTCTTATCGTCTCCGCNGTACGTTTTATATATATGTATATGTATTTGTTATAGGGCCAGTTAAAACTTGGGCAGGCTTTCTTATCGTCTCCGCGCATGTGACCTTTCTGGGTAATATAAGGGTATATAAGAGTATTCCTTTACTTTCCCTGTTAATATTTCTTGGTTTCTTTTGTCATTTGGCTTGTTATCAGGATCACGTAATTTTTCGACCCGTCATTCTGATAGCATGTAATACATGTACATCCAGGTAGTCTGGAGTAGGTTATGGTGTGGCATAGTTAACCTGCCATCCACCCTATTTCCCACACTTATCGGAATCTATTATGTTTTATGGCTATGTCATTATAAAGCGGCACTAACTACCTCACTACTTTGCTTATACTCTGCATTATATTCCACTCCTTCTGTGTCGAGATCCAGTGAAGAGGTGGGCCTCCGGACATCTTTCCGCTCTCCCTTTCCCCTCGTCCTCATCCCGTAGTCAGTCTTTTAGTCATAAATATTGTCTAAATCATGTTCCATTTATTTTTATATTGCATGCATGATACCTAGAGACCTGAAAAATTCGCGGATACATTTCGGGACAAGCTAGAATGCAAGACACGTGCGTTTATATAATTTCAACCATTGGTCCACACGGTGTTTGATGNATATTCCATTCCTTCTGTGTCGAGATCCAGTGAAGAGGTGGGCCTCCGGACATCTTTCCGCTCTCCCTTTCCCCTCTTCCTCATCCCGTAGTCAGTCCTTTAGTCATAAATATTGTCTAAATCGTGTTCCATTTATTTTTATATTGCATGCATGATACCTAGAGACCTGAAAAATTCGCGGATACATTTCGGGACAAGCTAGAATGCAAGACACGTGCGTTTATATCATTTCAACCATTGGTCCACACTGTGTTTGATGCCTCCTGGAGAACGCTGGCCCAATCGTTGCCTTCCACTGTCACAGCAGACAACCAATTTGCAGGTGATATCTGCATATTTGTCCATACGACTGTGCCGTCTAACCTATAGGTCATTGAACTCGCGAATTTTTCAGGTCTCTAATAATACCTTATTCGTTTCTCTGCTGTCTCGCCGTAGTCTTTATTTCTCCATTCCATCAGTTACTTGTTTATTGTTGTGTTGTAATGTGTCACCTCCAGTACATAATTTTGGGAGGCAAATCCCCCCAATGCATCGATTGTCTGCTGATAACGTCTCAAGTTTTCCAGTATTTTCTTCGCGGTTACCCCCAAGGTGAACAGTAAGTCCATTCCCACCACAATGGTTATATATGTAGTGATTTAACTCATCGTCAGATACTCTAAATTTTGGTTTCTGTAGCTGTTTCATACTCTCCAATCCCGGGGTAGGATTCTGTACGGAGAAATCTCGTGTTTCCTTTTCCGGAGGATTCATCAAAAACTATTCGTCAATTGCCTATAATCTCTTAACTAGTTATTTAGCAAATTCTCCAAAATTTCTTGCCGTTTCTTTATAATTATTTCAAACGTTTAGCTTTTTCTTATAGTTGTAGTTTTCTAATATCTTCAATCTTTGGGCATTACAAAATCACAAGCTGGGCAGTATATTCAAATCCACAGATCCAAGAGTCCACAAAATGCTGTGATTTTTGTTGCATTTCCTATTATGCCTCAGTTTAAAATCACAAAAGTTAGCACTCTTCTTTTCAGATGACGATTTTAACACCTAAGAATCTGTACATTAGTTCAAGTTTGAAAGAATTGCCCTTTGCAGGCTTTATGCCTGGGAGATATAATTATTTTTTTGTACTCCTTGTTGGTCTCCAGAGACTCAGAAATTTTGTGAATTTGTTCGAGGACACGATAGCTTTCAAAAAAATGAACACTTGATTTTCTTTTTCTGTAGAATGGCAGTTTGTAAGACAAGCCCTCGATGAATTTGAGCCAGTAACTTACCTGCAAAGAAGCAAGTACACAGTAATACAGTTTATGGAATTTTACAAAAACTGTTTAGAAACTAGGTGCCAATATTATTTTTTAATTACAAGTAAATTAGTACACATTTTACAAAATATTAATGTGGAATGTATAACATTAATGTTAAACTTTTAACAAGCAACTACTAAATGCTTCAAGTGTATTATTGTTACGCGCTGTAGTTCGCACCGGCCGCGAGCTCCTGTTACGCGCTGGACTTGGCTCTATGGGAGGGCGACACACTTCAACCCCCCTCCCCCCCACTCACACAGGCAGTCACACTCGCTGCTCTCCGTCGCTCTGCCAGGCGAAGGATTAACGGGTGACCTGGCTGGCGTCACAGCCCCTCCTCCTGCTAAATAAGCCGACGAGTTTAGAGGATCCGCAAGAATATTCTGGGAACTAGGACCCTCGGCGCAATGAGGCATTTAGAGAGATTTCTGGGCGATGGCCTACGGCCCTATAAATACTGCAGCGGTTCAAGGTTGGCAGTCTTTTGCGGAGGCCATTGGCTGAGTGCGGTGGGCGAAGTGAGTACGGTCAGGGACGGACTACAGGAGATTGCGAGACGACGGCCGACGAGGTGTTCGTGGTGTGAATGGACGAGAGGGCGTGAAACCCGACGAGTAAAGGCTACTGTGCATGAGGTCGCTCGGAGGACTCTAGAACATTGCGGACTGGTGGGATCTGGACTAAACTGAATGAACATGCGATACGGATTTTACTGTAAATAGTGGTACTGTCAAATATGGATACATAATTTATAAAATAATTGAATAGGTTTTGATACACTATATATTGGGTCTTATTGTTAATTATTTAATTACGTTAATTTCTTTGAGGTAATAATAAATTGTATTGATTGAATTCATTAATTGTAAATAGCAAGTGATATAAATTTATTGTGATGTGTTGGGTCGATAGAATTTCGTTATAATTATTGCGAAATAAAATTAAGAAATTATAATTAATTCCTTTAATTAATTGAGACCTCCATCCCTTAACGAACCCGGCTCAGCCAACTGACTGAGAAAATTGTAACATTAAAAATTTGGAACTACACAAATAAAATTGTATGCATCATAAAAACTATGTAGTAAATATACAATATTATGGCTGCAGAGTTACAAGAAAATCTTTGTTAACTAGTTCCCAAATAATGGTTTGTAAATCATACAGAAACGTTTTGCTGTGTACCGAATCACGTGCTATTTGGTCTGGGGTAAAACTGGAGGAACAGGCAATGAACAGCCAAACTAGCGCTCAAGTACGCAGAGGATTGTGGAGTATAGCTTGTTGCCGAACGAATCCTTGAAAATTTCCAGGGCTCTCGACGTCTCAGTCATTTCAACCGAGCCTCAGGTGTGGACAACATGTGACTGATGTCCAGACTTCTTGCCTCCCACCTAGGCGAACCGTGTTCGATTCCCGGCGGGGTCGCTCCCGGATTTTTGGATATGGGGATCGTGCCAGACGATGCCGCTGGTCAGCGGGTTTCCTCGGGGATCTCCCGTTCCCCCCGCCCTTTCATTCCGGCGCTTCTACATACTCACCTCGCTACATCCTCATACGCTCTCGAGACCTGGGTGTTAAGAGCCGCCCAAATCTCTTCGCTCACCCACTGATGTTTGTTGAAAGTCTTTCGAGTGCCTTAGCTTCCTGCAGTGAGGCGATAGAGAAGCAGCTTGCCCACACTTGTTGGACGTGACGAGGAACTTCAGTGTTGCCACATATCCTGAAGCGTCCTTGTGACTTGCAGAAAGAAGCGGAGGCCGACAACGCCGTCAGACTGCAGACGATCAAGGACNGATCCTGAAGCGTCCTTGTGACTTGCAGAAAGAAGCGGAGGCCGACAACGCCGTCAGACTGCAGACGATCAAGGACACGTGTCACAGACACAACCTGGGTCTCTACAAGCACTCAGCGGAGCCCTCTCCTATCAAACACCCGCCGACGCCTCAGTATGCAGTGTACTACGTTGACAAGTAAGTACCAGTCTCTGCTAACAATAAGTTACGTTGACGAGGACACGATTAGATAGCTTCAGATCACGACGTACCACATCAGAACCNGTCTCTGCTAACAATAAGTTACGTTGACGAGGACACGATTAGATAGCTTCAGATCACGACGTACCACATCAGAACCTCGGCGAGAATGTGATGCTATGCCGTTCTTAGATTTAAGATGACGCTGTTTCACTCCAATTACGTGAGTGGCAAAAATGTGTGAAACGGGTGTGCAACAAAATCTTTGTTATCATCTTGTTGACTGCATGTACAACGCGTTTATGTGCAACACCGACAAACTCCACAGATCCTTCCTTAAGAAACCATAAAATCAAAATATGTTTACCAATTTACCTGAAAGTGATTTCAGAGGGAGTTTTTTTCCCCTAAAAATTTTAGATTTTAATGTAATTACGAAGCATGAAAAACCACTTGCGGTTAAGAAGGTTCAGTTGAGAGTTGAGATATGTGGGTGGCTCTTAAAAGCGAGGCCTTGAAAGCCGATGAGGGTAAAATCTGATGAGGGTGAAATGAGGGGGGAATGGAGCAACGCCGGANTAAAGCGAGGCCTTGAAAGCCGATGAGGGTAAAATCTGATGAGGGTGAAATGAGGGGGGAATGGAGCAACGCCGGAATGAAAAGGCGGGGTAAACGGGATATCACCGAGAAAACCCGCCGACCAGCGGCATCATCCAGCACGATTCCCACTTGCGAAAATCCGGGAGCGATCCCGCCGGGGATTGAACCAGCTTCGCGTTGGTGGGAGGCCAGCAGTCTAACCGCTCAGCCACCGCGGCCCCAGGTTAAGTAAGAAATCTGTTGATATCACCAGCCACTCTCACCGTGAACCACATGTCTTCCCTGGCGAGGTCCGAATGTAGCAAACTTGACGAACGTCGACTTTAGGTGTGGATTTTCTCGGGATTCTCCCTCTCCCCTAACCAATTGCCTTCTGTCTTTGCCTCGTGCTACTTTCATCGAAGCTGAAACAATAAATATTAGTTAATATTATTGGTTATCGAAGTTTATTTATTTTTCAGTTTAAATCTGCATACAATCTGCATATGACCAAGTACACGTAAGTCAGCTGTTGTAAGAACAAGCTTTCTATGAAACCATATTTCATCTCCCATGTCAAGTTNTGACCAAGTACACGTAAGTCAGCTGTTGTAAGAACAAGCTTTCTATGAAACCATATTTCATCTCCCATGTCAAGTTAAATTTTTTTACGGCAATAAGATACAGGACTAGGGTACAGACGTATAACAGCATTTTGATTAACAACAGTTTTGTGTACAGGAACAGTCTTCGAACATATAATATCGCGGGGATCCGAAGCAGACAAGTCAGTAGATGATGGATTAGGCATATTACGATTTTTACGGAAGAAAAACAACTCCAAAACACCACTACAGATGCCAAAACTTTGGTGTTTCACATTTCTACCCTACCTCGTATTCCTATATTCTCCCCTACGCCTTCTTAAAATTTTATATAAAATATATAAATTAAGAATATCCGTAATTCCCTTAGTTTGTTTTGTAAACTACATTACCATGTACATATAACACATATATACGCTAATAAAACATACACACACATACACATATATATAAAGTACTCAAAACATGAACCTTTATATATACGCTAATAAAACACACACATATATATAATATGTACTCAAAACATGGAAAGCGTTTTTTGTACTTGATGCTCTTAAGCGAAATAGAATTAAATCACGTGTGTATTTCATAGTAGGCTTTTTTTCTCTATTAGTTGCATCAAATAATAACATTGTTTTAACAAAAAGAATATATAACACTGAAGTTTCCAGCCTTCGTGCTAAATGTTTGTCCGTTAGAAAATCCTGTTGTCAGCACAATGACCAGGTCCCTGGTTTGATTCAACACAAGTGCAGAGATTTTTCAAATTTGGTAATTATCCTTACTGAGTTCAGTACAGGGCGTTGAGTAACACTTTCGCATTCATTCCGTGATGAGTGTTGGTGACGGGGGGTGGGGGGGGGTGTAACTTTGACACAGCATCATTCTCCCAACAAAGCGATCTGGGTTCGATTCTTCTTGGCAGAGCCACTTCTGATATTCGTGTGTGGGAAAGTGGCGGGTGTTGCCGTTGGTTAGTGGGATTTCTCGGGGTGCTCCCGTTTCCTCTGCCTGTGCATATCCGCACTTCTGTCAACATTTCCCATCAACCTCGTGGTCACTAGTACAGGTGCCGAGTACGAGGAGCAAAGGGGCACTATCACCTCCCCCTTCCCCCCAAATAACACAATTTTGCCAACAGCGGCGTCCCCCCCCCCTTTTTTTATCACCATTGGATTTATAGACAGTTATGTGCACTAGTTAAATGTGTAACAATTGCTTGTAACTTACACTACTAACAATTGTAACAAGTACATATAACTTGCTTTACTTATAGTTNCCCCCTTCCCCCCAAATAACACAATTTTGCCAACAGCGGCGTCCCCCCCCCCTTTTTTTATCACCATTGGATTTATAGACAGTTATGTGCACTAGTTAAATGTGTAACAATTGCTTGTAACTTACACTACTAACAATTGTAACAAGTACATATAACTTGCTTTACTTATAGTTATATCAGGTGTACAACCTTGCTTCCACCGTTTTTTTCCCCAGCATTTAAGGCTTTATTGTTAAAACGTGATTACATACTTATGATTAAAAGTACTGTCCGTCGCTAGCCACTACTTTGTCCCATCTATCTGGCAATTTTCGGATACCATCTCGAAAAAACGATGCGTCTTTTGAGGCGACCCACGAATCGGTCCATTTTTTGACCTCTTCATACGAGCGGAAATGCTGATCGGCCAGGCCGTGTGCCATCGATCGAAAATAATGGTAGTCGGAAGGAGCAACGTCTGGAGAGTATGGAGGGTGGGGTAAGACCTCCCATTTCAGCGTTGCCACGTATGTCTTGATCGGTCTTGCGACATGTGGCCGAGCATTGTCATTCTGGAGAATAACTTTGTCGTGTCTCTCTTTGTACTGTGGCCGTTTCTCCTTCAAAGCTCGGCTCAAACGCATCAATTGCGTTCGATGCCGATCCGCTGTGATGGTTTCACTTGGTTTCAACAGCTCATAAGATACCACACCGAGGTGACCTTGGCGCCGTGCATATTCGGTCTGGCAGTCGACGTGGAGGCATATCCGGGCATTCCCCATGGTTTTCTGCGCTTGGGATTATCGTAGTGGACCCAGTTTTCGTCGCCGGTCACAATGCGATGTTGAAACCCCTTCCAATTCTGTCTTTGAAGCAGCTGTTCACAAGCAAAGGAACGCCGTTCAACATCTCTCGGTTGCAACTCGTACGGAACCCTAATTTCCTTGCTTCTGTATCATTCCCATGGCTTTGAGGCGTTTTGAAATGGCTTGTTGCGTCACTCCCAATGATTCTGACAATTCTTCTTGCGTTTGGCACGAATCTTCATCAGGTAATGCCTCCAATTCGGAATCTTCGAAACATTTCTCTCTTCCACCGCCATGCCGGTCCTAGACGTCAAAATCACCACTCTTAAAGCGTTGAAACCACTCATGACACGTTCATTCTATAAGAGCAGCCTCACCGTACGTTTTCTTGAAATTGAAGGCAGAAAATCAACAATTCCCGCACATGCCGAGAATTTGGCTCGAAAACTGACATCTTCGCTCTAGAATAAATCTATGATGCAAACACAAGTTCACTGATGTGGTGATGTCGTTATGTTGACAGATGTCCAAGCTTACTGTGTGACGTTATTGATCTACATATTTCCATCAGCACTTACCGCTGCAGCCATCGATCTGAAAACGGCGGAAGTAAAGTTGTACACCTGATAACAATTACGTATAACTTTCACAACTTACATTTGTAATAAGCACTTATAACTTACACAACTTACATTTGTAACAAGCACTTATAACTTACACAACTTACATTTGTAACAAGCACTTATAACTTACACAACTTACATTTGTAACAAGCACTTATAACTTACACAACTTACATTTGTAACAAGCACTTATAACTGGCACTTAACATGAACGGAAACGACTTAAGTTCGATGATCCCGCACCTACGCCTGTACAGGGGCTGCGGTGGCGTAGTGGTCAGATTGCTCGCCTACCGTCAAGGTGAACCATCTTCGACTGCATGCGGTGTCACCCGGATTATAGCATGTGGGAAACTCGGCGGACGATGCCACTGGTCAACGGGTTTTCTCGGGGATCTCCCGTTTCCACCCTACGCACTCCTCGCCTAATTTCAGTCCACCCTCAGCAGGTGATATACGGAGTGAAAAGAACTTGTTACGCTCTTAAAATTTCCCATACATTTCGAAAAATTTTTGAGGAAATGTACAGTTGATATACGGAAACGCGCTCCGTAATGCCATAAAACGGAACTGAGATCCGTGCATATAAAGCACGTATCCGCTCCGTACTTTCCAATAACTTCGGGTTTCTGGACCGAAGAATGCCGAGGATACACGAAACTATCTTCGCCGCTTTAACTAGAAAAAGTATCGTTCCTGCGGCAGTTAGTACATTCACGCAACTTGAAACTATTCTTTCAAACATCAGAAAGTTACATGAGCTGTCTGTAAGGGTTAGTAACACTATAAACAATCCAACATTGCAATAGAACTTAAAATATTTAATACTATGTTAACACCACCCTTTTTTATAGAAATATGGTACAAAAGCTTGTTATGAAGATATTAGTTAGACTGATTCAACATTGATTCAAGCCCGGTTGCTCGCACAGCAGGATTTCTGCAAGATTACAGGTTTGTAATGACAGGTTTTATTCGAGCCGTTAAATCTATTCCCTGATGGCATGATCAGCTTGAGTCAAGCTTGAATCAAGCTGGTCACGTCAAGCATATCAGCTTGCAGCAAGCCTGCTGTGCGAGCCAACAAGTTCGAGTCAAGCCAACTACTGTCTGTATAACAAGCTTGTAGCAAGCTTGATTGGTAAAACTTGCCGTGCGAGCATAATTGAAGCCACCTGCAAGCATGCGAGTGGTGAGAATGTTGGCACGAGTGAGACATGACGTGGGAAGTTTGCAAGCTCACGGGACTGCGTGTGTGTACGTTGTGCAGGACGCACAAGCTGTCGTGGTGTCCTGTGTACAAGGCAGCGTCCACCACGTTCCTCTACAACCTGCTGCGTCTGGCTGGCTTCCCCGAGGACTTCCTGGCTTCCACCAAGAGACAGCTCAGCGCCATCGCCAGGGAGGTGTACCCCGAGCTCGAGTATTCGCAGGCAGAACAGGTACGCCTCCACGCTGAAGCCCTTCACAGTCAACTCGAACACTGGTCAACATACAAAGGCTGTTCACGGTGAAGTAAACCATTTCGAGATCAACCTACGAAAAAAAAAATCACTTCTCATAACTACGTTACCAGTTCAGTTGGTAGTGTATCAATAAAAACAGTTCTTGACTCTTGGAGTATTGCAAGTGTCACGTTTAAAATTATGGACGCTGAATGAAGTGTTTGTTGTTCTATACACAAAAGAGCACGAATTTGCATATATTTAACATAACGATTTCAACTTGGGTGATGCATGAATAACGTGAGATGTCCCATGGCAATGCCAATCTTACACTCAGCGGAAGGATACAAAATAAATAGTAATAAAAGTCGAAAATAAACAGGGTTTTTAGAAGTGCTCAATTAAAATGTAAACATCCTATACTTGTATGTACATAGGGTGTACTTCCACCATACGTACAGTTAATGGTGCCGTGGACCTCGCCCTTTATTCACGCGTCTGTGAAGTATAAAACTGAAAATATTACAGAAGTAAACATTTTACGATATTTGCTAGNTCGCCCTTTATTCACGCGTCTGTGAAGTATAAAACTGAAAATATTACAGAAGTAAACATTTTACGATATTTGCTAGTTATTAAACTTATATCCAGTAAAATAACAGAAAGCAAACGAATAATTTAAATATTCACAGATGTTTAACTAACATTTTCAATTCGACGTTAATGCAATGCATACCACTGGCTTACAAATATTCGCATATTTCCTCCCTCGCATGTGTTTAGCTAGCTAGCATCTTTTCTCTCTCCCTTCTCACGCGCGTGACTGGTTGACCACTCACAAGTTGTCAGCTGACTTCTATTCCCTTTTTGATCTCTCTTCCTCCTCCCTTCTCAACGAGCGGAGAGTCGCGATGGTATACCTTATGACACGCCTTCGGTACAAACTGGGTTCAAATTCTGATTTAGATTTTTCGCGGCTTCCGAAAATCACTCCAGGTGAATTCTGGGATCACTCCTGCNAACTGGGTTCAAATTCTGATTTAGATTTTTCGCGGCTTCCGAAAATCACTCCAGGTGAATTCTGGGATCACTCCTGCTTCTCTGAGAAACTTTCTCCGTCGGTAATGACCTCACCCTCGCAAACATACATATTTCCCTCTTCCCCTACGTCTTGTAGGCCACGAGCTCTAGATGTGTGCTCCAGTGTTGCCAGACTGGACGACATTCAGCAATGTGGGCCACTTTTACTACAGCGTTGGCGTCACAACAGCTGGTGGAAAGTCAAGGCTTAAGAAGCAAATTCTTCCATCCACATCATTTTAAATATCGTGAATTTGTGTGAGCCGCTTGTTATCGCTATCTTCTTACGATATTTTTTTTTTTGAGAGTAGCAATAATTTCAGCTTTGTCTATATTTGTATCGGTTTCGCTAAGATTTTCGTTGCTTTNTTTTTTTTTTTGAGAGTAGCAATAATTTCAGCTTTGTCTATATTTGTATCGGTTTCGCTAAGATTTTCGTTGCTTTTGTTGGGACACGATGAGTTAGCTTCAAGCCAATGCATTGTGGTTGTACCAGTAGTAGAATAGTTGTCTGTTCCGTGAAAGTAATTGAAACATATTATACGAGCGTCGCATTGTTGACTGTGCGGGCCAAAGCTGCCAATTCAGTGCGGCGTGTGCTGTAGGTCGGGTGTGTGTGTGTTGGCAGCACTTGCCTCGCGCCGTCGGTTGGCCGTCAGTATGGTGAGTTCTGGTGACGTCCGCTAGAGGGTGCAGGGGTGGGCAGCAGTATGACGTGCTTGTGGAGGGTTAGCTGGTGGCTTCCGTGGTGAGTGGTTTCAGGACGGCTGAGTTAATTGCCGCGGTGTGTGGGGATATGGGTCGTGTCTAAGGTTCTCAAGAAAGCAGGTTATGCATGTCGAGTTTGGATCGCCATGCTGCGCAGGCGTGAAGTGTATCACGTTATTCGTAAAAAAAAAAAGCGCAGNTTTGGATCGCCATGCTGCGCAGGCGTGAAGTGTATCACGTTATTCGTAAAAAAAAAAAGCGCAGTGCACAGTGTGTGTGATGAGAACTGCTTCTGGCAGTAAAAAGTACACACACTTTGAGCCGTCGGAAGGGACAAGTAATGGGCAATGACGGTGATGGGTGTTCACGCCGTAATTGACGGTCGTGGTACTACTGGTGCGGCGTATTAAAAATAAACACCTTTGTGTTGTATACAATAAAGTCATGGTCGCGAGCTACAAACAGGTTCTTGGTACGCTTCTCGCAGGGAAGATTTATTGTAATTCGTGAAAAGTCCCCACTCCTGTGCTGAGTTGCGCTGGCATTAACTATGAGTTTCGTTCTGTTAAATCCGAACTGGGAACTGTTAAATTGTAAAACTCTTCGTGTGTCTCACTCCGCGACAGTACCATTAAATGTCCCCAGTGTGTGTACGTGACCTTGAGTCGTATGCCGGAGTTTCTTCAATCCTTGAGTGAGTTTATCGCAACCTAACAACGGGTTTAGTGCATAGTGTTTTCATGAAGAATTGTGCAGCACCTTGCCTATGGGATTGCTAAGTGACTGGCGTTAGTCGTGCATAGGTCTACCCTATTGCCCGGTGTAACGGGCGAGGTTTGTCTTCCCTTCGCTTCGTGAGAGAAGATAACTTCTTTAATTTTGCTGTTGCGAGCTGATTTCAGTGCGCCACGGGATAAGCAGCTAGCTGTTCCCCAGGATTACTTTTAAAATTTTAAAATCTTCCGGCGATGTTGTAATAGGAGTTCTTAACTTTTGCCGTACTGAAGCATGACCACTGGTACTGTGAACTGCATTGTACATGCCAGTGTTTATAGATACATTGCTTTTAGTAGGCGGAATTGTAGATCACTGATAATGATCTCTCTATATATTGCTAGGTTAATATCATTGAGTAGTTTTATTGTGAGGCTCTTGGCCCAATTGTTATAGTATTGTAAATTAGCAAAGTCTGAGTCAGCAAATATTTTATTTATAAATACATTTTTTATGGTACATTATCTTGTTAGCAATAGCTTAGATTAAAAGCAGATTACCCTTTTGTATAATTATTTCTACAGTATAGTTCCAAATATTATCAGTATTTTTTTAACTATTAAGGGTAGTGGAAGTTTCCTTTACTATGAATGATGGCAATGTATAACACTATTACTTTGCGTATGTACTCCAGTGTTACATTTCTTGGGAAAGTGTAGTTAAAAATAAGTATATTTTTTGGCAAGTTCTTGTTGTTGACGCCTTGTTAGTACATATTAGTAGCTGAATGTCTCCATTGTAAATTGCTGTCCCACCCTTTTCGCAACTTAACATCTTATGCCATCATTATAAGCGGTACAAAAGCTACACACATCTAAAGATTTTGAGATGAAGTTATGTATCTATATATCTATTCGACAACCCTGTGTCTGACTGATGAATGTGAGTGAAGAGATTTAGATGGCTCTTAACATCGATGTTTTGAGATCCGATGAGGGTGAAGCGAAGTGAGTAAGGATCAGTAACAGAATACAAGGGCGTGGGAAACGGGAGATTCCTGTGAAAACTCACCGACCAGCAGCATCACCCAGTTCGATAATCCGGGGTCGACCCCACCGGGAATCGAGCCCAGTTCACCTTGGTAGGAGGCGAGTAGTCTAATCACTACACCACATTGGCCTCCTAGTGAATATGTCCCCCTTAACCTTCTCAGATTACATACCTGCCCCACATTCCTTATCCTTGTTCATTAATTGATTAATTGGCATGTCCACAAGTGCCTGTTTGTGCGAGCATGGTGATGTCACATGGTGGTGAGCACTCCAAGACAATGTCCATTAATATGCACTACCCGCTTGCCTGAGGAGGCCCACTCATGGTCGAGTTATAGGAGCGTCTTCGTCACATACCAATGTCCGAAGTACCACTGCGGGAATGCCCAGCCTTTCTTGGAAACTATCTTCCTTGGATGGGCAGTTATTTCCACTGTCCGCCCTTTCCCACTCCTAACACTTGTTGCTGGGTCGGCCTCTTTGATTCCCTCCACACATGGGCGAGGAGGATCGCACCGGGCGTGTCCAACAGACACATAACAAGAGTTTCCCTCAGCTCGCTGCTTGACAGACACGCCAACTGTTACGGTGGGTATGACTCAAACAGCGGGTGTTTGTCGGGCATAACTGGGGCGATCCTCCTCGCCCATGATCTTTGATATCAAAGGCGCCGACTCAGCAATCAGCGTTCGGAGTGGGAAGGGACAGGCAGAGGAAACAACAACACGTTCCCGTAACTGTACTTCAGACAGTGATACGCGACAAAGATGCTCCTGCACCACAACCACGAGCAAGCAAGGAGAAGAGTACCCGCAGGCACGTGACATCATCACGCTCACCGCACAAACACGCGCCGGTGTACACGCCACCTCGCACGTGACTTGAGTGTTGGCGTGCGCAGGCACTGCAAGAGACACTCAAGCTGCTGGTGGTACGACATCCGCTGGAGAGGTTGCTGTCGGCGTACCGCGACAAACTGGAGAACGTGAAGACGGGCCACGAGCACGGCACGCTGCACTACTACCGCAAGTATGGCCGCCGCATCGTGAGCAAGTACCGGCGCGGAGGCAACTCCACCAAGTCGTGGAAACTGCTGCGGTCTGACCAGTACTACTGGGCGCCTGACAAGCCGCGGCCTACTGGCGTCGAGCCCACTTTCCTCGAGTTCGTCAGGTAACTGCCAACTGCTGCTCGTCACACTTCCCTCCCCACACCAGCGTCTCCACCTCCATGTTATCCATCTGCAGCTTTCACCATCCTGTTTCACATTGGAATCTGCTCTTGCAATGGAGCCCCGCCCCCGACTTACACACACTAACAACATTATCACAAAAGGAGAATTTATGTTCCATAAGACCCTGCAGAATAGTTTCCTGACTTTACTTATTTTAATGTTTTAGAAATTAATTTAATAAAAAACTTTTTTTTAAATTTATTTTTTAGTTTTTACCCTTACTAAAGGTAGATGACCTAAATAATTTATTTGGTTATATGTCAACGTTACCTGAGCGGTCGGGGATAGTAATGCGGACATCGTCCGGCGACTATGTTAAGAAAAGTCAGATTATCACACAATATTCCTATTTCGAATAGAATGGGCGCCAGCTCAATTGGTGAGCACGAAGTCACAGTTCTCAGGATCGTGGGCCGAACGACCACGTGGCTGTATCCCCTAAAATACACGGTACAACTTTACAGGAAAACGTACTATATAACCGATATTCAGGCTCCCCAGCACGTCTTAGTATTACCTTATACCTTATAAATGAAGGATGCCTCCTTGAGGCGTAAATTACTTCCTGGATAGGGCCAGGACCCGAAATACAACACTAAATGAGAACTCACAAGTTTCGGTTAGTTCAAGCAAATTGTATTGCCGAATAGTGTACACAGTTACATGTATGCAATGCAAATTAAAGCGGACCTGACTCACAATGCCTGCCAGCGGCTGTTACTGTACAAAAAGGCCAAAAATGCCGCAAAAACTTACAATGAACGCGGGTAAGACTGTTAGTAAACTAAATAAAAGTTCCAGCAAATTACGTTCAACTGTTGAAGTTATGTGATCAGAACAAAGTATGAAAAACCCCCGCGACGCGACGCACGTGCAGCACCTACGACCCGTGGAATCAGACTGCCGGGGATGGCGCGAGCGAACGGCGTCCTTGCCGAGAGCTCGCTCCACTCCGCGAGGTAATTTAATTAACTGACCTCATTAACATAGAACTTGAAACATATACACATAAAACAATGAAACATTCTGAGTGAGTTTTCTTAATTCTGTAGAGAGTTAAGAGTTGTTAATTAAGCACTAATTTAAATAGAAAACATGATTATCTGGTGCCTTGCAGAGCACGTAGGAAATTTAGGTCTGTTAAGTTTTAAGGCACTCTACGACCGGAATGGTCAGGTCGAAAGAAAGAAAAATTATTTCCCACGTCACTAATTGGCTTGATTAGACACGCAATTGTACTTGAAAAATTACATAGAACACTTCAAATACCCTAGCCTTGCTACTCTACGCCTCATTAAATATGCACGTAGCATGCATTTATTCTGAATTTACTTCGCAATCCCCTCAGGGCGAATTTCACGAACATTTGCCCGTGGGCGATAAATTCTAATGCTATTTAATACACTTTCTAACACTTGATTCCTATCCTGATTACACAGGTTTCTCTAGGGACACCACAGGAACTTGGTTGGATCACTCGGTATCGCGTTATGACCCGTTCCCAAGTGAACGATGCGGACACGCATCGGGACGCACGACGTGCGTGTTTCGCGAGCCGCACTGGTGCAGCGACTATGGGCCGATGACGTGATGGCAGTGGCCGTGCCAGACCACACAGGAGTGGTCCACGTCATCTGACTTGAAAATTCTCGGACAATATGAGAAACCATGGGAGAAGTTGAATAAACAATTATAAAATTGCGTGTAAATTATTGATAGAGGTGTGTTTTTAGTAAGATGAACACAAAATGGAAATTTTTCCTTTCGAAGGACTGGATATCATTTATTAACTGCTGGATAATTTCCTGAAATCTGAGTATTATTTCGTGCTAAACAATCTTATAAATTATCTTAATTATTAAGTGAGTTCAGAAAACCGTCTATCTGATTGCATTAAAAATGTATAGGGGCCCAAACATAGTATTATAGATTCAGAACGACACTCGTTAAAAATATTTAAAATCTGGGAGTGGCTGTGTCAGGGACGTGAATAAGTCTGAGTTAGCGGGTAATATTATCTTCAGCACGTGTGAATACGTCTGAGTTAGCAGGTAATATTATCTTCAGCAAATGTGAATAAGTCTTGAGTTAGCGGGTAATATTATCTTCAGCACGTGGGAATGAAATAAAAGTAACAAAATAGGTACTTGGATTTTATAACTTGCATCGACTGCTATAGACGAGGTATCTCATTTGGAACCAAAATCACATCTCTAGCACACTGAAGTCGCGAGATATACTGCCCGGAAGTATTTAACCATGCCCAATATTGCCACCAGTCCCCGTGGACCCCCACCCACGCACAGCATCAATTCAAGGCCATGCTTGCATCGTAGTCGTTTACCTGATCGAAGGAGGCATATTTCATCGGGTTATTAGTCACGAAGTTAATGTATCACCGTTTCCGTCCTGGTAACTCACGTGATAAGTCTGTCAAAATTTCTAAATAGGGGTCGTTCAGTTACAGAAGAACACAGAGAAAAGGTGGTCGAGCGGTTTCTTTGACTCGGTTGGTGCACTCTGCTGTGACGGCTGAAACTACCGGTGCTATAATCTTGGCGTGAGGGCACACAGTAAACAAACTATGACCGCTATGCTACAATATTGTGTGAACAGTATTATAATTAAATCTATTTCATTTTGTTTTTAAATTCGTTTAAATGCACTATGTGCTATACCGGTACCTTGACGGTGCCAACTGCAATGTGTGGCAAAAATTTAGGGATCTGAAATCTGTTTATAAATACTGGATGCATAACATTAAACAATAGGAATCTATTGTATTGTTTAAACAAAGTGCATGGATTATATCACAGTTTTTCTCTTATATTTATTCAGTCGATTACATAGTTATGTTTACTGAAAGTGGATGTCAGTTATTCTACTCTTTGAACTTACTGTATGAACAAATATCGAGTGAATATTGCTGCCACACTGTTTACAAGCTGCAACTTATTTTTCCTTGTGTTTCTTAGTCATGTTAATTATGTATACAGCTAAATGGTACCTGCATTTAACATGCCGGCCTCATTATAGAGGTGTGTGCATCCTCCGGCCGACCGACATTCAGATTTTTTCATGTGGGAAACACAGATGACGTTGAATGTTTCCTCTGGCTACTTGAATTTCCCTTTCCCACCTTATTCCATCGCTTAGCCACGATCAGAGACAGCGGTTATCTACAGGTATTTTTTTTACAGTTCATCCCCTTCAAAAGCTGATGCCAACACCCTAAAAGTGGGGTTCTCATATGCACGTTTCCTGATAATACAAAAGTACCTGCATCATGTGTGTGTGTAGAGGTGCGTGGATTTCAGTCTAGACATGTTCTTTACGCAGTCGAGTTGCACTTATTTATATATTGGCTGATGCCATGTTGAAATGTCAATTTTTTTTGTGTGTCTGTGTTGTATTTAATACAATCTCAATTGATTTTCCTGTTTATTAACAGCACTCGGTAGTCCAGAGTGCAGTGTAATAACTGTGGCATAATCATACAATTAACACCAACATGTGCACATGTCCATGGATTATCCTGCACTAAAACCCAGAACGTCATGACTCTCTCTCTCTCTCTGAAGCCATGTTGCATGTGTGGCAGGTACCTGACGGACACGGACGTGGTGCTGTACTCGGACGACCACTGGATCCCCTTCTACCTGTACTGCACTCCGTGTCTCGTGCGCTACGACATCGTGGCCAAGGTGGAGACTCTGCTGCGCGACCAGGTGTACGTCATCCACTCTGCGCGGCTCCAGGACCTCGTACAACCTCGCTGGAAGCACAGGGCTGCCAACAGCGACGACGTCAGCCGCAGGTACTTCTCCCAGCTGCCCAAGTCTCTCGTAAGGAAGCTGCACGACAAGTACCGGCTCGACTTCGAGCTGTTCGGCTACGACATCGACAAGTACCTCGACTACGCCGTCCCCGACTGAACGTCTCCGTGTCCCAGGACTTGCTACAAGCACGGCAGGACCTTCGGCTTGCAGGACTGCATATTACAAATGACAACAGTGTTCAAGTTTCAGAAACAGATAGTTTTGAATCAACCCAGAGAGCTAAAACTACAAGTTAACATAGCAGACCTACAATTATATTGATGGAAAATACACTCCTCGACACAGTTTTGCAGACATTCACCTACTCTGCTCAGACACACGGTCTTAAATGCCACTTTTGTTTAATTTGAAGACATTATGCATAATTTTCACAAAATGTGGCATGTCATTTATATGAGCTGGAGATGCGATTTTTTATTTCCTAGTCATAATACTGTATAATTCCAACATGTAAAGATGCCTGTGTTTGAAAATTGCACACACACTACAAAGTAGTTCACATATGAATATTCCCCAGCCACACAGCCTGATGAGTTTAACCATATTGCCACAACTTGAATTTGACCACTGAAATGCCAGACTGTGTATGGCATCATTCTGAAGCTAAATCAGCCCTTATCACACACATGCAGTATAACTCAAATGTTATGTCAATTTTTCTTCAATATGAAGTGAAATAATCTCTACAGATTTCACAATCTTTTCTTTAAGGGGAATTATCTGTAATCATTTCATGAAAAGTGCCTGTATTTTGATTATATTTGTATGTTTATACTGTATTATAATTGAATGTTGCTATCATGCGAGACTAAAGTAACATAAATGTGTGATTTTTGGATACAAGTGCTAATCAAAAGTGACGTTATTTATGAAGAAAGGTTGCATTTTATGTGATAGCAATTGTAGTAAAATTAAGCTCACAAATAAAATACCTCCCCAAGACGGAAAGCTGACAAATATTTAAATTGACAAAGTTTTTTGCTTACCTTGAAAAAAATTGATGTTTGTGATCAAAACATTTTTCCAGTTTATATCTATAAAAGTAAGTGTTATCGATGACTAGTGCATTGATGCTCGTGGAAATTTATAAATATAAAAATGCTAAACCATTGGGTAACTGAAACTTAACAGAAAAAACATATTTATGGAGCAAACCAAGGTACCTTATTAACAAGGTAAATGCTATGAATTGGAACATGATAACAGGGTTCTATTTATGTATTTCTAGAATTAAGTAAATAAAATTTTAAAGGGGGTGAAAAGGGATAAAACATTTATTTGTGTAATCTTGAAAATCTTTTAAAATCATAGTGTTTTTAACAAATGCTAACAAATAATTTTAATTTTTTTTTTAATTTTAATTTTCATANAATCTTTTAAAATCATAGTGTTTTTAACAAATGCTAACAAATAATTTTAATTTTTTTTTTAATTTTAATTTTCATATAAATTCAAATTAAAAAAAAAATTTACCCTTAAATCTGAAGATATTTTTCTATCCTCCTTGCTTCAAAATACTACATATACAAATACATCAAATGTTTGCTACAGGATTTTATACACCATGCCCTTATGAGCATTCACTGATGATCCGTTTGCCGTTGGGCTTTCATCCTACTAAGGGATATGCGTGTCAATGTCCACACCACGGCGAACAGCTCCGAATCAAACACGANAAATCTTTTAAAATCATAGTGTTTTTAACAAATGCTAACAAATAATTTTAATTTTTTTTTTAATTTTAATTTTCATAAAAATTAAAATTAAAAAAAAAATTGACCCTTAAATCTGAAGATATTTTTCTATCCTCCTTGCTTCAAAATACTACATATACAAATACATCAAATGTTTGCTACAGGATTTTATACACTATGCCCTTATGAGCATTCACTGATGATCCGTTTGCAGTTGGGCTTTCATCCTACTAAGGGATATGCGTGTCAATGTCCGCACCTCGTTTACACCATGGCGAACAGCTCCGAATCAAACACGGGGAAATGGCAGCAAACACGTGTGAATAGTTCACTCATGCTTGTTCGGACATGTTCACTTCTGTCTCCTGCAGTGCAAACGGAACTTAACAGAACACTGATCGCAGCATTTGCTTCAACCAACCGACCGAGAAAAATCTTTTTTTCCCGTACAGGTGCGAGGTTACAATGTCACCTCCTGGAAGAGTATGGTAAGGTAGTGTGGTTCTCTCTCTTGCCAGTCAATCCACCACAACTTCTTCAACCCAACATTATCTCCATGCTCGAGCATCTCTGCAAATATGACTGGTCAATGGTGAAACCTGGTTGTGTATCCGAGTGTTTTTCCAGCGTGTGGGTGGCCAGCGCAGGTAGTCATGTGCATACTGGAGTGTAAACCCTCGTGTCCTTGGCTGCACATGCACAGATCAAACACCCTCCATCGCCAAGGCAGCTGCCATACACACACGTTCTCAGAAATGTTTGTCGCACACTGTTCATGCAGCTCAGGCACGTACACAAGCGAGGGTTTACGAAGTCCGGAATAATCGCAAAAGTAAAAACACTCTTGAGTTAAAGGTTAAACCTCTGTACAGCAAAACTGAAGGGAACAAAATTTTTGTGTGTTTGTTATAGAGGGGATCTTCATAGAGAGGTGATTTACAATGTGTTTCTTTTTTCATTATACTGACAATTTTGAATCTAATTGCTGCTGAAATGGAATTGCATTGGATCTTTCATATTTTTCTATAAAAAAAAAAAAAGGATAAATTGATTTTCTTCTCAGCACATGAGTAATAAAAACTCTTATGGAAAAAAAAAATACTTAGTACAAAGGAAGTGAGACAACTATAACAGCTTCTACAGCACTTAAAATAACATCATGGCTCTAGAATATTTACTTTTTTTCTCTGAAATATGTGAAAAAGAAAAAGTTCCTTTCTTACAGTTATAAATAAATATTAAAATATGAAGCGATATAAAGGGAAATGAAATATAATTAGACTTTTAAGTGTTTGTTATGAAGAGGTTTTGTGCTGAAGAGGGAAAAATAATTTGTTATAAAGCGTAGAAAATGCTGTGTATTATATACAATTTTGACAGGACCAAATTCAAATTTTGTTTATAGAAAGGTGGTTGTTACAAAGAGTTTCACTATATAGAGGCTTTACTGTAATCAGAAATAAAAGTGAGATATACACAACTGTTGTATTGCTCATGTATCGTTAGCTGAGGTAATCATCTGTATAGCAATCCCATGTGTGCTACAGTCAAACCTCACAAATACATCCTCGTTTAATACAAAATTTGCGTTTGTGCTAAGTGTTTTTGCGGTCCCGTGAATTAATATAGGATTTATAATGTTAAGAAAAACTATTTCCTTAATACGAAATAGTTAATATGCAATACAAATTGATTTTAATCCCACAGGACAGCGGTTCCACATGTTGGCAAATCGTTTATACAAATTCCACGGCTTAATGAAAACAAACACAGCTAATATGCAATATTTGTAACATCGCAACGTAAAAGGGTAAAACATAAATAAACAACTGGCCAAATATATATATACTTTGTAGCACAACAGAAAATATGGAAATTGATACTAACAGTAACGTTACTTCTACTGCTGCAAAGTGCGCTGATGTCCCCAAGATGTAAATTGTAACATTGCTGTAAATAGGAGAATTCAGTTCATTAGTTTAAAATTGCATTTATAAAATTTGTTTTATTTAAAATTGATAAAATTCTGCACACACGCGGAAGTAACACTATCCTGGCGGCGAAAATCTTTATGTGTGAAACTAATAACATTGAAGTTCGTAACCGGCAAGTTGCTGCCACCTTGTGAACACCAAGAGCAATGGAAAAATTCCAAGTCTGACGCATTTATTTCCTGATGTGCTGTGCGCACTTTCTATATTTTAGCACATTACAATATAAATGTTTGGTTTCTCTGGCTATACAGATATACCAAAGCCCCTGCTGCAAAAAAAAAACAATTGACGAAGAATAGTTTTTGTTGGTAATATGTAACATGTCCAAAGTTGTTTTAAAGTTGCTGTTTTAATATTTTTGATCGTGCTAGTTGGTTTTTGAAGGTTTAGTGATGGCTGCAAAACGTAAACGTAATGAACTTACGTTACTAACGAAGCTTAAAATAATCAGTGAAATGGACAAAGGCAGTAAAAATAAAACAGAAATTGCACGAGAATTTGGTATTCCACAATCGTCTTTATCTATTTGCTCGTGACAAAGCCTCTGCACTCTCAGCAAGAAAACAACTGCGTGGACCTAAACATGAGGAAATGGAAACCAATCTGCTTGAGTGGTATCACGAAATGCGTGCAGCAAACATACCTATTCCTGGTCCTTTAATCCAGCAAAAGGCAGATTGCCTGGCTTTGAGGTTAGGGATAGCAACGGTTGGTTGCAGCGGTTTAAAGAACGAAACAACCATATTGCATAAGTTGTGTGTGGCGAGTCAGCAGCCGTCGACGTGGATAAGACTCAGGATTGGCTAAAGTCTGTGCAGCCAATACTTAATCAGTTCGCTCCAGATAATATTTTCAACATGGATGAAACTGGAGTTTTTTACAACTTGCTGCCAAATAAAACATTGGCTGTGAAAGGTGAGAAGTGCCATGGAGGTAAACGCAGCAAGGAACGTGTTACTGCATTACTGTGCTGTAACCAAAGTGGTAGTGAGAAATTATGTCCCCTTGTTGTAGGCAAGTTTCAGAAACCCAGATGTTTCAAGAATATTTCAGAAATGGTTAATGAAATTGGAACCACACATGGCATGCAAAAATAGAACAGTAATGCCTATAAAGAAAGAGCAATGCAAACCAAAATTGACTCGTTTTTTAAGCCATAGGTTTAAACTTAAAACAGTATGCTATTTGCCACAAAGTCAATGCTGGAAACAATGTAAATACTATGTACAAAATATGTAAGTATCTTATACATTTTTTTAATAGTAGTGAAGATAAAATGTATACTGTTCTCCGATAAGTGTTATAAAAGTAAACATTTTTCTGCAAAATTGTTACTTTTATCAGTTAATTCTTCAGATGTTAAAATATTTATATTTTTTAAACAATTTTTTTTAAATTTTGATAGTACAAACTCTGTTATTACAAAACCTCACTATTACAAAGGACCAAAATGATGGTCCCTTCAGGTTTGTATTAATGAGGTTCGACTGTATTAGCAAGTCACATGTTAACTTCGTAAGCTTCTTCAGTGCACTGCAGATAGCTGCCATGCTCCTCGACAGAGAGATGTTTCCCCACGAACAAGAAAAATAACAAAATAAACAAAAATTACTTAAAAGAAACGTTAAAAAATGTTAGAGAAAAAAAAACAGGCAGATATTAAGTATAATAATAGGCTTACAAATTGGTAATAAATGTGCATTACATCTACAAAATACAAAATTAGATCAGCAAGTTTTACATATCACAGTTGTTAAATGAACTAATAAATTAACTTCACTTCATGAGGAATAAAGCTATTTTTTAATCTATCCATTAAACAATGAAGTTACTGTAAATTTTTGCATGTCCTACCATGTTTGCAAATAATTATTTATTTTATAATGATTTAAATAAACAACCTTGTATAAAAATATATAACTTATAAACACTACTAGGCAAAGAGGATTATTAGTTGTTTAAAATGTAAATCCAATAAAATACCTAAATAGCCGATATAATGAATGATTCATTACACTGACAATCTAATTTTTCTTACAACCAAACACGTCTTCATGATATCTATTACCTACAGCGATGTATCCAGACCAGGCATTTGGTGAAAGGAGGCAGGGTGCAGGGGTTGTGCTTTTCTTTCCCATACCTACATCCAATTTAGAACAGTTCCTTTGTTCATTCTCTGATTGTACTTAAATGAAAATGATTGATTATATGTCAGTTTTTCGAAAATATGTGATTCTTTATCATTAATGAGCTGCATATACCTACATCTGCCAAAGAAACAAATACGTTTTAATATGTTACTCACTGACAAGCCTTATTAGTTTCATTTTCACTTTCATTAATAATGTCACACTCCACCAAATGTGATCTTAATAATTTCCAAACATTCAACAAATTAGTTTATAAAATCCCCGACATAATCCATTATTTTATGCAATTAAACAACAGGCTGAAAAATTCCTGTTTCTCGGCCAAATATATATTTAAAAAAATACAAAATCCACATTTTACTGTTACATTCAATGTAACTTGTGGTCTCGTTAGACAGTTTATACCAGCCATTTTCATCGATAACATAGTAGTGCTCTGCTCTGGAGGCATCTAAACCGCCATTACATTTTGTTGTGTGTGTGGTATAGTTTCGTCAGCATTACTTAAAATAACCAGTATATTATACATTACACAATATTCTACACACAAAGAAATTTACCTGAACATACATACTGAGTTTTTCTACTTTCATTGGTGCTAATGACTGTATTTACCCAATTACTTAAAATTTCCATTTTAAGAGTATTTTGCCATCTACCCGTTTACTGGATAAACACTCTCCAACTATTAATATGATGCAAGATTTTATATGTGACATTAAATTTTCTAACAATAAATATATCCACCAATTAGGAAATTGAGAAATAAAAAACAGCTGTCAACCACGAAAAAATTTGGTAAATTTCTCACACTTAGGCATTACTA
>NQII01002119.1:163226-220302 GCA_002778355.1 Clitarchus hookeri | reverse complement strand
CCCCCCCCGGAACCGTCCATGATTACCTACAACATTTTATCTAAATTTCAAGAAATTAAAAATAATTTCAAGAAAATTTCAAGAAAAAAAAAAAATGGGAACAAACTGCAAGTATATTACTATTTCCTCAGAAGACATATTTGTAAGCAAAATGTTGTAATGGTTTTCTGTGCTACGTGCGCAATTATGAACACTAATCAAACTACATTAATTTGCTCACAAAGAATTATTTTTATTTTACTTGTATATTCATCAACAATTATAACATCTCTTGGTATAAAAAATTATCACAATGAAAATAAAGCTTACGCAAAACAGTTCAATTCCATAACAAAATACTTTTTCCAAAACTCACTTAAAATACAGGTATTTACAGTATTACAATTTATTGCCATTTGTTACATATGCCACTTACCATGCTATCAAACAATAAATAAATGTAATATTTAAGTCAGTTCTGATAATGTGAAACTACAGAACTAGTTTAATTGTAGCACCATTACTTAAGGTACAGGCCCACTTTTATAAAACACAAATACAATTATGTCATACATTATGGTTTTTATTTTTTAGTAAACAAATTAACAATATTATGAAAAATTTTGTGTACAAAGTTGTACCAACAGTATATAACCAAATCAAATACATTTCCAACTGTTACAGTTCTAAAATTTAAAGAGCTAGTTAATATCATACCTAAAAAAGTATCTTCCATCTTATAAAAATTAGGATATCATTGTATAAACACAATATATTGTAATGATGCAGTATTCTTAATTTTCGGGACCGAGACACGTGTTTAATTTTTCTTTAGCTTTGGTAAGCTTCGTAATATTTTTAACGATATTCAAAATTAAAGCAGCGGTGGTTCGTTTTTCCATGATAGTTTGTTTATCGGGCATACGTTTGCTGTTTTACGTTTATCAGCGGAGTCCGGTTGTTGTTTCGTTTCGAACGTCGTAGTTTTCAGTTTTTGTTAAGCGTCAGCATTACATTAGCTTTTTCCAGGCTGCGTCAACAAGTTTTGTACGACGCAGTTTCGATTGCGTGTGGAGAGCATGCGTGACCAGGCCCTTATCTAAGGAGAGGGAGGTGATAGGCAGCACAAATACACGTGCACCTGTCGCCCTTCAGGTTAGTCAGCGGCGAGGGCAGTGGGAAGGCAGTCGCCCTTGAGGGCAGTTGGAAGTCAGTCACATTCCATCAGTTGGAAGTCAGTCTCCACTCAAGTCAATCGTCTAGGCCGCGTCAGGTGTGACGCTAACTCCCACATCGGCAAACTTGAACATACGAGATTATTTCCGCCGGTGTGGGAGGTCGCTATGGTGCCAGGAGGGAACGAACATCCCTCCTGCCTTCGTAACTTCGTCTTGCGATGAAAGTTTTTGAGACATGAACAATTTGTAAACGACTGTGGCGTTGTTCTGCACTTGTCTATTTATCTGCGAGTGGTCCGAACTCTGCATACCTGAACTTCGTATGTGAACTGTGTCACTAAAATGATAAATAAAGTATATAACAAATACTCCGGAACTTGACTTTATTTCATATGTAATTGGCTCTCATTTTACTGAGTCTGGTGTACTACCTCTGAGCTAGCAGTGGCAACTTATAGCCAGTGTAATTGTAGCGGCCAACGTTGCAATATGTTATATGAAACAAAACATCACACTGGATCAACTAGTATTATTGGTTTCAATAATACTTGCAAAAAAGTCTGTGATAAATATATGTCTGTAAAAGTTTTCAATATAAACACAATAAACTACCACAAATGATTACATTTATACAAGACGATTTTTATTAGCATGACTAATGAAAACTAATAATGTACACAACTAATGTATAGCAACTGTTTTCCCTGCTATGACATAAAAGGCAGTAATATCAAACACTTTTGCAGTGCTAAATTCTTTCACTTTCAACATAAATTTATGAATAACGGGAGTTGCCCCTTTTCACAACTTGCTAATCAACAGTCTCTCTCATGTTTTCAGTGAACAACGTAAAACTAGGAATTATAACGCACATACGCAATACCTATAAATGTATTTTTTAACTGAAGCACGTACTTTACCCAATTAAACTTTTATACAGTGACTGTTCAGTAGGTGGCCAATCACATGATATTTAAGCAGCCTCAGGTCAAAACAAGAAAATTAATACATGGCAGCAAATGACAACAAGACACATTCGTGGACATTTGTGCATCAGCAAATAATACTTCTGATCAACCCCACTTGCACTTTTACAGTTTTGAAAGAGTTTATTGTTTAACTTGATGGGTCAAAACAACATTAAAATGTATTTCTGAGATATTGTGGGCATAGGCTGCTAAGCTACTGATTGCATTATAAAAAGTAGTCAGAATGCACAAGTACTCACAGGTCGGTACTCTTCCCCCGCGCCCCCAAACAGAAATCAGACAAACACATTTTCCACGCAGATGTGCGGTCGCTCCATTTCACTGGCTAGACCAGCTTCATTAGACCACAGCTCGCCGCCTGATGAAGCTGGTCTAGCCGACAAAACATTGCGTGACCCTCACATCCCCATGGGAAATGTGTTTGCCTGGCTTTTGTTTGTGTGTGTCTGTGTTCGCCTGGCTTTTCTTTGTGTGTGTCTGTGTTCGCCTGGCTTTTGTTTGTGTGTGTCTGTGTTCGCCTGGCTTTTGTTTGCGTGTGTCTGTGTTCGCCTGGCTTTTGTTTGTGTGTGTCAATCTACGAGTACTGCCCTGTGAGAACATGTGCATTATGCTTACTGTTTATAATGTAATTAAAATGTATTATTACAAGTAACCATCATTTCTTCTCAAAACAAATATGCTGACTATAACCATTTTCTCTTTATGTCATTGACAGACAAATGAAAGTGGCATGCCCGGTTAACACATACGCCTATCACACCAAACAGAGCACAAAGCTTGAAGAACCAATCAGAATTTTCCATAGTTTCCCATACAAGTCACGGTGGAAAGTTGAACTTGTGACAAAATTTCTGTTCCCGAAATAAGCAAAATTTTTAAAATTTTTCCCAGAGGTTCACCATTTCACATATTTGTACTAACTATTCCATGGATTACCAATGTATATTGAGGTAACAGCCTGNAGAATTTTCCATAGTTTCCCATACAAGTCACGGTGGAAAGTTGAACTTGTGACAAAATTTCTGTTCCCGAAATAAGCGAAATTTTTAAAATTTTTCCCAGAGGTTCACCATTTCACATATTTGTACTAACTATTCCATGGATTACCAATGTATATTGAGGTAACAGCCTACAATGGTTAAATGTATGTTTAATGAAATATGTGTACACCGTCATTTCTAATCAACACAATTATCAAATAAATGGAGATTGGAAATGAACCATTTGAAGTAGTACTACAACTACAACATATTTTAAGAAGTAGAAAACAAAATTGTTATATATTCTTGTGAATCATTCCAAAATTCGCACATATTGAAATTACTACGGTAAAAACATTGACAGTGTTTCATAGTTAGGTAGCCACCATTTACTTCAGAAACTTGTTATTAAAAATAACTAAGAAACCAGGATGAACATAAACTGAGATTCGAACCACACACCATGGTAACAGACAATTTGCTCATGTCAACAGCCTGAAGTCCTGTCAGATTTCTGTTCGGCATAAATGCAGTGTTATATTTGGGTGTGACCATTTTTAGTACATTTGTGCTACCCTAATTGACAGCATGTGTAAAATAAAATTTTTGTAATCTGGAGCTACATGTAAACACTTAACATAGCAAGCCATTATGCTGGTTTTCCTCAACATCTCTTGATCACCTCAGTATGCTGAGCAGAAAAATGCTGAAAATATGGTTATAAAAATTCAGTTGTTTGCATCAACTACGAGTAGAATTACAACAAAATCAAATGTATGACTGAGCACGCGTAAAATGCAACACTGTGAAATGTAATGACATTTTTTAATTTTTCTGCTACTGCAACTAACAAGTGCACACACAGTGAACTATGGTACAGCAGGTAGGTTGCAGAACTAACAACAATTACACATGCTTTATGCAAAACCGTCACAAGTCCCTACCAACTGTGCTACGTTTATATATTACAGAGCCATTTCATTCCTAGGAAGTTCGAGTAAACCCTGCAAGTAATATCCATAACGATATTCATATAAAGAGAAAAGAGAATTATTCATCACCATCAGTACCTGCAATAGATTCGAGTAATTGTAGTTTAGTCACGCAACATGTTCTTGTACTCTCCACATCATTTCAAGGAATGTATGAAATCTGTTCTCTAATAAACTTAGAATCAACTTGCCCCTTCATAGTGTGATTTCTTGCCTCTATCACATCCTGCAATATTTTTGTGCATTTATATACCTGAAGTAATACTGCCACTCAATGAATGGTAATGTTTTGGAAACGTGCCTTCCAAGAGAACAAACATAGTACACTTGCTTATACCTAACTTACACAAGACACAGAGAACTCCTAATTTAACTCCCATACAATGAATTCTGACTTTCATGTACCAGTCCATTATAAACAAGTTAAACGATACTTTTTCCTGGCACTTAGCATTGCCGACCACGTGGGTAATAATGTTTATGCATGCATGAATACTGAAACGTATAACAACACTGGTATTCTCTGTCTCAAATAAGTTGGCGATATTCTGACAGTCAGTGAGTGGCAACTTGACGTACATGAAACAAACAAAGTGCCATTTACAAAATCCTGTATCAGCTGATGCACGAACAAACAAAAGTTAATATTGCGTTGGCTATTCTGAGTGCACTGCCAACGCACATTAGAGAAGCAGAAAATACGTGATGAGAAAGAGTTCCTAGATTAATTAATACATTTCATTTTACGTGGTCATAAAATAGCGGTTTTTAGTATTGGAAACAAAATTTAGTGCTAAAGTAGAAATGTATAGGTGTTTAAAATGAAAGGCACATTAAAACAATCCGTATCCAAATGAAACGCAATTTCAAAACCTTCTTTCACGTCTTATCACCCCTCTCCAACCCCGCTTTCCTTACGTGCTTGATATTAATTCCAAAAGCATACAGAAATATTGCATAATATTGTTGAATTATTTTTTCTAATAATTTGACTAAATATATTTCAAACTCGCGTCGTTCCGAGCCAGTAATAGAAGAACAGCCAACTTTAAAAAGACGTGATCTATTGAGCAAAGCAAGCGGCTCAGACCTCGTTCTGAAAAGATGTGCGCGCCATCTATCAGATCTTTTCCGAAGCATTACCAATCAGAAAAGAATAGTATTCGTGTGCAATATAGAATAAATTTACGAACAGATACTAATAGTTTTATTTTTTGCGAGCTCTGCATAATTTTTAAAGTAACATATATTTTGTGTATAGTGATTTTGAGTACTAGTAATTTCTATTTGGCAGGTAATCGTTCGTCTACGTAAATTATACGCCATATTGTTCTCCGAAAACCCATTTCCTTGTTTCTGAAGAAAGTGTGACACGCGCGAATAGTTTTTAAGCAATTGCAATGTTATTCCACGTCCCATATTTCAAACTCAAATTTATTAGCTATAACGTCCAACGTGTGATAAAAGCTACAACTACTGTCTCGCAAATGTTATCCCAAATTCGCTGTCTCGGACAAATTAAAAAAGGGTTAGCAAATATAAAACTTTTTGCAAGGTTTTATATTTTTACTTTTATAACCTACTAATTTTTTTAGACAGATGTCAGTCTAAAATATCTTAAAATTTATTTAGCATTACAGTACAATGGCAAGTGGATTAGCTGACAGCGTGTTGACAAAAAATACAGCCTCCACTTGATGCACCAGCTGATGGCGGAAGGATACGTAGTCAGATGTAAACAGTGGCGCTACTTTCACAGACCTGTCAGAATCTGGCCAACTTATATGAGACAGAGTATAAATACCGGTAATACTGTGCTTTTATACATACAGTATTCTTGAAAATGCCGTATGGTGCGTCATATTCTTTCAAGTTATGCATACAGTTCTGAAGGTAAGCAAAGCATTCAAAACCCAACTTAATTATGTAAATGAAATTATTTTTTGAGTTGCATACATGAGACACATTATTATTTCACACATATTTAATCTTGATACAAACAGTGTTGTTAGGCAATGAAATGTTGATACATACTGCACATCAGAAGTCGAGTGCAAATTTAATTTGCCAGCAGCGAGCCATACTGTGTAATACTACGTAGCTGGGAGTCGTATCACGATCTGATTAGTACAAACAAAATGAACTGCATGCATGATTTAACATTACATATTCATGTTTTAAAACATATAACTTAACAATAAAAACAGTGATACTTATATCACTGTTGGCAGCACTGAATGACTGTTTACTTTTGGGGTGAACTGAATCTTTATCACGCAAGCATATAATTCTACTTTCATACATTTAACTTCGTAAACATTCAGAATACATTATGTAGGAGACTACAGATTACTGATGTGCCACAGTTATACAAGATGATTGAAATAATCACAAAATTACTTCAAAATCACAGTCACTCCAACATTACATAAAAATTAGGGTATTAAAAATGATTACATGCACAGTCAACAAATAAAACTACAACTATTGTGACACATAATTATTTACAAAAGAGTTAATTTTTAGATTGTGACAATTATTTATAGGAAAGCTACAACACAAGTTGTGACAAATTTAAAGACCCTTTAAGTATCTGGTAACACTTCCAACACAAACATAAAAATACCTAGGGTTCTTAGGAATAGATCAAAAGTAATTAACTACTAATAGTGGTAAAAAAGAACGAAATACCTATTTCAACACCGCCATGCTAACAGGAACAAAAATTATTTCCTCATACTTCGAAAAAGCAAGTGCAGACAAGAATTAATGGTATTTTATTATACATATTATAATTCTGTTTTACCAAAATTCACATTTGATTTAAACAAACTAATTGTATGGAATTTTTCAACATTAGGACTACTTTCATTTTTACCCCATTCAGTGAGTTATTATAATTTTCACTAGCCCAGCTAATCACATGGATTTTATTTAGCTGTATTTTTAACTTTTTATTGTTAATCATTAACACTTGCAACACCAAAATTTGATTGAGAGATGTCCGTCCACGACATGCCGTAGCAAAATATTTGACACACTTAATTGAATTTTACACTACATTTTCATCTCGTAATTGTATGTTCTTATCTCTATGATTATATTCAATTTCCAGTTTCAACATTTCTGCAGTCTATTAGATAAGTTATGGGACTATGCCTAGTCTTNTCTATGATTATATTCAATTTCCAGTTTCAACATTTCTGCAGTCTATTAGATAAGTTATGGGACTATGCCTAGTCTTTTACATCTTACAGACATGTAAAGTTGCATCTCTGTTCCATTATATTTATAACTGCACCTTCATTTAAAATGGTTATGGTAACAAGTTTTACTACTGAATATACGCCAACATTCCATCTCCATTCACTAAATACACGTAAGGTAACAGTGTTAGTATAGATATCAACATACTTCATATTAAAAATATATGAATTAAAGACTGAAGCTAAACCTTGAACATGTCTGTACTACTTATAACCGATCTCGTGGCTCTACATAAACCTCAGACATCACACAACTCAACAAACAACTAGAAGAGCACACAAAATAATTATTTTACCAATAATGATTCCACAAATAAATACTTTTATTTCTACCTACAACATTTACACACATTCTCAGTATTGTTATTTACGTATAATTAAATGCATTATAGAAAATTAAGAAAAAGCTCATGACAGCAGAAAAAAACTCCATCCAACCAGGGACATAGAGAATTATGTAGGTGGGTGCGGCCTTGTGCACTAGTTACACAGAAATGGAAAANACCACTCCATCCAACCAGGGACATAGAGAATTATGTAGGTGGGTGCGGCCTTGTGCACTAGTTACACAGAAATGGAAAATTACAGTATTTTCTCGCAGCATCCAGTCACTCTACTTATTCATAAACTTTGGCANAATTACAGTATTTTCTCGCAGCATCCAGTCACTCTACTTATTCATAAACTTTGGCATAAAATTTGATTATTCAAATTTTTTTCAAAACAATATGCAATCTATTAACTAGAAATTCACAGCACTATAAGGAAAACATGCCTAAAACCTAAAAAATTGCACTAAAAAAGAAAGCACAGCTATAAACATTACTGCTGTCAACAAGGACAAACTACAATAAAAAAAATCCATCACAATATCTGCCACCCTCGATTACATCATCATAATTATCATAAAACTGCATTCAATACAGTGAAACCTCACTTGAGCGCACATACATTAAAACGCCTGTAGTAACCAAACTTTCAGAGTTGCTAATGAAAATCATGTAAGAAATAAATGTATTGGGAAGGTTTAAATATAGTAAAACATTCTTATTGCACAAGACATTTCTCATTTGTAAGGCTGGTTTCACAATTTCTGATTAAAGTGTACTGTAAAGTAGCAATCGTCCACCTCCTTCAACAGCGGCTCGCCACCAGGCATACCATATCCACGGCAGCTACAACTGAAAATCTTATCTACCAGCTACAGTGCGTTCCCTGCAATGCAGAGTACGCTGGTCTCGCTACCAACTCTCTTAGAGAATGTACGGCCATACACAGTGGACACCAAACAAGCCATAGCTGGGGTACATGCAAGTTTACATTACACGAGTCGGACCCTCATATGGTCTTCTTGATCGTTTGTCGCGCAGCAGCAGCCCGACCCAGCACCGAGTCCGCAGTCGTCAGCGGTGGCCTTAGCAATGCACCCGCTTCACCGGCCACCGCCTGATGATGGTCCTGCTTTAGTCCGACCACGAGCGCAACACCAGGGCAGCCTTGTGGTTCGAGTGCCACAGTTGACACGTGTGCTCGCATCGTTCATCACGTCGTGACACGGCACAAATAAATGCAAAACATTGGGCAATCCATTCCCCCATTTATGTACCAAACGACAGGGATGTGTCGACGTCTATGTGCTNGGGAGAAAAACCCTAGGCCTGGTGGCTAGAAGAAAACAGTTACATTAATTTATATTCAATCAATGTAAGGGTAAAAGTGTGTGTTATGTATTTCTTTTCATCACTCAGATATCTGATTTGACATTTTCACGACAATCTGAGCACAGGCCAAATATTAATGTAAAATTTTGCTGTATCAATTTCCCATTAACCCTGTTTTTATGTTTCCCGTATTCACATTTTCCTGTTTTTGCACTGTTCTTTTCCAAGTCCCATTTGTTCATCTATAAGTTTAATGCATTGTTTTCTTGCATGTTCCTTTGAAGAAATTGTATTGTTCCTGCATTTTACATCACGTACTAAACATAAACACTGATACCACTATCAAAACCAGAAATAGTAACGAAAATTTCATGAAACTTCACAACAGCGTGTGCCACGATTGGGAGCGCAATCCGAGCACAATAAAAGTGGAGAAAAAAAGCAGAATTAAATTACACTGCAATTACACAGACTAGTTTCACAACTGATATGTGGACTTCATCATGTAATGATGACTACACGAGTCTAACAGTTCACTAGGTAGACAGCAGTTACTGTTTACATCTCTTAGCTCTTGAGGTTGCACCCTTCTCAGAAATCAGTCTTACCGCTGATAACATGTCAACCTTCATGACCACAGTTATTAGAGAACGGCACTTAAGTGACAAGGTTGTAGCTGTGTTAAGAGACAACGCGAGAAATTTGACACTCAATCTAGAAATTACAGGTTTCGGCCATTTACCTTGTCTGGCCCATACACTGCAGCTTGTAGTTAAAGATGGCCTCTTCAATGCAAAACTTGTGACGAATCTTGTCGCAGTGTGCAGGTGCATAGTAAGCAGTTTCAAGCATTCATCGCAAGCTTGCAGAGCTACATTCACTGTCAGTTCAAGTAATGTGTGCATTTCGGAAGTAATTCCGATAATTAACAGCATAATTCAAAAGTTGTAAGTGCCACCAACAGTTGATTTTGGCCTACAAGGCTTGGTAAATGATTTACTAGCGTCCTTGAAGATGCGTTGTGGGCAAGTGGAAGAAATGTGGCTTTACACAGCTGCTACTCTGCTAGAACCATGTTTTAAGGGCAAGGTTTTCTCAGACATAAGTTTTCTAGACACTACAAAGATTTCTCTTCAGCAAGAAACAGAGAAAATAGTTTTTCAATACAATTGTGTGGAAGATGAGAAACTGATATGTAAGTTCTAACTAAATAAATGTACTAAAATTCATACTACTGTGCTTAATTAACATTATTACATGTAATTTTAATTTTTTGACTTTAGCCTGCAGAAACTGTGGAAAAAGCAGCAGAGTCAGGTTCACAATACATGTGGAACCTGTATTCTGCCATTATGAAAAATAACTCTTTTCAAGCTGTATGTGTTCATCAGCAGTTGAAGTTGAAACATACCTACAGGAGCCTCTTGCACCTCCTGATACTGATGTTCGTAACTACTGGAAGAACAAACAAAACTTGCCCAGACTGAGAAGACTACCATAACACCTGCAGCAACTGTGTTTTCAGAACGACTTTTTAGCACTGCTGGGCTCATGGCGGACAAAAAAAGGAATCGTTCGGACCCAGAGAGTGTGAAGATGCTAGTCTTTTTTACCGAAAAATCTATGAATTTGAAAGTTGATCTTAGTGTGATATGCGTGTGTTACTTTTGAACTTCGTTATTTGGTAATATGTATGTTTTCAATGCCTGTTTAAATGATCTCATATGCCTCATTTGAACTTTCTGGATTTTCATATGAATATGCTCCCACAGTTCGTGTGTTATATTATTTATACCAGTAATACTGCTAATGTAGACCTAGTTCAAATAATTCAATTTCACACCCNAAGTTCGTGTGTTATATTATTTATACCAGTAATACTGCTAATGTAGACCTAGTTCAAATAATTCAATTTCACACCCTGCCACACAGTATTTAGTTCTGTAAAGTAATTGTCTGTAACTAAACGAATCACGATTTTTGGAAACTAGAATTGAGAGTGGTATCGGATTCAAGATAGAGAAAAAGTGGAATCGTTTCATCCCTAATATTTACTCTTACCATGGCAACTGCAACATCTAAAATTCAATATACTGTAATGACTTTGGTGTAGTACATGTAATACTACATATTTTGTAATTTTTTTTATGTTAGCATTTAAAATTCTGTACCTGCTACTAGAAACTACGTTAACTTCGTATTACTGATAACTTTGGCTAAATCAACACAATGAGGGTTCACTATATTCAATACACTGTTCTAAACTCAATCTTATACTTTCACGCATTTCATGAATACATGTTGTAGAGAGAATTAAAAGTTAAATTAAACTTTGGTAGTTCATAAGCCAAGAGAGCATCCCTTTTTCCAGCTTGATTACGTACACAGGAACTCCTAAACATGAGTGCTGGGCGGTGTATTTACTACTTACAGTACGTACAGCATATTCAAAGCTGTAACAATACAAGAATACATCACACTTGCAATTGTGTGCACAATAAATACAAAAATAATACTGGCCACTACCACGATCAAACATTTTCTGGCTCGACCAGTGCTTCAGTCTCTTGGCGACTAGTTTTGGGCTGGTTGACGACCGGGTTCTGCGAGTACAGCAAAACGGCGTAGGACACAATGGAGATTGCCACCACCGTGTTCACATAGATGGGGATGGCGAAGAGCAACCAGCAGAGCACGGCGGTGAAGAAGAGCTCCAGCGCGCTGGCGAACGTCTTCAGGATGGAGTTGAGCATCTTGAGGAAGAAACTGGTGATGATGCCGATGGCTGCATTGTTCAGCATCACCACTATCACCTTGGGGGTGAACACAGATGAAAGAGCGTCCTGCGAGAATGCAGACACCAGGTTCCCCTGGATCATGAGGATGCCGGTGTTGCACACGATCGAGTCCACGTACATGAACACGTTCTGGACGTATATGTTGATGTTGGCACCATCCCCCTTCAGGAGATACTCATTGTACACTCCTGCACAGCACGAGCACACTATCTGCAACAAAGTATGTAGCATATGTAAGAAATGTGCTATTCAAACTATCATCACCTATCACTGCTTTTGAAATTTAATTGCCTGAACCTTCATTACTAATAATTTGGAAGTGCACTGGAATCAAATAGTTTTGCATAATTATTGAGATGAATCCATATGCCTTTCGGTACTCCTGGAGTAAAGTGAATACAGTAAANTCAAATAGTTTTGCATAATTATTGAGATGAATCCATATGCCTTTCGGTACTCCTGGAGTAAAGTGAATACAGTAAAACCTCGTTTATCCAGACTAACTGGGACCAAAGGCAATCCGGAAAATCAAAAATCCGGATAATCCTGGTAATAAGCAAAACAAATTCTTAAATAAGCAGACTTATCGTTTATTACAATAAAAAAACTACGTTTTGTAACAAAATTACATAGAATTGTTTAAAAGACATTAAAAAAAATATAAAAATAACTTTTCACATCATTTCTTAACAAAGAATTANATCAAATAGTTTTGCATAATTATTGAGATGAATCCATATGCCTTTCGGTACTCCTGGAGTAAAGTGAATACAGTAAAGCCTCGTTTATCCAGACTAACTGGGACCAAAGGCAATCCGGAAAATCAAAAATCCGGATAATCCTGGTAATAAGCAAAACAAATTCTTAAATAAGCAGACTTATCGTTTATTACAATAAAAAAAACTACGTTTTGTAACAAAATTACATAGAATTGTTTAAAAGACATTTAAAAAAATATAAAAATAACTTTTCACATCATTTCTTAACAAAGAATTGGTTCACTGTCTTCTGTTTCAAACACGTGTGGCATTTGAATGAAGCACGGTCACGCAAACGCTTTGTCATTAATAGTTCAGCTGGAGTTACATGGTGTCAGGCTGACGCTCCAAGTACGCCATGATGTTTGTCAGCTGGTCCGCAGCATAGCATGTGTCGTCCGCTGTTGCGGTGTGATCGCTCCCTCCTCGTCCACGTCATCTTCTTCCTCACTGTCTGCTGTAGATGTGCATGCCACTACAATTTCTTCTTCTGTCATAATGCCGTAGCCACCGTCATTGTTGCCTTTCAGCCACTAACTGACGTCTTCCATATCAACATCTGAGCACCCACTTATTGTTCCTAACATTTGCAGAAGGTCGTCTGCAGCCACTTGCACCAAATCATTGCTTGCCATTTTGTTTGTAGCACAAATAGCTGGCCACAGTTTTTCCATGACTTTTAAAAAGAGCTTTTTGTGATGTAATCCCAAGCGTCAGCAACCATGTAAATAACGTCTTTGATATTGATTGATTTCAACAAATCAATCACACTTTTTTCCCCTTCCTCTTCAATTATTTTACGAAGCAGTTCTTTTCGGTAAACTCTTTTGATGTTTTCAAGGACTCCCTGGTCCATAGGCTGCAGCAGTGGGGTTACGTTTGGTGGAAGAAATTTCGCTTTAATTCCTCCACTCACGAGTTCTTGTCCTCCCGGATGAGACGGAGCATTGTCGATCAGTAAAATAGCTTTTTCTGGTAAACTATTTTCTTTCGGGAATTTTCGAACTTCAGGAACAAAGTTATCAAAAAACCAATTCTTAAACAAAAACACTGTCCATCCACGCGCTTTTTTGTGGTTGGTAAACCACTGGCAACGTATTGTGGTTCACATTTTTTAGCGCTCTGGGATTCTTGGATTTCTCTACAATGACAAGAGGAAACTTATGTTTCCCTGATGCATTGCTACAAGCCATAGCAGTTAGCCTATATTTGATTTTCTTGTAGCCCTTAGCCGAATCTTCAAGCTTTGATGCTAACATTTTGCTCAGAAGAATATGGGAAAAAAGCCCAGTTTCGTCAACATTATAAACTTGATTGGGTGTAAATTCTTCAGATAAAACAAATTGTTTGAAGTCCTTTTTAAATTTTTCAGCAGCAGCAATATCTCTAGACAAGCTCTCTCCAGTCAGAGTAAGTTGGTGAATATCGTGTCGGTTTTTAAAACGCTCTAGCCACCCTTGGCTAGAAGTAAATTCTGGGTCAGGATTCGGTAACTTTTTGTTTAAGCTCAAGTTTTTTGAGCCAAGATCGGTCCATATATAGGCAAACCACGTTCTCGCTGAGCACTGTACCACATGAATAGTGCGTCATCTAATGCTTCATTTTTTGCTTTTTTTGCCGTTCCTTTGTCTTCCAAACTGTATTTACATATTTTACAACAAAAATCTTCAATTTCTTTTCTTTGCTTCTTCCATTCGGACACTGTTGAAGTTCCAACTCCCAATTCAGCAGCAATTTTTTCCAATGCTTCCCCTTTATCAATTTGATGAATAGCGTCTTAACTTTTTATCCATTGAAACAACGACCTTCTTTCGCTTCAATGCCATTTTAAACTTGTACTTACACTACAATACANTAACTTTTTATCCATTGAAACAACGACCTTCTTTCGCTTCAATGCCATTTTAAACTTGTACTTACACTACAATACACTCCCAAACACTTTGATAAAAAAACAAAAACAATATCCGGTTGAACCACACACAATAAACANTACACTCCCAAACACTTTGATAAAAAAACAAAAACAATATCCGGTTGAACCACACACAATAAACAAAATTACAAGTACCAGTTTTGTAGCTGGGGAGTCAATCCACTTCATATTACGTATTATCTATGTGAACATTAAATTAAAAACATCCGGATTATCCGGATCAACAAGGGAAGGATTAACGAGGTTTTACTGTACAACTGGTCAAGAAATAAGCTGATGATGTTTGAAAGATGTTACAGAAATACATACATTATTTTACATTTTTATACTTTTCAACTTGTAAAAATTACATGTGATATCATTTTAAGGAAATCAATAAAAAATTACAATCTATTATGTAAGGGCATGTACTTATCTTCAGCTGTCTTGGGCAGCGTCAAACCAATTGCACAAATTTGAAAAATGTTTCTGGTAAGCAAAAAACCTGCTTTGCTTACCAGTATTTTAAGAATTAAATTTAAGCTACTAATGTAACTGAACATTACACAAGCTGTTTACTGAGATTCCATTTTGGAATTCCCTGACCTATTTATAGGACCGAAACCTTCCAATACCATTTTTTCCACTGCTGGCTGAGCAAATATGCTATCAGTGAAGCAGAAATAAATTACACTGCAAAAGACCAAACAAGCAGGGCCAACATGTTATTCAGCCCATCTATATTTCTCACAATTAATTCTATTGACTTCACACATGCGCCTATTACAAACACAAAAATATTTTATTATGTACATATAGGCCCTATGTTACTTGGCAAAAAAGTATCAATGCCAGTTCACAAGCTCAAAAATTTAAATTTTAGATAGCATATACTTATAATTACATGACGCTGCATTCACACAANATGCCAGTTCACAAGCTCAAAAATTTAAATTTTAGATAGCATATACTTATAATTACATGACGCTGCATTCACACAACCAACAATTATTGCAGAGTAGCATAATTATTTACATTTTCCTTGTCCCATGTGAAAATTCCCTGACATTTTCCTGGGTTTTCCCTGTGGGTGGACACCCTGTTACAGAATTGAAGCGTACAGATCANGTGAAAATTCCCTGACATTTTCCTGGGTTTTCCCTGTGGGTGGACACCCTGTTACAGAATTGAAGCGTACAGATCATGTCGAGTATCTTGTAGATATGGTTAAAAATATGTACTGCAAAATAACAAACCAAATTTTTGTTATGGGGGTGGCTAACACTCCTATTGACTAACATATATACATAAGGTATAGTCAGTAATTGTTTGCTTCCAAAAACAAATTCCTGCATGTTTTAGTAATTGCTTATTTACACGTATTTCCTTGCAATTTGGGCAATATCAAAACATGAAATATTATAATTTGAGTAAACAGTATTATAATCCAAGTGAACAAGCTTCCACGTATTGGATTTTAACCAAAATTGTTGAAAACTACAAAAATTATTAGGTGCCCGGTCCGCAGAAATTTCATGCCGACCCACATGAAAATGCTTAAGCATGGTATGGATTATTACATACTCCCACAGCCCTACTCATTTACGTGCTACACCTACAATCTGCTCTATGCCAAAAGAAAAGACGGATAAGAAAAGGGCTATNACAGCCCTACTCATTTACGTGCTACACCTACAATCTGCTCTATGCCAAAAGAAAAGACGGATAAGAAAAGGGCTATGAAGTTAATCCTCATGTTGGCTGTCGCAAAGGTATGACATTGCTAAGGATCTTTGAAGATTAGACTACGTGACTTTCCGACAAGTAAGGGTAACACTGTGCTGTGCTGATTACAGAGAGAGGAATGAAAATATACATTACTGTATATTTTCATATGTTATTGGACAACACTTTGCTGTTATGTCCCATGTCATTCGCAGCTCCCANACAGCCCTACTCATTTACGTGCTACACCTACAATCTGCTCTATGCCAAAAGAAAAGACGGATAAGAAAAGGGCTATAAAGTTAATCCTCATGTTGGCTGTCGCAAAGGTATGGCATTGCTAAGGATCTTTGAAGATTAGACTACGTGACTTTCCGACAAGTAAGGGTAACACTGTGCTGTGCTGATTACAGAGAGAGGAATGAAAGGTAGTTATACATTACTGTATATTTTCATATGTTATTGGACAACACTTTGCTGTTATGTCCCATGTCATTCGCAGCTCCCATNTATACATTACTGTATATTTTCATATGTTATTGGACAACACTTTGCTGTTATGTCCCATGTCATTCGCAGCTCCCATGCATATTGTTTGAAAATAGTGTCTCATAGTATTTCTGAAAAACAAGTTGTTTCTTGTGTTATTATGTTGTAAAACTTGAAACCCAACAAAATAGAGGCAAAAACAGTCAAATAGCAAATTATGTGAAAATTTTCTTTTAAAAGCAAGAACAAAAGTCAAGAGAAAAGTAGTGACGACACTGAAAGTAAGCAAAGTACCAGTGATTCAAGTTTCGCAGAAACAAGGAAAAAGAAATGTTTTGTTACTTCAGAATGTATGACAGAGACAACAAAAAGAGGGAATATTATTAGACAATGCAATAAAGAGTACTTGAAACTTGGTTTTCCTACATCCTCTGGCAGTAAACTATTTTCACAGCCTTTGTGTGTAGTAGGTTCTGGATTGTTATCAAATGATGGAATGAAACCTTCAAAACTTGCTTGTCATTTGCATTTGAAGTAGTGATCTTACAGATGAGCCACTGGATTTTTCTGAAAGACTACACAACCAGTTGAAAAGCCAGAAGAGTCAGATGAAGAAGATGACAACTAGTAACAAGTCGCTGGTTAATGTATCTTATTTAGTTGCTCTTCATACATCTAAAATGAAAAATACCTTTCACTATTGGTAAAGAGTTATTGAGGCCTTGAATTTTAGATGTCACACAAGAAATATTTTGGTTTCTCAAGCCGCCATAAACTAAACTTAAGAGGCTACACCACTTTCAGACAACACCATTCAGAGGAAAGTTAATGACATGGCCATCGACATTGAAAAAGCAAGATGTAGAAGGGATAAAGAACTTCAGATGTTTTACAATTTATGAAGAATCAATTAATGNTCGACATTGAAAAAGCAAGATGTAGAAGGGATAAAGAACTTCAGATGTTTTACAATTTATGAAGAATCAATTAATGCATCTAATCCTAATATTCTACTTTGCTTCGTGAGGTATTATGAAGGCGAAGACTTCAGAGAAGTACTTCTTTACTGAATTGACTTACCTGAATGAACCACTAGTTCAGACATATTTAGGGCTTTTAATGAGTTTTTTCAAAGGCAGGGCTTAGACCGGATATCACGCAGATGTAGTTGCTAAAATTAACGACTTTGCTCACCCAGAAATGGTGTTTACTGTAGGTTCCACCNTCGACATTGAAAAAGCAAGATGTAGAAGGGATAAAGAACTTCAGATGTTTTACAATTTATGAAGAATCAATTAATGTATGTAATCATAATATTCTACTTTGCTTCGTGAGGTATTATGAAGGCGAAGACTTCAGAGAAGTACTTCTTTACTGAATTGACTTACCTGAATGAACCACTAGTTCAGACATATTTAGGGCTTTTAATGAGTTTTTTCAAAGGCAGGGCTTAGACTGGATATCACGCAGATGTAGTTGCTAAAATTAACGACTTTGCTCACCCAGAAATGGTGTTTACTGTAGGTTCCACCNCGGATATCACGCAGATGTAGTTGCTAAAATTAACGACTTTGCTCACCCAGAAATGGTGTTTACTGTAGGTTCCACCACAAGCATCTAGCTTCAAAGAAGCTTTCTACTGAACTAAACACAGTGATTGATGAATGATGTGGTGAAGATCATAAATGAAATTGGTAGTCAAACTATGAACTCCAGACTGTTTGTGACACTGTGTGGAAGTGTGGACTCGCAACATTAACATCTCCTTCTCCGTGCTGAAGTGAGTGGTTATTGGGAGAAATATTGTTTCATGCTTTGTCAAATTATGGAATAACAGTTTCTGCATTTTTTGCACAGATATTTTTACTGTAAGCAATACGTGTGAAGAAATCAAAGTGAATGGAAATGGACCATTTTGGGGTTGGGGTATTAGCCCATTCTAAATGGAGAACCCACGATGGAAAGGAAGGAGTAGCATGGGCTGACCTCACTACTCCAGAGGTTCCCTCAGCCGGGAAAGTAACTGCTCTGATGGGGACCAACTTTCCCCTGCACCCGGAGGTCACACTGAGGACAAACTCCTGCTGGCAGTGGTTTAAATATTTGTAATGGTGGTGGATGGGGTTTATTCTCCTGTTCAGGAGAATACCCAAAAGGGCTAGAGCTTATGCCAAGTGGGGCAGGTGGCCAACAAGAGCATGGCATACAGAACTAGAATGGTCAAGAGATTAATATTTTTGTTTTGTTTTGTAAGCAATAAGACAGATACTTTCAAAAGGAAGCTGGCTCTTTGGAACAGTAGCATACAAGAGGAATGTAAAGAAATTTTCCACTTTTGCAAGAATTCTTTAATGTTCCTGATGTCAGCTGGAANAGTAGCATACAAGAGGAATGTAAAGAAATTTTCCACTTTTGCAAGAATTCTTTAATGTTCCTGATGTCAGCTGGAATTTATTTTGATAAGCAAACATCCAAGGGCATTTGCTTAAAACTTTAATGATTATTACCCTGAAAATGAGGATCNGAATTTATTTTGATAAGCAAACATCCAAGGGCATTTGCTTAAAACTTTAATGATTATTACCCTGAAAATGAGGATCCTCATAAAGGTATCCTCTGGATTAATAATCTCTTCATGGGGGTTGCCAACTCAAACTCAAGCACTTGTGAAAAAGAACACGTGATGAAGTTATCTTCATATGTAACTCTGGTGTCCAAACATAAAATGCAGTCAATGCCTTTTGGATTAAAAGTTAGGGGTGCTCGTTAAAAGTTAAGTGGTGCCCGTAAAAATATAAGTGATGCTCAATGTCTGAACTTTTTTCTAGTTGCGTGAGGTCATTTATGGTCTTGTGATAATATATTGTTATCTAGAAGACACCTTCCTATTCATATAAATTATTATGTTTTTAATAAATAGTTTCAATTATGTACAAAAAGGCCTTCGGGGATGGATTTTGCACTCGTTAAAAGTTAAGTGGTGCACAATGTTTAAAGTTTTTTCTCATAAACTACAGATCGTTTATGGTCTTGTGGGGCACCATTTCATTTGCAGAACATCTGCCTAGTGAATTACATCAGTATTCAATTTAAATTAAAAGTGTTATTTTGCCACCAACGACGAAACACCGTCTTAATGTGAAAAAACACATTTTCATAACAACTTGCTGATGTTGGGGCTTTAAAATACGTAAATTTGAATTTAACGAACCAGCAAAGTTGTTCCTCCTTTGTGGGTATGCATGGGAATGGCTTCGGCAGAGTTGGTGTGGTATCTGCTGATGTGGGGAGGTTGGAGGTTGAAGCGAGACAGGGTTTCTGGCCGACTAAGGGGGAGTGAATATGATTCCTTGAGAGACAAGGTGGTAGGCAAGGCTTCCATGCAAAATTTACTGAGCTTAACTAATGTGTTGTGGTACCCGCCGTACCGCGTGGGAAATTTGTCATCCTTCTTTGTGTGTGTGTGCGCCTGTCAACAAGTACTACACTGTGAATATTTGAATTCCTGTCATTTTATACATTTCAGATACAGTGTAGATAAGGCTAAGATAATACTTTAAAAAGAAAAGCAAATATAAAAATTGTTTTATTTCCAGGACTGAGCATTTTTTCTCTATAAAACTGCAGCCAAGCCATTCGATGAAGATTGTGACAAAAAAAATCAACACTATCCAGGAACCTAACATATGAGTTAGAAAAAACTTAAAACCCGGAAAAGCAATTTTCTTTTTACCAATGGTAATACTCTTATCTTTGTTCAAAACTTCAAATAAAATACTCACTATTGCTTATGCAGTTGTATAAGTATTAAAAAAATTTATGCAAATATGCATAGAAGGATAAATCATTGTCAACTGATAAACAATTCTTGATAGTAAAATTTGTGATAAAATAACACAGTAAAATATTGGCTCTAGTGATGCATCATTTTAGTAATGAAGTAAACTCATAACACCAAAATCTGGTGTTTTTAAAAACGAAATTTGCCATAAACCAACACTACAAAATATTGCCCCCCGTAATAAGACAAGACAGAATACAGAACTTAGATATTAGAACAATACAGGTAAAAACACCATACTTGTTCATTCCATTCAGTATGAATACTATCGAACAATATCCTTTAGTCTTAAAAAAAGCATAAGTAAATTTCTAGCACACAAATAAATTTCTACTGATCTGGGTGGCAAAGTGCAAAACTGTTTCAGGGTACCCTCCAAAATATTACAAATGCAAAGGGGTACAGAAGACTTAAGTTTGCAAGTCAACAATATCAAAACTTATAAAGTGTGTAGGCGTGTGACTTCTGCCACAACTGAGAGGAGAGACTTGGAGCAGGTGTTTAGCGCTCATGGAGGTGAAGTGAAGAGGTCGTAGAGCAGAAATGAAACGAAGGGGGAAACAGGAGTACCTTGATAGAAACTGCCAGCTAATAGTAACATATGCTACATTTTCTACACGTGAAAGCCAGGTTGCCTTGCCACACACTGATGGTCGTTCACATCATGCCAGTCATTCACAGAATTAAAAATAACTACAAACTTGCCTACAGTCCGATTTTCCAGAGAGAAAATGTAAATATTATAATTTAACACGAGTTGAACAAAACAATTATTGCAATATGGTACTTAAGACAGAAAGATGGGTGGCACCTAACAGCTTAAGTCTTTCGTGCCAGTGAGGGTAACGCAATCTCAAGGTCGTACGACAAACAAATGGTGCAAGCAAAGGAGCGGTGCAACCAAGGGGAGGGAAACTAAGGGAGTTTTATCCACGCCAACACCCACCTCACCCCTTCCGGAGTGCTTCATACAGTATAAAATTAGATAATTATTAAAACCCGGTATATTGTTAATAACGCTGTATTTATATGCACTCAGTATAGTAACAGAAAATTATAGATTTAGATAGCTTATACACCAAGTACCTACTGAAATTTATATGTAGCATGTTTACTCATAAGCATGTTGTTTGAATGTAATGCAGAGTGGCGCAGTCTCACGTAGTCTATCCTTAATGGCTCAATGGACCTGTAGCTGGATGGAAATGCTCTGAGAAAGGACGGTAGCCAATGGCAACATCCGCCAGCGACTCCATCGGGAACTAAACCTGGTTCCCACAGCGTGAGGTAAGTGATCTCACATCATCATTGCTTATAAAGCTCTTGTAAAAATTAAAGTAAATATCTTAAGTACCAACAGTTTGTGACAGCAATATTTTTATTTCCCTATAATAGTAAGCTTTGCATCTTACAATCAATGGTGAGACAGTTGGAATAAATTATAATTCTGTACGTATTGGTAGTACTTTTTGTTGTAGGTTTTTATGGCCTTCTTGGACTATGGAATTCACACATACAGCATCTGTTGTTCGTAGTTCCTCATGCTTATTTAATGCAGAAGTTTCACTGTTTACAGTAAAACTGCACAAAATTAACAAAATAAGAACAGAAAATTTTTTTTGTTGATATTTTAACAATAGCGCAATAGAATATGGTTTTACAAATTATTTAGTCCAATTATGTAACATCAAAACTAATAAATAATTATGAATGTCTGCCATCATGAGCTGGTCAAGTTCAGTGATTGATATATATGTATATGTGTGTGTGTGTATATATATATATAGAGAGATATATATANGAGCTTAACTAATGTGTTGTGGTACCCGCCGTACCGCGTGGGAAATTTATCATCCTTCTTTGTGTGTGTGTGTGCGCCTGTCGACAAGTACTACACTGTGAATATTTGAATTCCTGTCATTTTATACATTTCAGATACAGTGTAGATAATACTTTAAAAAGAAAAGCAAATATAAAAATTGTTTTATTTCCAGGACTGAGCATTTTTTCTCTATAAAACTGTAGCCAAGCCATTCGATGAAGATTGTGGCAAAAAAAATCCACACTATCCAGGAACCTAACATATGAGTTAGAAAAAACTTAAAACCCGGAAAAGCAATTTTCTTTTTACCAATGGTAATACTCTTATCTTTGTTCAAAACTTCAAATAAAATACTCACTATTGCTTATGCAGTTGTATAAGTATTAAAAAAATTTATGCAAATATGCATAGAAGGATAAATCATTGTCAACTGATAAACAATTCTTGATAGTAAAATTTGTGATAAAATAACACAGTAAAATATTGGCTCTAGTGATGCATCATTTTAGTAATGAAGTAAACTCATAACACCAAAATCTGGTGTTTTTAAAAACGAAATTTGCCATAAACCAACACTACAAAATATTGCCCCCCGTAATAAGACAAGACAGAACTTAGATATTAGAACAATACAGGTAAAAACACCATACTTGTTCATTCCATTCAGTATGAATACTATCGAACAATATCCTTTAGTCTTAAAAAAAGCATAAGTAAATTTCTAGCACACAAATAAATTTCTACTGATCTGGGTGGCAAAGTGCAAAACTGTTTCAGGGTACCCTCCAAAATATTACAAATGCAAAGGGGTACAGAAGACTTAAGTTTGCAAGTCAACAATATCAAAATCAAAACTTATAAAGTGTGTAGGCGTGTGACTTCTGCCACAACTGAGAGGAGAGACTTGGAGCAGGTGTTTAGCGCTCATGGAGGTGAAGTGAAGAGGACATAAGAGCAGAAATGAAACGAAGGGGGAAACAGGAGTACCTTGATAGAAACTGCCAGCTAATAGTAACATATGCTACATTTTCTACACGTGAAAGCCAGGTTGCCTTACACACTGATGGTCGTTCACATCATGCCAGTCATTCACAGAATTAAAAATAACTACATACTTGCCTACAGCCCGATTTTTCAGAGAGAAAATGTAAATGTTATAATTTAACAAGAGTTGAACAAAACAATTATTGCAATATGGTACTTAAGACAGAAAGATGGGTGGCACCTAACAGCTTAAGTCTTTCGTGCCAGTGAGGGTAACGCAATCTCAAGGTCGTACGACAAACAAATGGTGCAACCAAGGGGAGGGAAACTAAGGGAGTTTTATCCACGCCAACACCCACCTCACCCCTTCCGGAGTGCTTCATACAGTATAAAATTAGATAATTATTAAAACCCGGTATATTGTTAATAATGCTGTATTTATATACACTCGGTATAGTAACAGAAAATTATAAATTTAGATAGCTTATACACCAAGTACCTACTGAAATTTATATGTAGCATGTTTACTCATAAGCATGTTGTTTGAATGTAATGCAGAGTGGCGCAGTCTCACGTAGTCTATCCTTAATGGCTCAATGGACCTGTCGCTGGATGGAAGTGCTCTGAGAAAGGACGGTAGCCAATGGCAGCATCCGCCAGCGACTCCGTCGGGAACTAAACCTGGTTCCCACAGCGTGAGGTAAGTGATCTCACATCATCACTGCTTATAAAGCACTCGTAAAAATTAAAGTAAATATCTTAAGTACCAACAGTTTGTGACAGCAATATTTTTATTTCCCTATAATAGTAAGCTTTGCATCTTACAATCAATGGTGAGACAGTTGGAATAAATTATAATTCTGTACGTATTGGTAGTACTTTTTGTTGTAGGTTTTTATGGCCTTCTTGGACTATGGAATTCACACATACAGCATCTGTTGTTCGTTGGTTCCTCATGCTTATTTAATGCAGAAGTTTCACTGTTTACAGTAAAACTGCACAAAATTAACAAAATAAGTACAGAAAAATTTTTTTTGTTGATATTTTAACAATAGCGCAATAGAATATGGTTTTACAAATTATTTAGTCCCATTACGTAACATCAAAACTAATAAATAATTATGAATGTCTGCCATCATGAGCTGGTCAAGTTCAGTGATTGATAGATATATATATATATATAGAGAGAGAGAGAGAGAGAGAGAGAGAGAGCGAGCGAGAGAGAGAGAGCGAGAGAGAGAGAGAGAGAGAGAGAGAGAGAGAAAGAGAGAGAGAGAGAGAGAAAGAGAGAGAGAAAGAGAGAGAAAGAGAGAGAGAAAGAGAGAGAGAGAGTACTACTGTGATATGTAAATTTAACAGAAATTTGTTGGCAACACTAAGTACGTACCCAACTGGCATAGCTGTTTGCAAGTTCCAGTAAACACAACTTCTGCAATGATGATAAGGGGGAAAGGTGGTAAAACAAAGACTAAATAGTTTTGCTTATGATAAAAAGAAGATGAATAAAGAAATTTGTACACACCGACAAGTCTGTCTGTTTGAGGAGTACGTAATTACATCACTACACAAAAGCTTCTACTATTAAGCTAGGAACACCTTTACCAACTGTGATAAGACAAATCAGACAAAAATGTTGACTTAAGCAGCTCGTAAAACTCAATGCAAAATTGAGCAGACATGTTACACAGAGTATGCGAGTGTTCCGCATAAGAGGCAGTAATGTCACTATCCAGGAAACAGCTGAATCCTGTTAACCCCAAATTCTGTATATGTAATATAAAAATAAATTCAGAAATAAACAAAAAGTTTGAATACATTCATTCAACTCAGATAAAGAAGCCACAAGCTTCAATATCTTCCTTTTACACTGATGGCTGCTTTACCAACTCTGAATTTAATGGCTAATTTTCTTGCATTTCATAAAACTACAAATTTGCCTCTCAATAAATACAAACTGTGTTCCCTCTTTCTGTAATTGCCACTGTGCGTGCACACAGAGGGAGAGAGAGAGAGAGTGTATGTAAGAGAAATAATGAGAATGTGAGTGATATCAGAACGTATTAGAGAGAGATAAAGTATGTGTATATAAGATAGCGAGAGAATGTGACAGAACTTCTGCTTACATACAATGCATGCATAATTAAACACTTTTCATGCTAGAAGACTCGTGTACTTAAACCCTCCCACCCCAGAGTCAAATTTGACTACCTACATTGAGGTCGTAATACAATTACATGCAATGTATTTCTAACCTGTTTAAAAATGATATCACCTTTAACANCTACCTACATTGAGGTCGTAATACAATTACATGCAATGTATTTCTAACCTGTTTAAAAATGATATCACCTTTAACAAGCCAAAATTAAAAAAAAATATTAGAGTTGTGCGAATATTCTGTATACTGAAACAAAAACAAAAAATGACAACTTTCATTTTTGTTTCAGTAAGAAATTTGGTTACCAAAAATTGTAACAAAAAAAAATTCTCAATTTCAATGAATTTTCGGGTGTTAAATGAATGTTCATTTAGTGCACCAGCAAAGAAAATTCTTGCCTGTAAATCATCTTGTTCGTTTTCATTATTTTATAACTGAAATAACTACATAAAACGAAAATTTAAATGTAGGCAAGACCGCCTGTGGTAAATACTCCACATTCTACATTTTTTTGGTTTGATTTTGCAACAAATTTGTTATAATGAATAACTTGCTAAAATGTAATGAAATTTGTTTATCTTTCATTAAGGTTGAGATCTAATGACAATTTTTCATTTTCATTCCAGTTTCACGAAAGTTAATAACATATTTTTCATAACCATTTCATGAGAAAAAAAGTCACTTTCGCACAACCCAACAAAATATGTGGGAAGTTCGAATTCAGGAATAAAAAGATAATGTGTAAAAAATGTTAGTAGTCCTTTTTTGTACTGCCTTGTTGTATATACCAGTGATGGCACTACTGTATACACAAAATACTTATTCTTAAGTTATTCATGTTATCGCTTAAAAAAAAATTAAAATTAATGTTAACATTTTAATACCCTTTCTCTGGCACGTAATTTTCAAACCAATGAGTCAGACTGACAAAAGAAATGTAGGTCCTACAGGAAACTCTGACTAAAGAATGCACTTGCACACCTGAGGATGTGTAACAGCAATAGGTGGAGATAGTGGCTTAAACGGTGATAGTGTCAGGCTAGGCTGGCCTGGCGAGCTCACATGCGTGACTGAAGCAATGTGTCAGCAAAGATAAGCCAGCCTCAGTTCTGTCACGTGCAACCTGGCACTATCTGTTACTACCTAAGTGATACACCACATGACTGAAATGTGTAAACACACTAACCTAGTTTAAGAGAAATCCAGAGGTCTTTACAAAACTACAGAAAACTGTGACAATTCTCTTACATCTCTGCAGCTATGGATATTTATTTTAATAATTGTGAAACTCTAGACAGGAAACACAACGAGANCAATTCTCTTACATCTCTGCAGCTATGGATATTTATTTTAATAATTGTGAAACTCTAGACAGGAAACACAACGAGAAAGAAATACTAGGCTATTCACGGTAAAGTAAGCACTTTTTAAAGCCCTCTCATTTGGGTTAATAGTAAATAAATATATTTTATTGTAGTCTTTAAACGTTAACTTCCGAGTGCGGCGGAATATACACATTATGTTTATTACTTACAAGACAATATTTATTTCAAAAAATGGTTAAAGGATAAAATATGGCTGAAAGGAAATACGTAGTAACTAGGGCATCAAAAGTGCTCACTTTACCGTGAAAAGCCTATAATATTCCTGTGCAACTTGTTGACAACTGACTACAATGAGCATGAAACGGTTAACACAAACATTTCCGCAGCTTTCGTACCATAAAATTACTCTGCATACATTCAACCTCTCCTCAGCTCTTGAGTTTAGTATACATGAAGTTTTCAAGTAACTCCCATCACCGTCACGATAACATAGGACAAAATTCTTCACTGGCCAGTGGCCTACTGGTTGACCCAGCAGCTGGACGCCAACTCAACATATAGGAACATCACCACCACTCCAGCCATCTACATGTTCCACATGCTGTTTAACACCACCACTAGGTAATGTATTACGACATACTACATACCGCAACTACGACATTCTCTTCATGGTGCCATGAATTACAAGATGGCAGCAACGAAATCACTTGCCCGCACAACCATCACACACATGCACAAACATTTCATACACAAAGAAGTTGTGACAGGAGATACTGCCATGCTACCAATATCATCCAAAGAGAGATGACAAGTATTCATACACTGGTATTATAAACACACAAATAGAGGGATTACACATTTTTGGCACATATGTGATGTCATTTTGGGTAATAATAAACAAACATTTAGTGTTGGTCATCAATTCAAGATGCCTGAATGCGAGTCCATCAAGTGGTTTCAAGCTGTGCTAAGAGATAAGCTCAGTGTACTTTGCACGCACACACTGGTGTGTGNACTTTGCACGCACACCCACAGAGAGACAAATAAATAGACAGACACACAAACCCTAGGAACAAAATTAACTGCTGTGTGAGAAAGTGTTGTCTATCACCAAGTGCAATCTCCTTAATTTTAAATGAAATTGATATTATCAAAGTTTTACAACGACTCTCAAAAAACTGCTTCACACATCAAACAGTGTTGATGTTATATTGGGGAATCTACATTTACACCATATCCAAATATCCGACAAAACGTATCCAAACCACTGCCGGTAGACTAAATAAAAGAAGAGGAGCACTCACCTGGACTAGAATAAGTACTGCATTGATGCTGATGTTGAAGTTTCCCGAAGACGACTGCCTGTGCACCTCATCTTTGGTAATGCTCTCCGCTGTCGCAGGGCCAGAGATGTCATATTGCTTGATCATGCAGCCAATGGTGAGTAGGACCAGCGACAACCACTGCTTCCCACTTAGTATCTTCCTGAACAACACCTGAAGAACACCATCACCACAGAACCATGACATCCACACACAAACACTTGTTACAGGTCATGTTTTAAGGTAAAACTTCAGTACAACATAACAGAAGACACCAAATTTTTCTGTCTTTGCATTTCATAAGTTCTATACAGAGAGGAGATCATAGAAGAGTTATTTTTTGCTAGCTCAGGGAATGAATTTTTAATCTTAGTTGCCACTTACATGCTGACACTGCCTTTAATCTTACGTAAGCTCTATCTAAAAGTTAATTTATAAAGTGATTTTTCTGTGAACATGAATTTATACAAAAAAACCATTTTCCAGGTGTATTCATAAACTGTCACAGCAACAAATATCTTTTATTTTAAAGTAGGATATAAAAACTGAATATGAAACATGAATTTACAAAGAGCAGATGTTAATAACACAACTATTATCCAATTAATAATTGGATGACCTGAGAGTAAACCACAGAAACTACAGAAGATTTTTAAAGTTTACAGTAGCAAGTTATTTATCTGTATTTTTATGTTGTTAACATCTCCTTACTCTTTCCCCATTATATGTACTTAATTTTGGAAAAAGACAGAAAAAACCAAACTATCATTCCAAGTGAGCAGAGCCTGTCGCACAAACCAATATGTACATAAGATATGGACGCATATCATAAGTATATTTTATCTCTTAGTGACAACAGTGCCTACTGGTATCTACAGTAAATGCAGTTATTACATAATTTACTGAAGCCTACAGGGAAGCACACTAGAAATAATAATACAGTACATCAGTGCATACCGTAATACACGCCTATGAAAGTCACCCTGTTACCAGAATAACTGTCTACTGTAATGCATCCAATGCTTATAGTTTCAGCATTCAAGCAACTAATTTGACAGCATTTTTTTTTAGTTTAGTAAACATCTCTTTTAGCAACTCCATACAATGTTTCCTAATTATTAAAATAATGCTTTTCAGTTATATGAAAACCACTTCAAATGGAACACTGGCAACACTACAACTAATTTTCAAACAATAATTACTATAACTGCTAAAATGTATGTCACATTCCATAAGCTTGAGGTTTTAAGTGATTATTCCATTTCCAAACATTAGAAGTGGTTCTGATCAAACTGTTGATGGTAAAAACTTCATGTTCGCAAAACAGGTTGTGCGAGAATATTAAAATACAAATGAGAGGAAAATGCAGCAATATCTGTACTAAGTTTGGTTTGATCTAAGTCAACAGTACAAAAAATTGTATAAAATGAACAGAAGCAATCAGTCTACTGTGCTGAAAATAAAAGTACAATTCAACCATCTCCACCAGAAATACAATTATCCAACATCATGAATGAGATGGTTTGAAATAAATATACATTCAGAAATCGTGACATACATCTAAGTGGAATATGTTTGAAACATCCCGCAAAGAAATTCTAGTCTCTTCCAAAAAAAACACAAAAAAAATTTGTAATTGATCTGCTTATGGAACACATTTACTGCTATATGTTAGAGAGTAATGAAACGCCTCCTACCTGGAAAACAATTCCAGTGACGACGACTCGAAACTGCAGCAACAAGTAGTACGTTGTTGGGTCAAATGCTGACAAGTTCACAAAAGACAGGTTGTTGTAGAGACAGTAGAGAAAAGCAGGCACGAAGTACAGCAGCAGTACTGTCCACAAAGAAAAATATTTCACTCCATGTAAGTTCACCCACTAATACATGGTAAACATTGTAATTTTCTTTTAATGTGTACAGTGATTTTATCATGCATGCGTCTCAAATGGTTTTGTCATTTGTAGCCAACTTACTAACCATAAATTATATTAGATAAAGTAAACAATTTGCAGTGTTAAAATTCCGAATGTTTCAAAAAGATTAATCCGATTTCAAAAGGGTATATCACCATGCGGTAAAAAGTAAATTACATGTCTGGCAATAAAGTTTTGCTTACAAGTATAAAAAATCCTTAATATGCCCCCTCCNCCCCCCCAGGCTTTGAATCACTTGGGTGCCGACTCTATGCTCGGTTGAGCCAAGCCAGTGTCTCGCACATTAGCAAGCATGTCTGTTCACTGTTAAGAAAGGATTGAAATGTTTCACTTGGTTACTGCTAGATGTCTCCCTGGTGCATAGATGATTAGTCAGCAGGCGAGCTCCATTCAGTATACATCAGGATGACAACCCCACAACAGAATGCCTTTTGCGTTCTCCAGTTCAACAATTGCAAGTCTGCGACAACTGTGCAGCGTGATTTTGGGTGAGAGTACGGGGCACTGCACTCCCTACTGCTGAGAGCATTCATTGTTAGCGCGAGCAGTTTCGACAAACAAGTTATTTGTGTAAGGGGAAAATCAACAGGTTGCTCCCATGTTTCTGATGAAGACGTTGGGCGCAACGGAGGAGTTTTGTAAGAAGTCCAAAAAAGTCTCCCGATCATGCCAGTCGAGAGCTAGCTATTCCCAATATGACTGTCTGGCATGTTTTGCGACTGTGATATTATTTAAACCCAATAGGATTGAACTCTTACACGTCCTGCGCCATGGTGTTAATGACATGTGGCATTTTGTACATTCATTCAAAAAGGAAATGAAAGGTGACATTTTTCTTTCATGCTTAGGGTTCCGTGATGAGGTCACATTTCATCTCAGCGGTACAGTGAACAGCCACAATGTACGAATGTGGGGATCACAGTAGCCACATGCCGTAGTCGAGCATCAGACACACTTCCCTAAAGTGAATGCGTTATGCGCAATTTCTCGAGAAAAGGTTTATGGTCTGCTTTTTATTCTTGACAACAAATGTCATGGTTATCTCATATCTGCAATGTTGCAGAATTGGCTTTTTCTGCAATTACAGGCATATTATGCTGATTTCATTGAGTTCCATCGCAACGGACATTTTCAAATCTGTAACATTCCTGAACGAGCTTCCGCAGCGATCAATCTGCCATCTGGGACATGCTGATTTGACATTACACCTCTGGCCAACCAGGTCACCCGATCTCAATGTCAGATTTTCTTCTTGTGAAGTATTCAGTTGTATGTCCCACCCCTTTCTACAACAAAGAATGAACTTCAAAACAGCACAACAACAGAAGTGACTCCAGCAACACCAGACATGCTTTCTAATGTGTGGGATGAGTCTGACTATTGTGAAGATGTATGCTGTGCATCTGCAGGGGCGCGCGCATATTGAACATTTGTGATAATTGTAAGCAAAACTTTACTGTCAGACATGTATTTCACTCTTTACTGCATTGTTCCTGTTCCTTAGTTCAAAAGATGTAGCCTTTTGAAATTAGATGAATAGTTTTGAAATATCCTGTATTTGCTAATATCACTGCCTTGCTTACCAACTTTTTTTGTGCATTCATTTCTACTACACAATAGCGTAATATTTTCTTGGCCACCATCATTGTGTATTCTTGACGCACAGGATTGGTGGAGGTTTAGAATACCAGGTACATCAAAGTTGTAGTATGCTCATCACAATCACTCTAACTATGAAGGAAAATTTTCTCAAGAGCCACTATTTATTTGGGGAACATTATTTAAATTTAATACAGGAAATAAAGTTCATGCACAACTTTTTGTACTGTTTGCCAGTGCATTATCATTAAAGAGGAACAGAATTGTATTTAGCAAATGCACATTAATCTATTACAATCAAATGCATGCACTGCTGGTAAACTTTTGACTGTTAGGAAGTACATGAAAGTAAAATATGCATCAACACACANCAATCAAATGCATGCACTGCTGGTAAACTTTTGACTGTTAGGAAGTACATGAAAGTAAAATATGCATCAACACACACTGCAATCTCAACCACTATGTTAAATTCATGGCTCTGGCTACGGAAGGTGACACAGAGAGAGATCGAGGCCACACTTGACTGCTCAGATCTGTCAGTGTGCTGAAGTGAGTTGGAGATGGAGCAGTTGAAGCATGCAATGGCGACTGTAAAAGAAGTACTACGAGTAAACACCAGCCAACTGCAACACATGCCACATCCGGTCTAACATTGTACTGTAGCATCCTGATAGGATGCTAGGCCAAGACAGTAATGTGGGGCTCAAAATAAAGAAAAGAAATTTTAATTCAATATACAATTTATAGCATGACCTTCATTAAACTATATATATAATTAAAATTACTTACTTTCTGATGACGAGCCTTGGAGACAAAAAAATAAAATCAAACTAAAAATCATAATGAGCTAGCTATGCAATGTACGACTTCAACTTCTCTCTGCTGTCCCAGAGTAGTCTCTCCCTTGAGGCTCTGAGTGGGGTATATATACAAATTCTAAGGTGTTGCTTAAGGCGCTGTCGAGGAAAAATGACCCCAAACAGGCCCCACATGCCTCCATTTCGGAATGTTTGCAGGGTGACATCCTTAAGAAATTGCATCAGTTTTAGAGACAAACAGGACATTGTGTTGGGCTGTGCCAGGGTAAATTGTGGCGGGATGATATCACCCTCTGAATGCGTGAAAAATAAGGTTCCCAACGGATGTCAGCATCGGTATGATGCTGAGCCCTTGTTCCTGAGTAAGTGTGCGATATCTGAAATACTGCAGTGCACTACAATACTAACACAGCACCAATGGCTAAGAAAAATATATTAGGTATTCCAGATTCCATCACTCAGCTACTCTTTCACTGTGCTTCAATTATTCGTACAATGGGGGGCGAGTTATTTTAATAACATATTATTATTATTGTGGGCATATGGCAATGCAGAACTCTCTCTTCCCTGAGTTTTTATGGCACTACTCTGATTTCTTATAAATTTTTTATTCATTAATTTTGGTAATCACTTTGTTGTTTTCCTTTCAAGTCATTCGTTACATTTTGACTTTTTGTATGAACCTGTGCCAGCAAAATTTGATTTGAAAAAAAAAAACAGTAAAAAAATAATTATATACACCTAATAATTACAATAATTACGTGAGAAATTTAATCACGTTAAATGTTACAGATTGCATTTCATGTGTGTTTGTTACTTTCGGCATAACAACATCCAAATAATCTTGTATAAAAATCGTTCATCTTAATAACACCCACAAGCTGTGAAGGAATACAGGACAAGGTACTGGAAACATGTGTTTGGAAACTTCTGTGAAGTTAAAGATGTTTGTGCAATACTGGCCTCCAGGTCTATTCTTGAACCTGATAGCACTTGTCGTATGCTTCTGTCCCTCCGACACCAAGTGTCAATTTTGGAATGGGAACATGATAAGCATTCGTGATGTCACTTACTCTACTGTTTCCCACGGGAACTTGTGTCCACACAAAAATGTCAACCCATGAATCAACTAGTACATGCATTTACTTCCCAGAACTCTCTCACGCATGAGACATCTGAACCTGAACTGTCATTTAGAGGGTGTCTGTTCAACTCCTACACAACAAAATTCTTAAAAACAATGAAATTTTTTTTTTTAATATCACCCTTTCTGAAAAATAAAATAATAGTGCTTCAGTGTAAATTGTTACACCTCAACTAAGACGACATCATCAACCAAACTTAAGGCTCGACTTCGCCCCTTGTGCAGAAATTCTTCTTTTTCGCGTCATAATTTCCGATTCATAGCAATTACTAACAATTTACATTACAGAAAATTTACATTTTACAAGTGTTTTAATATTTTTGTGAGTANCGATTCATAGCAATTACTAACAATTTACATTACAGAAAATTTACATTTTACAAGTGTTTTAATATTTTTGTGAGTAATTTTAATTGTGTATTATCTGCTAGTTGTAAAAAGTCGAGAACTTAAATAATAAAATATAACTATGTTCTCGACTTTTTACCATGAGAAGATAACACACAATTAAAATTACACACAAAAATATTAAACAAATCGTAAAAATGTAGATTTTCTATAATTGTACACAGACAGTAATAACCATAAAACAGAAATTATGACGCGAAAACGAAGAATTTCTGCAAAAGGGGTGAAGCCGAACCTTAACACAATGCCATCAACCATTGCCAAAGTTACACAAATGGTGGACAAATGTTTAATCGGCACACATCACATAAAATTAAATTAAATGGTAAAAATGTTCAATCGTTTCGGACAACACGTGGCAGTCTCACTGTGAATGAGTTCCAACGACAGACAAGTGCTAAGATGTCATCGTACCTGCTTCCCTAACTTNACGTGGCAGTCTCACTGTGAATGAGTTCCAACGACAGACAAGTGCTAAGATGTCATCGTACCTGCTTCCCTAACTTCAAGCCTGATCCTGACACTGGACCAGGAGCACCTGGAGAACATCCCGGGACACCAAGGAGCCAGCTCACGAAAAGTGCGGTGGGAAGTATGCAGTGCAGGGGTTCCTTACGTGATGTGGGGAAGCAAGTGTTCCAAGGGCGTAGAAAGCATATATCTTTCCAGTGGGGGATCAATCTTGAAAATACATAATTTTCCCATGGTTTCAACGCTTAAGCCCATTACAGAGNATATCTTTCCAGTGGGGGATCAATCTTGAAAATACATAATTTTCCCATGGTTTCAACGCTTAAGCCCATTACAGAGTGAAGGAGGCCTTGACTGCTGATGTCTCATTTTAGATTTATAAATTTTTTTGTTAGGACACACAATATCATTTTATTGATTCCCAAACAATATTGATGTTAAACCGCTGGTACTAGTTTAACATTACACCTGCACTCAGCCTTAGGAAGTATGTAAGTAATAATTTATTGTCACTGATCCTATATGATTTTCCCTTTAAAACACTCCATTACAGTTGAATTATATATTTAAATTTGTTTTCAGAATACTGTAGTTAAAATAAAAGAAACAATATTTAGGCTAGTGGCTAAACATGCAAATTTAATCACACATTACATCATTCTTGCCAATTAATATCTAAGGAACATTACTGTTAAAAAAAAAAAAAAAAAAAAAACAGCACTACATATCTCATGTGGTTAGCAAATATTCATGTCATCATGTTGACAGAAGAAAACAATGGTTTAGCTTTCCACAATAATGTACTCCTCATAGCATCTAGTGATGCCTGCCTCTTCAGGATACCTTAAAATATGTTCGATAACCAGATAATTCAAACGTTATTTTAGTTATTGCATGTTTTATAAAACAAAAGGGTCATTATGTTTACCATTACTTTTTTGAGGGCTGCATGATGGTTTTTGTTTGGTCTATGCTTGTAAGGATTTTTTTTTTGTGACTGTCAAAAGGACATTCTAAGGAACTGCCTTCCATCTGCATTAGAAGAAAGCAGTCTTGCAGCAGTGATGGTAGTGATGATGTGTCCTGTGGGGGTCTGAACCTTTTTGTGGGAACATACTTTACAAGCTTCAATTCGCAATTAATAATTTCTGAAGCCTTTCTTTTTAACAGCCATGTGATTTCTTAACTCATAGACTTGTGTAAAAAGTTTTTCTGGTTACTGCACTGTGCTCACGGATGATCATGTTGCCCAACATTCGGAACTGGCAGACTCTGGAATTCCTATTTGGCTGCATTTCATCAGCAGACACTGTGCAGGGGTCACAAACCATCTAAATTACCAATGAACACATTTTCCAGACTGCTGCTTAACTGTAGATTACTGGTTTGTGTTTGTAAAATATGTGAAATGGAGGGCAACATGTGGTAACAGTTCTGTAATGAAAGTTAATGAAGGAAAGTCTTGTGTGAATTTGAAACAGAGTAAGTTAAGTACATATTGTGAGATATATGGTAATGCAGCATGGCTCTGGAAACACTACGAGTGTGTTAATATATAACCACATCTGTGAGCGTCCACCAGCCGGACTCAATTCTCGTGCTCTCTCAGTGTTTGCTGGCTACAGCTTACTGTCGCCCATGCATTTACTTTCTCTTTCCAATGTAATACTTGTCCGCAGACGTGTCCTCCAGACTGACTGCGAACCCCTGGACAGCTAAGTTTATGATTACAACAACAATTTTACATCACAATACCGGCCTTGCTTGCATCCCCGACATGTAACAACCGCTGTGAACATAAGCAGAAGTGTTACGAAATGGGTATTACAAACTGTATTATTGAAATGTAACAGCAACTGTGTTAGAACCCCAGTTGGAGCAGCAAATGAACTCGAGCCTCACATTGCTGGGTCCCTGGTCCGATCCCAGAAAATTTCCGGACAGGGGCCATCACACGGGGTGCTTGGTGAAAAATGTCCACGTTCTAGCGAAGATCATATTTCCTCCCTTGCCATCGCTCCGACACTGCTCCATCCCCAAATCACATCACTTTGTTCACTCTTCACACGAGCTGGGATGACATATACGTGCCTCAAGTAGAGCTGAGTAGCGCTGACCTGCTCTCATCCACGCTGAGCCACCAAATAGCAAGTCATTTTACATTTGGTAAATGTGTTAGTGGCCTTACTGAAAAGTTACAATTTTGGTAGACATCTACAAGCCTGTATAAATAATCAATGTCAACAATTTAATGACTGTTGGGGCTTCGTATCATTTGACTAATAACAAATTTCTGACGTGGCAAAAATTTTTAATGTGGGTCTAGTGTGTTTTACACAATTTGAGGTAGGTAATTGTATTTAACTGTACTTTTGAAAAATATTTTCAAACTCCAACTTTCTACTGTATTAAAGTTGTGACTTAATAAATATGTGTCTGCATGTGTGTGCACAAATACACAAATCATATTGATCAATCCTTTAATTTTAAAAGGAGAATGCATACACATTCTGTTTGAAATGAGATGCAATTTTTCAGAATTCCCTTGGGAAAAAAAAAAGATGAGTTCAATTAAGTTACGCTAAAAACCTTTAAGCCTCATTGTCTGGAAAACTTCAAATATTTTCATTAAAAAATTAATAAAAAATTTAGCTGATGAGCAGTTACTGACCTCTTGTGTTTCGAACTTCCAAAAGTAAAGATGAAACAGAATGGCTGAAAAATTAAAATCAGAAATTACCAAAATGTAAAATTTATACTATACTCTCTGGTGTAAGATTATTTTCATTAACTCAAAAGACACATTTAGAAAATTTGTTAATAGGCCCAAATTTCTGAGATATATCTTTAGCGTAATATATGAAATGCTAACGCTACTAAGCACTAATAGCAGTAAGCATGTTATTTTAAAAAAACAGAAAATAAAAGTGGCTATCTGATATTCATGTGACGTTTTTAAACTAGAATTATCTTGAAGTACACATGCACCAGTAATTCTGCAGAAGCATTACCTGATTAGGACAGAAATCAAGTCTTAGGTAGATAGGGCTTTCAATTTATACAGGTAAATATTACAAAAAGGTTAGGCAAATTATTAACACCTTACACAACTAGCAAAACATGTACAAAATAACACAGTAATATACAATGAACATAACTGTAAATAGAAAAAAAAAATATGAAGCTGAAAATTTTAAACCAACAAACAACTTGTACTCAGAAAGTTACATGACCATTAGTGTTCAGGAACTTTACACACTATATTTCTTTAACTATAGATTTGCACAATGACTCTCAACTTTCTGGCAACTGCACTGACAAGTGTCTGTATTTTTAACACATTATCTTATACTAGTATAATAAAGCATACCACAACCCAATTTTTTTTTTCATTATGAAAAGGTGTTTCATTCACATTGTGAGGGTTCGCTACAGCCCAAAGGCTGGTATTCTGAGATGGAATCATGCTTCGTCATGCACTGAGAAACTTAACCAATAACAATAACCTAGGCCTACTATTTTCACTGTTGTGAGGTTGCAATTGTTACGCAGCAGTAACATGATACACATGTAGCTTTGCTTTTGTTGGTAGCTTGTTGACATGCTTATTTCTGGCGACAGTCCACACAACAAATTCTTTGGTGAGGCCGGCAATCCGTTTCTCACTTCCTGCACCATTGCGTCTGGCAGTTTTGGATGTCCTTCATGCACATCCACCGATGGTCCCTTTGTTTCCAGTTCCTTCACCAAATATAGACTGAACAACTTTACAGGTGACATCCAGCCCCCAAGCTGTGTAATACAATGTTGCTGGCACACGTTTACAAAGTGCGTTTTCCAGCTTACATGCAGTAGATGCTGTTTCGTGCTTCTTAATCCCAGAAGTATGGGAGCGATAAGAGCGACACTGACACGAGCACCTAGTGCCCCATTACTTCTACCTGCGAGGCTCAAAACTGGCGTACAGTGTTCTCACCGAGCTGTGTGTACCTATGGGACNACATCCAGCCCCCAAGCTGTGTAATACAATGTTGCTGGCACACGTTTACAAAGTGCGTTTTCCAGCTTACATGCAGAAGATGCTATTTCGTGCTTCTTAATCCCAGAAGTATGGGAGCGATAAGAGTGACACTGACACGAGCACGTACTGCCCCATTACTTCTACCTGCGAGGCTCAAAACTGGCGTACAGTGTTCTCACCGAGCTGTGTGTACCTATGGGACTNTGCCCCATTACTTCTACCTGCGAGGCTCAAAACTGGCGTACAGTGTTCTCACCGAGCTGTGTGTACCTATGGGACTTTAAGTAGTGACCCTATGGGGCCTAATAATTTTGCATGTTTTTGATCAGTTCATTTTGAAATACAGTAGTGTGAAAAAGCAATTTATAAGCTGTATTGAAGGGTTTGGGAATAACATTTTTAATGTGTGTGATCTGTGATGTCTTTATTGTGTCATTTGTCCTACGTCTTTTAAGTTTTTTTGTATATTGGGAACAAGTTTGGGGTTTTATAAAAAAAAAACTAGAATTTCAAACATTCTGCAATGTAATTCTAGCAACAGGTAGGCAGTGCCCTAAGTCTTGTAAATCTTCCTTGGAGCATAGCATTGTAAACTGTTTAATGCACTTATCTTATCAAGTTTGACATTTCTCTGAGACGTCTGCAGTTTTGAAGGTTTTTTACTTCCCCTAGGAGTTGTTTTACACTTGGCTTACCTACTGCAGCAGCCCGGCGTAAGGCTACAATAATCCAGAATTTAAGCTTTGATTTATCGCGGCTCCAAACTAAAGTTAGACATCCATGAGCCAGGACACACAAAAAGTGATTACATTAACGTGCTTACTGGTGTGACACGCTGAAAGTAATAACTTTCCGTCTCTGTGGTCGCGGTACTGGCCGGTAGTTTCCATGTTCCTATTGTCAACTGCACTAATTTTAGCAGCACTGTCTACAGTTCCAGTGCAAATATGGCCATTGGCCAAGAAACGTGAACTCGCTTTGTGAAGTCACTTGATAATTGCACTTTCCTAGTGTACTGGTCTTACAGCATCTCTGCTTCTTCTTGGTCAGTTGTCGTAGTCCTGCCATCCCTACCTTCCAGCAGAGGGACCCCTTCCTCTCCTCCCCTTACCCTGTTAATATACCTAAGCAATTTGCCCCATTCCTTGTTCCATCAAGTTTCATAAAAATATATTCTTCCCCTGTTTCATCATCCTTCCAAGCTCCCTTCCCANCCCATTCCTTGTTCCATCAAGTTTCATAAAAATATATTCTTCCCCTGTTTCATCATCCTTCCAAGCTCCCTTCCCAACTGTTTCATCAATTCCCTAGCTCTTGTCATCCCTTCATTTCTCTACTTGGCATGTAATTTTCTACTCTCTCCCTTCNCTGTTTCATCAATTCCCTAGCTCTTGTCATCCCTTCATTTCTCTACTTGGCATGTAATTTTCTACTCTCTCCCTTCATTTTTGAATCTCCTGTCCACAATATGTTGGAACTCCCCCAGACCGCAATATTTACTTTGGTACAAATTTCTCAAACATAACCTCTATTATTCTTTTTTTTTTTACTAATTTTTCTTACTACATATACTAGGGCTACATAAAATACCACTATAATACCATATATTTTTTAATACATTACAGAAGATTCCCTAAATTTACTTCAAAAAAATTAAAGTTTTCAAGAAAAACTAACTATCACACTCAATTCCAGCTTTTGGGTTCACAAATCCCTTTCTAATCCCATTTTTACCATAATGAGATTTAATAACAAAGGCATTGACAATCGGAAATTAAAATGTACGTAACTTTACTAGTGACAAATTGTCTGCTTTAATTCACACTAAGAGTATTTAAAATAAAATACAGCATATCATTATTTTAAATAAATCAATTTATAAATAAACTTTAATNTTCACACTAAGAGTATTTAAAATAAAATACAGCATATCATTATTTTAAATAAATCAATTTATAAATAAACTTTAATTTAGCCAACTAGAGACAACTATTTAAATTAAGTGGGTAACATACAAAACTTTACTTAAAATTCAAACATATGGTAATGAAAGTGTGAACAGGCCTTAATTCAAGGGCCTGCCTGAATGAGCCATCACACATGAGCTGTAATCAGGACTCGCATTGCCAAAAACCCCAGTGAGCAGGAATGTCCTCTACCAGCCAGGGAATGAGGTCATGTTGCGCTATCCCACCCCCTGGCGATATGAAATGTGAACCGGTGGCAGAGGTCTATCTTCATGTGATGCCGGTCAAGGTGGATATCAGAAGAAACCTGCTGTGCCGACCGCCGTAACTCGCCATGAGCCTTCGGATACTTAGAAGTGTGACAACTACAATAGAGTAGCGTGGCTATCAGTAAGGTAGTGGATGTAGTTAACAATGCTCCCGTGACCACATAATGCTTTATGCAATCTCCAGATCTTCCATTATATAGCCTATCTCTCTACCCTACTTGCTCTACCATCATGAGATCCCCCCCAACTTTAACAATGTACAGTTTGACCACAAAAATTGTCGTCATACTACTGATGTTCATTTCCTTAGCCTGGTCTGAACAACCCAACAGCAGCACCCCAACGTAACCCGGGAGGCACGTGTGTGGAGGTGTGGTGGCATGTGACATGGCAGTGCAAGGGGCCTATTGTCGTAATCCTCTCTCGCAGGGAGGCACCGGGCGTGACAGCATAGTGACGTCACTGCAAGCATACTCTTNGCCTATTGTCGTAATCCTCTCTCGCAGGGAGGCACCGGGCGTGACAGCATAGTGACGTCACTGCAAGCATACTCTTTAACCCCTCAGAACGGGAAGCAACACAATTGCAAATTATTTAAAACAATCAAATTAAAGTCAATAAAAGAAATGAACAGCAAAGAAATACTTCTAAGTAATTCGTGTAGTATGTATTTGCAATTAATAATTATGGGTTGTGTCTTGAANTGAACAGCAAAGAAATACTTCTAAGTAATTCGTGTAGTATGTATTTGCAATTAATAATTATGGGTTGTGTCTTGAATGAGCCTCCAGCCACAATGATCGGCAGTCTTGTGGAAGCCACAGTCGGGGTAGGGCGCACGACGGTGCGTCCCGTGAGGGCCTTCAAATGTTTGTTTAATCTGATCGTTAATTTGCAGTCAGTTTCAGCTATTAGTATGCCAGAACCTTAATTTCTTTTTACCCTCACACCACCACAAATCGTGGTGGACTAGTTTAGTTAAAGTAGTTTCAATCTCCACCACGTCGTGCCCACATGTGTAGGTCTGTAGTCCCATGGTACTGGCCAACTCCAGACTTTCATCTGCTGTCGCCCGAGACAGCAGCTCCAGTTCGGGACTCAAGTTCATTTAATTTCCATCGGACATGCTTCTGCTAAAATGCTGTATCAATATTAATGTTTTCAGTGTAATTTTGCAAGGGACTGTGTATGTCCACGTAACTGGTGCTTTGCCATGTGCTCTGTAATTGTAACATGGGCAATAAAACCTCCTTGCAATAACATCAGTTCTTGAGAGACACTCTTTTACTTCACCTTGTGTATTACGTGGTCAGACCACAGCTGCCACTACCCGCCACAGGCTACATGGACGGATGGCCCTGGCCCTGAGATCTTTGCAACATCGTGTTAGCCCTCCGGAGCTAGCTGGTGCGCTCGGTAACCCATCAACTGCCAAGCATTTTGCAGCAAGTACCGCAACCGGGCAGGATCCTTAACCCCTCAANGTGCGCTCGGTAACCCATCAACTGCCAAGCATTTTGCAGCAAGTACCGCAACCGGGCAGGATCCTTAACCCCTCAATGGTGGCAAACTTAAGAAACTTTAACATTTTCATTTAACACTTATTCCAAGCTGCCTTTCAGAAATAAACTAGGCAAATGTAATTTTAAAAATTCTGAAACGAAAAGTTAAAAATTTGCACATTTACTGCACNCTTCAGAAATAAACTAGGCAAATGTAATTTTAAAAATTCTGAAACGAAAAGTTAAAAATTTGCACATTTACTGCACTCTAAAGTTATCTTACAAAATGTGCATGACGGGATACCATTAAACATCTCAATTACGGCAGTCTGTACGTACGCCTTGATATCAGAGACGATGGGGTGTACAGAATCGAAAGACTAAGGGCCTTAAGCATGTTTAAAAACACTGGCACTACAAACAAAATAAACAGGAACCACGAAACTTACTCTTTGCAGTACACGCAGATCGACACAACCAGCTTGACGACTTCAGTCAGCAACACGACAGTGACGGTGTTGTAGCTGTAGGAGCTGTCGGAGTCTTGTGAAGCAGTCACTATGAGACCTGCAACACAGGCGCAGCACGAGCTTTCACAAACATTCTACTCGCCAATGTTACAATATTGCACACCAACAAATAAGCTGTCATCCCAAAAACACAACACATATCTTATTACATTTAAATTACCTGTATTTAAAATTTTTCTTCACTTTATTATGAGTGCCAACATGAAAATCTAGTATAATGACAGCTAACAAACAACCTTACAATGGTATTTCAAAGTGCCCTTATTAATTATAACTTATTCATTTTTAAAATAACTTGAACGTAATAATCAAAATACCTTAACGTAAAGTATTCTGGTTACAAAAGTCATAAGTTTTTTGGAAACAAATTTAAAAAAAATTATCACTTCACGATTTAATATTTGGATGATCACCTACCTCCATTTCACACAAAAAAGGACAATAATATGTTTTGCCTGCTACTGGAGGAAAGTCAGCAACATAAACAGAAGGGGGACGAATAAGGGTGCACACTGACTTAAACTGGAACCCTGCCTGTCGTTATTTATTTTACAAGATACGCTAAAATGACGATTTTGTGCTCACCCTGTTCCCAGAAAAATATACTTCACCAAAATACTGCGTAACAAAATAATGCGTCTACGAAAACCACAAGACATAATCCTAAATATCGGACTCAAGTTGTAACGGAGAAAACGTTATATTTCCAAACACTTAAAACATAAAAAAATTTATTGTTTTCTGTTTCACACAGTGCCTACCCTGGTTGATGAACAGTGCCATGTAAGACACAAAAATTACAGCACTCCATTTAGTTGGAAATAGCTCAGACCAGCTTATACTCGGCATCCTTAACACCGGTAACTACTCGTAGCTATGACGAGGGATGGATAATTCCTGTACATTTCAACTTCTCAATACATGCACCATCACAAATTACACTCATTAGTTTTGAGACACGTGTTGGCTCATATTGGTATCTTTACTCTGTATGCGATTGTGGCCTAAGCTGTAATATTTGGTAAACACAACATTTCAGGTTGATTCCCATTCCATAGAACATAGCACGCCCTCTTACACAGCCTAGTAGACTACATAGAACACGTAGTTGTAGACTACCGATGAAATGAAAACAAACAAACATAAACAATAATGAGACGTTCGTGTGTTTGTATCAGGAATATCGAATTGTTCCGAACATACCAGAAATGTAATGTAATATGTTAATTACAACTGCACTATTGAAATGCCTTTTTTGACACTATAATTGACAAAAACCTTCCAACGTTTCTGATATTGTGCGCCAATTATTACACTGGGCTGCAATCAGTGCTTACTGGTGTAACATGTTAAAAGTAATAACTTTCCGTCTCGGTGGTCGCGGTACTGGCCGGTAGTTTCCATGTTACAATTGTCGACTACACTAAAAAGTAAGCACTAAGTGAAATTTTTTCCACACTGCCTACAGATTCAGTGCGACAGTTCTAGTACAAATATGGCCATTGGCCAACATACGTGAATTAGCTTCGGGAAATCACGTCAAAATTGCATTTTTTCGAAGTGTACATAGTGCACTGAATACATTCCCAGTGCAGTAAAATGTAATACACTATAATATTAGTTTTGTTAAGTTATCAAAATTCTTCTGAACAAGTTTTAATACTATTTGTTATACCTATTTTACGGGATAAATTGGTGTTTCTTCTTTAATAAAAGCACAAGAAACATCCACATTAATTTTCATATGTTTTTGATATTTTTATAGGCAAAATGTCAGCCAATATTGGTGAATTTAATAATAAACTCATCTACATCAGATTTAGTTTATGGTTTCAATCATGAGGGTAATATATTTTAAGAAGGGCATGCATTCCAAGAAATACTCAACTAGACACAGGATGGTATCTTGCCTATCCTTAGAACGTCTGTCCAGTTGTGCATTCCGCACTGTGCAGACTGCATCGTGCACGTAAGCACACTCAAAGTAGTCCGGCAGCGCCACGAACGAGTGCAGTGAAACTGCAGTGTATTGCCAGGAATGTTAGTGTTCCATGCATCTCCCACCACTCTCCGAAACAACGGTCTAGGTGACTTGCGTATTGTGCAGCTGGCGCATAGTTTTTTCAGGCGGTGTTTTCTACACATGGCCTGGTCTACAGTTGGTTGTCGATTACACAAAATTGATTGTGGTCTGCTGTATGCAGAGTGTGACCTTGGCCTGAACTTCCGGTTCAGTTGTTTGTGACCTCAATACAGTGTCGCAGAGCTCATAGAGCTTGACATCAGACAGAACGATGTTATCACTGGTTGGTGTGACGGTGTCACCGGCATGTTCCGCAGGGGCGAGGGGTGCATCCCTTCCCACTCTTCCTCGTCATACATAGAGTTTTCTGCACCTGGTGACTCTGACAGTAGGTCGACCAGTTGGATTTCTGTGCCTGGCACATGCTCGACATTGAAATCGTAAGCTTGCAGTAGCATTGCCCAGCGGGCCAGTTTGCTACGAGCTTGAAACGTACTGTGCAACGAAACCAGACAGTGGTGGTCGGTACATAGTGGGAAGCACTGGTACTCCAAATTTGGATGGTACCATTTGAGCACCCAAAACACTGCAAGGTATTCTTTCTTTCTCATTGTCATATCATTTTTCGGTTGGTCCGAACTTGGTGCTGCAGTAATCGATGATAAGTAATTCGCCATTCTCGCTGAGTTGGGACAGGATTGTGTCTAGGCCTTGTTCGCTGGTGTCCATCTGGACATAGAGATGTCTGCTGGGATCATGGTGTTCTAGGGCCTTGCGCTCACTAAAGTGGCTCTTGATAGCCAGAAAACTGTCCGCAGCATCGGCATCACACTCGAACTTGTGACTGGGTGACATGAGATTGGTGAGAGGTGCAGTTATTGTTGCAGTCTTGGATGTACTCGCGCAACCAGTTCAGCAGGCCGAAAACTTCCGGACCTGTTTCCTGCTGCATGGTTTCTCGTGGTACTCTATCGCTCGCAGTTGTTCGTTGTTCGGTCTGTTTCCATCTTTGTCAACATCTTTGTCAAAGTCCAGCTGTACTTTTCCTAGGTGCCATTTGTGGTTCGCGCATGCAAGTCCATTGATGGCAAGTTGCTCAAGTACTAAGGAGAGGTGGCGAATGTGGTCCTCCTATATTTCAGACTAAATGACATCGTCTAGGCAAGAAAACATGAAGTCGGCTACCAGGCCGTCTAGTACCTGGACCATCATGGCTTAAAATGTTGATGGTGTGCATTTCAACCCGAACGGCATCGCACAGAATTAAAACCACCTTCCATCCGGTGCAGTGAATGCAGTTTTGTGTCTGTCTTCACTGCAACCTGCCAGTAGCCATTGCACAGATCCAGGGATGATATGATTTTGGCCTTTCCTAATATGTTGAGTGCATCCTTAATGCGTGTAGGCAGAGGGATGCTTTTAGTGACCAGATTGAGGGGTCGACAATAGATTCTTTCTTTGGCCCCAGTGTGACTGCCAAATTGTAGTGGGTTTCTGTTAGTTCGATAACCCCCTCCACTTACATCTCGCATATCTGTTCTTGGATGATCTTACTCTGGTGTCTAAGGTAGCTGTGTGGTGGTGTGAAAATGGGCCTGTCAAGTTCTGTTGGTGTTACGTTCTCCACGACGTTGGTACACCGTAACAAATCTACAGCTGCAAATACATCCGGTCATTCTTACAGCACTCACTGAACCACATCACTGTAAGCTGGTTGTACTTTGTGGTTCAGATCGTCAAGCTTGACACTGGGTGCACAGTTGCTAGGGCGGGGGTCTAGATTGTAAACTGTTTGTCACTCCCCTGTGCCGAAATGCATTCTTCTAGCTGCTGGCTCAACGATCGAGTTTTGTTCGGTTAGCCATGGGATACCAAGAATTGCATCTTCACATAGCTCATTGATGACGAGTGCTACCAAGTTTGTCTTGAGGTCGCGTATGTGTACAGTGGTGTTGGCTTCTCTCATGGTTTCCCAGCTATTGTTTGTTATGGCCAAATGAATGGCTTCACAGTGAGGCCCACAAAGCTTTCATGTCAACAAACTCTGATCATACAAAGTTGTGGGGTGTTGCTGTGTCAATAAGGGCATAGCACTTCACACTGTTGGAATGCATATGAACTTACTTGGTGTATGTTGTTGATATGCGATGAGCTGCTGCAGTAGGGCCTATTAAGATGTTACAGTCGGGATCAGCTTATCGGGACTGGGGTAGGTGATGTCCGGTCGAACTACCCCTTCCACTCGTTTCCAGGCAGCGGTGGACTCTCTTTCGCATCCCTGACATTCCATTTTTCGTTCCAGAGCAATCACTATGCCAGTTGTACTGCTCGCCTGGACAGTTTTTGCATGAGTAGGGCGACTTCTTCGTTTTGTACCATACCCATTTGCCATTGTTGGTTACCCTGGTTTCAATTGGTTTCCGTGGTGTTTGTGACATGATGGTAGCTGTGACCTTCCAAATCGCTCTATTGTTACCACTATTGCTGTAACTGGTTTTACTTCCACCGAACCTGCCAGTTATTATGTGTGATGTGCTGTCCTCGCAGTCCTGGCTTTTGCAATTGATGTCACCCAGGATAATCATCGAGTGCATGAACACCACAGTGGGCCGTGAATCAGTGGTGCTAATGTGCTGCGGTATTCTGGTAGGACCGTTCCGGCTACTACCTCCAGTAACTCGGTCACTGCCATACTTAGGTGGTACTATTGTACCAGGTGTATATTCATCGTAGCGAGAGTTTAGCGAGCCGATTATTGGTCGAGTGCTGCACGACTGCATGCTTGTAAAGATGAGAATGAACAATTATATTGGCACTGGAATCCTGATAAAAAAATGGTAACCCATTTCATTCCATAGAGGTTAACCATTCGCCACCTTTGTCATGCATCTCCACGCAGCTGGCCACCAATGCAATTAGGCCGCTCTTATAACTGTGGAGCAGGATTGTGCAGTCCTCGAGGATGTCTTGGAGGTCCTCTTTCGTTAAGCCTGAAACATCGGTAGCGATTGAAACCGTGCAGGGGTGTTTTTGGCTGATTGAGTGTAATTTTGCTTCTGTACATTTTCCCTGTTCTGAAATTGCTCAGGTTGATTGACGTTGATTTTGCGAGTGACACGGTGAAAGTAGTGTCAGGAAATGTATTCTGTGTGACAGGTTATGTTGCCATATGTTCCGCACACTGGTTGTGCATGCCTGGCATTTATATGAGTGTTCTTTGTCCGCGATCCACTCGTTCATGAGAATACACCTATGGTCATCCTGTTGCCCACAAAGCCGGCACTTCATCACATCGTTCCTGGCACCATAGCACACAGGCTGTTGACAGTGTGCTAATGGTAATAGATTACCACTGAGTAAGTCCAGGTAGTCTAGTGTTGCTTCTGATGGACTATCATAACACAGCACACACACTAACTGTCTCTCGCGAATTCGCGCGTATTCCTGAAGTGCAATACACTGGGGGTGGTATGGCTTGTTACAGTGTACACAAGATAATATGTTCTGTCCCTTTCTGTCATGCCATACAAAATTCGTACACCGTTCATATGGTAGTAATTGTATTGGTCGAGGTTTAGTTGTGATTCAGTAATTTTCTGTTGTTTGCAGTGACACAGTTTTCACATCTGGTGATTTGTGAAACCGGATGTTTGGATTGGATGTACACAGGTCCAACACAACTTGGAGGACATTCCCATTGAAGTTTGCTGTATTGTTGTACATGATACATAATCTGCAAAAGAATCTAGGTATGTGACCTTCGATTACCATTTGTGAATATGCACTGAAAAGTATAAGTATTGATCGTAAAAACGTCTATGATGTTTGTGCTCGCGACAGGACGCACAACACACCTTTTGCACAGGACCATCGGTTTTTCCTGCTGAAGTGTGCTTATCCATCTTTCCCCTTGTGTGCTNTTTGTGAATATGCACTGAAAAGTATAAGTATTGATCGTAAAAACGTCTATGATGTTTGTGCTCGCGACAGGAAGCACAACACACCTTTTGCACAGGACCATCGGTTTTTCCTGCTGAAGTGTGCTTATCCATCTTTCCCCTTGTGTGCTCATGTGAGCTGAGCATGGGAGACGCGATGCATTAGTTACTGTTAGTAGCTACATCTGACATGGTGGATGACCTGTACACATTAGTACGTGCGCATTTGGTGAAAAAACACTCACTGGATATGTAATTCAGAATCACTTCGCTGGCTGCTCTGCTGTTGTGGCGGGCCATGGTAGACCACCCAGGTGGCATGCCGCCCCGATCCACCATGTCAGTGAATATGAAGTGGGTTGTTTGTTGGTACGAACAATCTTGCTTCTAGCTGTGGACTGTTCGCAGTCGGGTCCAACATCATCTGCAGGTGCTCGTTGTGAAGTGTGATCGTGCTTATAATGGCAACCTACATGCAGAGCTGTATGGCGACTCCACTTGATGTGGTAGAGGTTACCCAGGGCTGGTTGGGAGTTGGATAGCCTGGCACCATAACCTAGTGGAGAGTTAATAATGCGGATCGTTCGGTTGATGGCCCAGGGGACACTGGATATATCAATCAGTTTGTTGATGATGCCGTTAGGTACTTACTGTTGCGCTATTTACACCTGATGATGAGACTGTAGGCCATCTCGTATGCCTAAAATATACTACGAAATTGTGAGTGATGCTTCAAAGAGTTTAGTGCCCCACAATTATTTGACACGGTTAACTTGGAAAAGCGGTTTATTAACTGTTCTGACTGCAAGTGAATAATACATGTAAATAGACCAAGCACTTACGACGTACAAGTGATGTTAGCGTGAAATAAATATTTTAGGTTGATACGCGATTGCGTTAAGCTCTCTGGTGAGAGGGTGGGTGTCTCTGCCCTTGGTACAGTAACGAAAGATAACCAATGTTCTGGTTGATTAATTAATATTACTATTTTAGTGAAATGATTATAGCCTAAATTATGGTACCGAGAGGGCTCGCGGAGCGGGCGACCAACGCCGCTGGTCTGGTCCGAGTGCTGAGACGAACTGGCAGTGTGGCCTCTGTTTGTGTCATGAGTGACCAGAACCGAAGTCAAACGGTGAATAACGAAATATAACATGAGCACTCTGTAATATGATTGTAATGGTGAAAAAGTATATAAACTAAATGAAACACATTGGTGACACCCACGTTTACTAACAAATGGCTGTTAAGATTGAAGCTGTAAAGTTGACAGTTCACAAATTTACTTTAAAGCAACACGCTGTGTGGATTCCAAATGACCAAAAGGGTCATCAACAGGTTTTGACTCAGCACTAATTTCAGACGAGAGTGGTGGCTTTTTATTATTTAAAGGAAATGTGTTGTGCCTGAATATCCAAAATATCTCATGGATGCCATGAAATCAGCTCCTAAAATAAAGGACAAACCAAGTTTTTTGAAATGAAGCATTTGTGCACTATATGAAATGCCCAATCTTTAATTTAAGAGTTGCACAACCTAAGACAGGCAAAGTTTCACTGGAAGCTGTGTAAAACTGAATTTCACAAGGTTCAACTGATTTTACTAACTTTAAATCCATCAATTGCTCAAAGAGTTTACCAGAAATAATAGTGCACGCATATCCTGAGTCTACCGGCGCATTAACTGGTAATGGTCCCAAATTTACCTCAATACGAGGAGTAGCAACTATTCGTACACCCAATACATTGGGAAAATTTACTTGAAATGCCTTATATTGTTTATTCACCTCACAGGGGTCTTCAGGATCAAAAATATGTTGAAAGCGATAACAAATATTTACAGTCTGTTCTATGTGATGATGTGAACCACGCGTTCACGAGCTCCTTTGTGCCCACTCTGACTGCAGCAGTCTCGTGTCCACTACACCAGACACACCCTACGATGGGCTTGTGGGCACGAGTGAGAGTGTATAATAGCATCAGTGTAATTGTATCAATGTTTCTAATTTATTCAGTGTTATTAATAGCATCAATGTATTGCATCAGGGTATTTATTCAGTGTTATTTATTCAGTGTATATAATTAATATCATAATTGTCATCATGGAAGACAGTCGACACAGCCATAGCCAGGGACATTTGACATCGTACACTTGTCAATACTGGGGCTGGTACAATAGAAACATTTAGGATTAATATAATCATTTTAATTGTGTATTTGTATAAGGGAAAATTCTGTTGTCTAAGGTTAATTTAATTTATGTCACTTCCATCTCATAATTATTTTTAGTGTATATTGTGCTTCATCGATTCGCTGCTTGGCATCGGTGCGCTCAGGTTAGTGTAAGTCACGCTCCGCAAAGGCCCTCGGTGTCGACATCTTAAGCCGAACTCATACTCACTGCCATAGACTTCACTTCATGAACCGGATAATTTGTTTTAGTTGTTATACCACCGAGGGGAGAGCTACGTTATTCTCATCGGAGAGTTGTTAAGCACAGTCGTGTCTTACATTGAAAAGCCACGTGGTCGCTCGTAGTTTCGGCCGTTAAGGCCACAAGTTTTGTACTAAAGTTGTGTGTTCATTAAGGAGTCGCAAGGAGTAAATAACTCCACAAACATCGTAAGTGTTTCATTTCTAATTTAATTAAGGTGTGCGAGGCGGCCTACAGTCTTGCCATCATATGTGATGGAGTGTTAACCAGAGTCCTCTAGGCTGTCGACCGAAACAACCATAATTTCATCAGCTCACTGCAGAGCTGTGGTGCCGGGCACATATTTCATACATCATCAGCTCTGGTAACACCATGCGTCAAGTTGACTTTCCCAACTAGGGACGGGAATTTCACCGAGCCAGTGCTTGACCACATCAGTGAGCATTGACTTGTGAATTGGCAAAGTTGTCAGCTTGGCGGGTAAGAGCGCTCACATTTCGTCCCCATGGGGCTTGTTTTCTGCCTATAACATAAAACATTTTGCAATAAAAAATTCAGGTTTCTGGCAGTAATAACATGTAGGAATACTATGAGATGAACCTTTAGTAGTGCTACTTTTATCATCAGATTCTTTTGATCAAGTGCCAGCATCTACTGCACTGACATCAGGGTCATGGTTTTTGCGTTTCTTATCTGAGCTAGACCCAGACTTCTTTGGGGCTCTGCCCTATCCAAAATAAGTTTCGTGCTTCTGGTCAGCATACCGAATATTTTGAGAATGTATGCAAACTCTGTGTAATTCTACAAATGAGTTAGGTTCACCAAAAAAATACCAAACAGGCGTGATCACGAGGTTCCAAGCCCTTCAAAATGGTGTTGACAATGTCGCTTTCAGACAACAACAAATGCAAAACTACAGCAGACTCTTTAATGATACTATCATATGCAGATATTGACTCATTGGGCTCCTGCAGCGGGTTAACATGTTCAGCTGTAACTCTGTGTGAGTAATCTGGATAGAATGAAATAATGAAGAGTTTTTGCATGATAATCATAAAATATGGCAAGTTGAGAAATAGCTAGCCTAGTTATTTCACTTAAAGTTCCCTGTGTGAAGGGGAAAATGATTTCCAAATGTTGGCTCTCTGGCACTGTTCTACTCTAGTGTAGTTTAACAATAACTTTCCAAAATTCCAAAAATTCAGGCACCTGCTAACCATCTGTGGCCAGGAAATCATGCAACATTCTTTCCAGTGGATGGGTAATTTTTCTGGCAGCAGGTGACATTGAATTTGGCCCAGATGGAACTACAGCAGCTGACATAAGGTGTTTGATGGTGTAAACAGTATTACCATTTGTGATGGATGACGTGTGACGTCGTCCAGGGTAACGAGGGCTGGTTGGATGTTATATTGCCCAGCACCATAACTCAGTGGTTAGCTAGTGATGAGAGTCATCTGGTCGACGGCCCATGGGGACCCTGGTAATCCTCCATCAGTTTGTTGATGGGTGTCGCTTACTTACAGTTGCACTTTTTATATCTGATGGCGAGACTATAGACCATCTCGTATGTCTGAAATATGCTAACGAAATGCGGGTGATGCTACAAAGAGTGCACTACAATGAATTGACACTGATTTCACTTGGTTGAGTGGTTTATTCACTCTCCTTGCTACAGGTGAATAATGTGTGAATGATGTATGATAATGGACCCAGCTCTTAGGTGGTGAAAAACACGTGGTCTTATATAGAGACACGATTGTGTTAAACTCTCCAGTGAGAGGGCGGGTGGCTCTGCCCCCAATACATTAAAGATAATACAAATGTTCCGGTGACTAATACATTACTATTGCACTTAAATGATTCCAGCCTATATGCGTGTACTGGGGGGACTCGCAGAAACAGGCGACCAACACCTCTGGTCTTGTCCGGATGCTGAGATGAACTGGGGCGAGTCATGTCCGTTGTCGTGACATGTGACGAGAACCGAAATGAAACCCTAAACATTGAAATATTACGTGAACACTCTGTGATGTAATTATAATGTTGAGAAATTGTATGAATTAAATTAAACACATTGGTGACATCCCTGTTTATTAACAAATGTCTGTTAATGTTGAAGTTGTGAAATTGACGGGGAATGTCACAACACAAAATGATTTGTTGTAATGCCGGAGGTATTTAAAGACAATCTCCAGCTTATAAAAACGTAATTACTCTTATAGAAATACATTTTAAATAAGTTATTACATTTTCTCATAAAAGTGTTCGCATCTCACTTCCGATGACGTGTTTGAATTACACTGGCTACAGCATTGCCAGGTGGCTGTCTCCTGAAGGGACGGACGAGTCCACCTGGGCAAAGGGGTGTGGAATGCCATGCTCGATTGCACTATAAAACATACCCCTGCCTGTAGCTGTGAATGTGGTGACTGTTTGTAAAAATGCTGCATGCTACTGGTGACACATTGGGGCTCTTATCACTTCAGCTTCGGCCTACAAAACAGTTCGATACCACTTAATGGTGTGTCACGTCGTATGTCGCGGCGCGAGCTGCTACGATGCAACGACCAATTGGCAGTGTGTTTAACGGCTGTGGCTTTGGAGTAAACACAGTTTCGGATAGCCTAACTATTTATTAAAAGAGTAACCTTTTGTAATAAATGAGTAGGGCGGTCTCTTTAGTTTAGTAATCCTTGTCGGCAAGAAGGTGCAAGTTCAGTTCTTGTCAACCTGCACTACGCACTCTTTGCCTGATGTGGTTGGTGTGGCCCGGTGTAGCTGGTGTAACTGTTGTGACTGCGGCAGTCAGAGTGGGCACAAGGCGCTTGTAGAGGAATGATTCAGGTCAGAGTGCACCACCACCCTACATAAGTGTCAAATACACATTACATACACTCAGCAAAGCAAAAATCATAATGTCACTGGACGTCCACAACTGGTACTGGCAAGTTCTAATCAAACCAGAGGACCAGCTCAAAAAAGCTTTTACCGAACCTGATAGGCAGAGAATTTCAATTGTATCCAATGCCTATCATGCTAAAAAGCACCAGCAAACATTTCAGGCTATGATGGTCCGAGTACTCGATGGGTATATAGGTGACTTTGCGATCGTGTACTTGAATGATGTAGCAGTGTGGTCAGAAATATGGGATGACCACACAAAGTACCTGTCGCTAGTTTCAGAACGACTAGTCATAAACAAACTGACATGCACCAACCGGAAGTGCCCCATAGGAAAATCGTTTATACAATTTGTCGGACATCTGGCAGACGAAAGTGGCAGCTGACCAACTCACGAACACGAACAGCTGTCAATCATAAACGACTACATGGTGCCACACACACACATTAACAATTGTGCAAATTCTTTGCTTTGGTAAACTGACTGCGACAATATATCCACGATTTTACAATAGTCACAGCACCACTGATAGACATGCTATCATTCAACTGGAAATACCAGTGGACCACAGACCAAGACATGTGTTTTGCGGAGCTGAAAGCCAGCTTCTGGCAATGCACCACAATAGCCTGCCATGACCTGAGTAAACACATCTTCCTCCAAAAACAGACGCGAGTTGAAAAGGACTGGGAGTAGTTCTCTTCCAACTCGGGGAGAATAAGGAATGGCAGATAATAGAGTTCAGAAGTGCAAAATTCGGAGCCAAATTATGCAGGTAGAATGTGAATGAACACAAGTACCTTGAAGTGGTGTGGGCCATCAAGATGTACCAAGACTATCTCAAATACCAGAGCTTCACACTCTGAACAGACCATCGTGGTTTAGTATGGCTTCACTCCATGAATAAAGCACGTAGTAAATTGGCACGGTGGACATTACTTCTCCAGTAATATGACTTTGAAATCCAACCCTATTCCGAAGCCGAAAACCAGTTACCTGATGAGCTGTCATGCATGCCTGGTGAAATAGTAACATTGGGCGAAGACTAGTTGGATAATCTACTGTCCTCTACAGCAGCCACCCGCTGAACACCTAGCAAGGGCATAGTTAGCTGCAACAACATTGAGTCACCGACAGGAAAAAACTCAGGCTGGACGAACTCCAGGCCCACATGTTAGCCACACAACAACAAAGCCCAGACACCAAATGCTGCCATGTGGAAATAACACAAAGTAACAGAGAATGGCGGCGAATAGATGAAGCACATGGGAAAACCAAACCATGCCAACCGGAAGCACCATGGCATTTATGTGCCCAAGGATGCACAATATCAGGTGTTACATCATGTAAATACCAGAGAGTTTGCAGGTTATCCATGAGAACAACAAGCAAAAAGAAACCTGCAAGCTCATTTTCACTGGCCAGGATCCATGCAGGACATGCACAGGTACTAATGTGATTGTGTGGCATGTAACCACTTTAAAAGCTCCTGCGGTTATGGAGTGACACAACAACAGCCACAAATGTCAAATGAACCATTCGAAACGATCTCATTAGAGTTGATGGGCCCTTACCTCCGCACAATATGCGGAAAACATTTCATTTTATTTGTAACTGACTCGTTTCCAGGAGGACAGAATCCTATCTAGTTTCCAGTACACGATAATGTAACATCGTAAGTGTACTGGAGGCCGAGTTCCACTCCTGTTGGGGTTACCCCAGAACACTATTCATAGACAACAGTACACAGTTCACAGTGAGAGAGTGGTGTGACCTGTGTACTAAGTGGTGTATAGAAAACCATACCACAGCCATTTAACACTCATGGGTATATCCAACAGAGTATCGAAACAAGGACTTCAATAGTTAGTTATGCCTGCAGGTTGACAATAATCATGTAATCTAAGCCAAACACCTGCTATCAGCCCTTTTCACCATCAGACCACACATGAATCTGGCTACAGGCCAATCACCTGCTACAATTTTACAAGGCCGAGAAGTACCGCTTCCTGGGGAGTTCGCCGGATGGCACAGAGAGAGCGCGGGTGATGCGGAGGACAGTGCAGCCTGGCAGCAGAGCTGAGAGGCAAACCTGCATGTGCCCCAGGAACAGAACTCGCTATATAGCGAAGTAAGTGCAGTCAACCATGTGGCCATTGCGCAGATTAACACCCGGACAGCTGCTGTTTGTCCAAGAGCGTAAGCTCTCCAAAGCACAAAATATTATTGCGCGGTATTCGTCCTGAAATCGAACGAACCAAACTTAGTAATAAAGGCGATCGGAAACATCACCTACCTTATTAAGTAAGCAACATGAGGAGAGTTGCTATATACTGTGACGACCGCTGCATTGTCATAGAAGAGGGCAGCGCAGAGACGCCTTGCACTGCGATGCCCAACCAAAAGGGCTTTCTTAACAATAACAGACCAAAAACACCCGCCACCTGAAGCAACGAATCGGAAGCATCAAGTCCTGGGACTGATGGGAGCACCCTCCGACGACTATTTCAATCTGTGACTGCCGGCATCTCGATGCCCACAAGGGACACATTGGAAACCCAGGAGTCCAGTGTAGAGTCGTACCAACCAAACAACAATGGCACAAAAACTGCAACACCTGCAGGCCCGACAGGATCAGCTTGTAGCATCACTGCACCCCGCACTGTGATGACCACCGGGTACACCTGTGGATGAGATCTCCCCACAATTAAGCTCCCCGCCCAACTGCCCTCCACCACATTCGAGGCATCACTCAGCAGCGGAAAGCACATCGTGGGGTACCCTGCACAGCGGTGGTAGGAGTGTATCATGCCTAGCCAGCCTGACTGCAGGGCATCCTCTTCACCCCTCGTCATTACTGCAGACACATCGACACAAACACACCTGCAGCAGCAGAGACGATATGGCAGAGGAGGCGGACACCGCC